>SEMN01000410.1:0-295000 GCA_005408345.1 Macquaria australasica
AGGAACACAAGGGAAACTATGAACACGGCCGAGCCGTGACAGTACCCCCCCTCAATGGGAGCCTCCAAGCGACCCACAAAGCTTGCCTGGGTGGGCCCGATGAAAGTCCCGGATCAGACTGGGGTCCAGAATGCAAGAGCGGAGTTCCCAGGAGCGTTCCTCTGGACCATACCCCTCCCAGTCGACCAGGTACTGGAGGCCCCACCCCCGGCGACAAATGTCAATGATCCGGGGTGGGTGGAGGGGGGTTGGGCCGGAGGGCACAGAGGACTGGATATCACTGGTTTCAGCTGAGAGGCATGGAATGACAGATGGACTCTCATGGACCTGGGAGCTTTAATCTAACCACAGAGGGGTTAATCACCCTCTCCACTTAGTAAGGTCCAATGAACTGCGGAGTTGGTTATAAGGGGAATGTCTTTAGCACAGAGCCAAACCTTCTGAGCTGGCATATAGTGGATCTGGGTGGTCTTGCTGAGCCCTTCGGAGCACTGACTCAATCTCCCAGTGGGGGGCCCCTCAGGGATGAACAGGCAAGAGAGAGCATTTGGCTTAGTATTCTGGGAGCTGGGCCAATCGGTCAGGGTGAAGCAGAAGCGGCCAAAGAAGAGATCCCACCGCACCTGGCGGAGTTTAGCCGCTTGTCCGTCGGGATATAAGCAAGGTTCTTGTGGTTGGTTCAAACAATAAAGGGCTGTTCTGCCCCCTCCAGCCAGTGCCTTTACTCGTCCAAGGCCAGTTTTACTGCCAGCAACTCTCGATTCCCCACATCACAGTTGCGTTCAGGCGCAGTCAGGTGGCAAGAGAAGAAGGCGCAGGGCTGAGGTTTCTGATCTATGCTGTGAGAGAACAGCTCCCACCTCCACCACAAATTGCTGGGAGGGGTCTGGTTGGGTCAGGATGGGGGCAGAGGTGAACCGTCTCTTTAGTTCATTGAAAGCTTGATCGGCTTCGGAGCCCCAGCAGAAAGGCACAGAAGGTGAGTTGAGTTTGGTCAGGGGGGACACGACCCGGCTGTAGTCTCTGATAAACCTGCAATAAAAGTTCGCAAACTCCAGGAAGCGCTGCAACTGTTTAACAGAGGTAGGAACTCCATCACTGCTCTCACCTTACCAGGGTCCGGCTTCTCCTGCCCCTCGGCGATGATGAATCCCAGAAAGCTATTTCTGGGAATTTTACATGGAATTCACACTTCTCTGCCTTGATGAACAGTTTGTTCTCCAGCAGCCGCTGGAGTACCTGCTGGACATGTTGGATGTGTTCTTTGGGGGTCCTGGAAAAGATGAGAATGTCATCGAGATAGGCAAACACAAAGTTAGAAAGTCTCTCAAAACGTCATTTATCAAAGTCTGAAACACTGTTGGTGAGTCCAAAGGGCATGACCAAATACTCAAAATGGCCCAGGGGAATGTTGAAGGCTGTTTTCCACTCATCACTGTCCCTGATTCTCACCAAGTGATAGGCATTTCTAAAAAGTCCAGTTAAGTGAAGATGGTGGAGCCGTAGAGAGGGTCAAAAGCAGAGTTTAACAGGTGAAGGGGCTACTTCTTCTTAACTGTTGAGTCTCCGGTAGTTGATGCATGGGCGTAGGGAGTGGTCCTTCTTGGAGAAAGAAAAAAGAACATGGCTGAGCTGTGACAATACAATTATTTTAGGAGATTTCTGGCCAACAACCAATCCAGATATTGCATGGTCACACCGAATTGCCTCAGCTAATAGAGAGTGGGCACACATGCCTGCTCCCTCTCAGAACCTCAAAGTTTCCCGATCTAACCTCATTAGTTATGACTGCTGCCTTTGGACAATTATAAAGAACCTTCACCCATTTAATAAAATTACTGCCTAAACCAAATTGCTCCAGGGTAAAGAAGAGATATGTCACAGTCTGTCCCTCCTCACCAGCCATGGTTATGTTTTACCAGTGCTATTCTTAACTTGTCCACCAGATGCTCTCGGACTTTCCCTCCTTTCCCCATCACCTGACTGCCCCACCCAACTACACACCTGTTCTCACTTCCCTCATCTGCTCTGCAGTTACCTGCTCAGTCTCTGCCCTGCCTTCAGGCCGTCCACCTGAGGTTTCCTGCTTGGCCTCTGCCTTGCCCCCAGGCTGTCCGCCTGAGGTCTCCTGCTCCACCCCTGTCCAGCCCCCAGGCCCGACATCACTTTTTTGATAGTTAAAGAAAGGTTGGCCTCATTTTAAAACAAAAACGTATAAGTGTGGATGTGTAACATCCTGTTAGTCTTTGTCTGTTGTGTTTCCTGTTTCATTTCAGTTCCTGCCCTTGTGTTTCTCCCACTCCTGATTGTCCACACCTGCATCCACTCACCTATCCCAGATCATGCCTTCAGCCAACCCCATTATATACTCCCGTTGTCATTGCTCCCTTGCCATGTCTTTGTTCTCTCTAGTATGTTCATCACTTTCCAGCATTTCTAGTGATAGTTTGCTTGGTCATTTGGACTTTGCCTTGTTCTCTGGATTTTGGATTTTTGCCTACTCCCTGCCTGGATTTGCTTATTGGACCGTGTCTGACTCACTTCCAAGTAAAGATTTTGCCTTTTTGAATCTTACCTTGTGTACTGTATCTTTCTCTGTGCCTGAGTCTCTGATTTGCCTAGAAATGTTACAGGATGTAGCCACAGAACGATGACTGGATTTGGTCCCCTATCTCTTAAATTTGAAGGACATTAGTCAGGTCAGTAATGAGGTCCCTGGGCGTTGCTGAAGCTGTGCCTTTTAGTGTGTGTGTGTGTGTGTGTGTGTGTGTGTCCGCAAGTTCTGTAGCTCCTCTAACTCAGACTGCATTACTGCATGAGCATGGCGTGCAGAAACACGAAAGTCACATGATGTTTGACTTGCAGTGCCCCGTAATACTCCGGTTTTCACTTTTATTGAGTTTGTAGATTTCAGTACTGTAGTGCCTGCTGGTAGGTAGTGACACTGTCAACTCTCACACTGGGATCACATTTAATCTATAGTACCACAGATGAAACACTTGGACATAAACTTGTTCAGTGAGATTAGTGGTTCTGGTTTTACCACATAAATTACAAATGTGATGCACTGACACAAATGTTAACATCATGAAAAGTTGCAGTGAGCTGCCAAAAACTCTCTGTATTTGCAGAAAGGAATTTAGTTAACATTTAATTCTTTATATATCCAATAACAAAACCCATGAAAACATGTCTTATGTCTTAATCAGCCCTAGTTTAGCCAATAGAATAGAGGAGGCTACCAACTTTATTCCAAAATAAATGGAAGACATTTTTTTGTAATTCATTAAACATTGATCTCCTTCTAAAAGCCTGGTACAGTGACGCCCAGTGCTGCATTTCATTGTTCAATAACCCCACTGCTCAGTGATCCACAGGATCCTGAGAGGAGTTTGCAGGCAGACTCTGCAGTAAAGACAAACACTCTGCTGAGGGCTGGCGCTCAGTGTCATAATAACATCAACTAAACTACTGGTAGCTGCCACACGGTTCATTTGCACACACCGCTGCAGTAGAACATATTCAGGGCCACTTTTTGATGAATAAAACCAGATGTCGGCTATAAAGGCAGAGAGGTTTGCTACTGGAATGATGGCTGTCAAAAACTAATGCCCACTTGTGTGTTCCATTAAAACAGTGAGCACACAGCATTAATTCAATTCAATTCAGTTTTATTTTTATAGCGCCATATCATAACAAAGTTATCTCAGGGCACTGATAAGAGAGTAAACTGCACAAAGCGCATATGCTGCAGCAGATTCAGTTAATGATATGACTCAGTCTTATAAGTGACATTTTACAGGTGAACTACACCTCTATGGTGCTGCTGTTGGTTGAAGAAAACAGAAGGTTGAAGAGAGTCTGTTTAAACCTTCCAGACTGCCCTGCTTCTTACTGACGTGCTCTATGGATATTATACAAAATAGTATAGGACACAAAATATTATCAAAGGAATGTTGCAGATTATATTGTCTTAATGCAGAGCTATCAGCTGTCAGACATATCTAAACTGCTTTTCAAATTTTAAATGTGAAACTTTTAAACATATTTCAGGCAAAGTGTGCACTGTGTGTTGTATATTGTAAATAGAAATTAAATAAATATTGGTCCAAAAAAAAAAACATGGTCAGGATGTCCATAAGTGAAAGTCATATAGTCTACTGAGAATACCTACACCTCAGTGCAGTAATGATAGAGATTGTCAGAGATATAGAGGGATCACTCTTTCAGAGACCAGATGTTCCATATTATATCCTGAATATAACCAGTTCAGTTAAACTAAAATATAATTAAAATATTTAGCTAAAGATCGATCCCCTCAGGGGCCCCATTAGATGTCTGGCCTAGGGCCCCCTGCAGCTAGTCTAAACAGCAAAATCTAAACATTTCAGTCTGTTCAGTGACAGTGAGCGGCCTAAATCCTAAAATCTCCAATTCTAGAGAGTAATACGTGAAGTGTGATCCTGGTGTAACTAACATGTACTGTACCACAACTCAGATAAACCATTGAGGCCCACTCCTGTTCCCATGCATGACACCAGGACTGGGCTGGTAAAAGGTCTGAAAAAACAAGCGTATTTTCTCACTTCCCCCCAGTGGAATCTATCAGTGCAGATCCTTTTGTCTTTATGTGTCCAGGTTTTGAGATTTGTGTCTCTGTGGTTTCTGCCTCCACCTTACATGACTGTGGAAACCTGTGTGAGACATGAGAACCGAGCTCACAGCCGAGCACAGTCACACACTTCCGCATCAGACTTCTGAGAGAATGGCAGAATGGAAACGTAGCGTGGTGTGGTGCCACTTTTCACCTGTAGATAAAACGGCAAAATGCACTATTTGTGACAAGAAAGTGCCACACAGCAGCAACACGAGTAACCTCCTCAAACATTTAAAAACAACACGTCCTGAGAGTTATAAGGAGGCTGAACAAAAACAAGAAGATGCCCATACATCCAAGGCTTGACCATTATTTTGAAAAATCACATATCCATTTAAGATGTGATCAGTATCGGTTGTGACAATCTGTATCATACTGAATTAAAAAGTTTGGTATCGCCCATCCCAAGTGTTCATTTGTCCGCTGTTCATTCCATTGTATTGGTGTGGTGGCAGAAATCTCAAAGTCAGATATCTAAACCCTGGACGAATAAAACCATCTATGTGGCTGGATACCACTAAATGTAAGTGAGAAAATATGCTGTTTGTCAGGGGAAACCCTTAAAACACAGTGACTGAAACAGCTCATTTAGTGAAGTCCTTCTGACTGTGCAGTTGCCTGCTGAAGCCAGCGAGGCTGCAGATAAAGGAGTGCAGCCAGTAGTGACAGCTGGAGCAGCAGCACAGCCTGCAGGAGAGGCTGCAGCCAGCAGCAGCAGCACCGCAGACACCAGGTAACCTTTCACTTTATACTGACAGCTGTAACAAAACATCAGAATGATTATAAAAGCTTTATAATAGTTTAATACTTTAAACATGGACACACAGCACAGGTAAACAGTATCTTAGGTATTTGTATTTTATGACATTAAATGTTTTAGTGAAACTGAAAACTTGTTTTGTCCTAGTATGATTAAGCTGTGTCCTAATGTTTATACAATAGCTAATACATTTATGATAATCTGCCAGTGACCCGTGGTTTAGCACTGATTAGTGATCTGTTGACAGTGGGCAGTCTGCAGCAGGAGTAATTTCTCTGTCCTCTTCCTCAACACTCTTGGAGATCCTGGAGGCCATCAAACATCCCACGTAAGATTTGTTGTTGTTTGTGTTTTGGGTTCTTGATATGTTGGTATGTCAGCTGTGTCATGCAGAGTTACAGTGGGCCAGAGAACATCGACACATCCTAGCAGATATTCTCGCTTTTACTGATTTGACACCTGTACAGAAAACCAGTTACTTCAGAATTTTTCAGTTTCATGTGGTTACTGTAACCAGTTTGTAGTTATGTAATCAATGCATTTTATATTTATTAAAAACGTTTTGAGTAACGCATTTAATATGTACTTTTGGTTTGGCTTAGGGTTAATGGAAAACAGGCCCTTGGGTTTGGTTGTACAAGGTTATACCTGTAGTGTATTATGTTGTTCCTAAAACACTTTTCTCAGATAGTACTGTGTCTGTGCTCTCTGGTATAACAGGACAGGCGTGCAGCTGCTCCCGGAGCAGAAGGGCCTACCACTCAACTGTTTTATTAGTGCCGAGGTCGTTCATTGGCTGGTCAGCAACGTGGAGGGCGTGGCCACACAGGGGATGGCTGTGGATGTCATGCAGGTAAAAGTTGTGTGTCCCAACTTTCCTTTTAACCTGATGAAAAATGTCGTGATGCAAGATTTCATGACGAGCTAAAGGATTATTCATGTTTATTACAACGTGGGTTTTATGTTAATATATAATACAGAGTTCGTACAAAGTCTTGAAAGAAAGGAAATGCTTAATTTTAACTGTTTTGTTTTCAAGGTTAGGAATATGCTTGAATTTGAATATACTATTTAAATATGAAAAATGCTTGATTTTCAACATAATCTGGTGTTTCAGTTACACAGTCACTCATGCAAATCAAAAATCTTTTAATATTTGAAATGAAACGATCGTCATATTTGTTTGTTGTCTCCTGGCATTTATAGTAACAATTTAGATGTGATGATAAAGGCTTCAAGAGTCTGGACATTTTTGGTTTAGGTACTTTGAAAGTGCTTGAATTTTACTTTTAAAAAACTATACGAACCCTGATAATAACTCTGTACTTATGGACCGAGGAACATCACTTAGAAGGCAAGAAACGGCGTGTTCAGTTGATCAATCCTCCAGGTTAGCCAAACATATTTGGAACAGAAAACGAAGACACACGGTCAAGTTATTACCCAAACTGTCCTGGAGTCCTGTTGTCACTGTGAGGTTGCCAGGCAACCAGCGGAGACTCCAGGAAGTCACTGCTCCTGACCAAGAAATAGTCCAGCTCATAACCCCCATAAAACCACAACTTGTTGTTTTTTCACTTTGGTTTGTGTTCGGACGAAACAAACAAGTTATGTGTTAATTAGTGAGCTTCAGAGGTGCTGCTAGACGGACGTTTGGACAGAAAAGCTATTTCCTGCTGTATCCAGTCATTATGTTAGACTAACCTAACCATCTGCTGGCTGTAGCTTCATATTCAGTGCACAGATATGAGATCAATCCTCTCATCTAACTCTCAGCAAGAAAGTGAATAAGAAAAGATAACTGTACCACTGAATGCAGCTTCAGCTGTTCACAAATCCAAAATGTCACACACAAACCTCTAATAAGGAGTATGTTCTTGCATGGGCTCACCGCATCCAGAAGGAAACCCTTCTCTTTTGGAAATAGTGTGTGTATGCTAACCTCCCTGTAGTACAATTTAAAGGTTCCCTGTGGAGTTTTAGACCTCTAGCAGCACTATGAAGCTGTTTTTCTATGAGTGGGTCCCCATTTTGTTTATCTCACATATGCGCACGAGGATATGCACACACACACACACGCGCTTTTACACACGGATATAAACAAAGCAGGATTTAAAATACTTCGCTTAGGAAATGTTTTATGAGGAAGGTAATGCATTCAGCACATTTGTTCGACCTGAAGTATTCCAGTACACACAGTGGTTCGGTGAGCAACACTGAATGTTTGTTTACAAGACCACAGGGCACCTGTAAGCATGTGTGTTGTGTACATTATGCATCTGCTCAGCTGTTCGCTGTTTCTGTCTGTTTGGTTTGTGTAGAAAATGCTGGATGAAGGTCTGGTGGCCCACGCGTCTGGAGATGCCATGCGCACCTTTGTCTATGGATTCTACTTCTACAGGATAGCAGGAGAAAAGGATGGTGAATGGATTTAAAATGCACTTGGAGGCCATAGGGGTCACTGCTTTTATCTCAATATATACAGTTTGCACATGCTCACACAGTATATCCATACTGGCTTGTATATATCTATATATCTATAATTAATGTCAGGTAATTAGAAAAATATGTAGAGGTTTCCAAAGGGTGTTGTCGTGATGTTCTTGCCTGTCCTGCCTTCTGCAGGCCCAGCCTCCCAACTCCCCCCCACAGCGGCTGGAGGCTGGTCAGCTGCAGCCCTGGAGGACTTTGCACTGTTCCAGAGGAAGTGGTTCGAGGTGGCCTTTGTGCTGGAGGAGCGGCGACCCTGCGATCTCCCGGCCTTCCTCCTGCCCTGGCTGCCCAGCCGGCCGGCTTCCTACGCAAGTAGGCACAGCTCCTTCAGCCGCAGCTTTGGAGGACGCAGCCAGGCCGCCGCACTGCTAGGTACACCCAGCCCGATCCTCCCGGCCCAGGCCACACTGCAGAGGAGCCACAATCTTCTCCCTCACCCAGTCTGATGCAGATCATACACAAGTCCACTTCAGAGAATTGCCTGGGTCCAGTATTTACATGTCACACATGCATTTGTTTAAGGGCTCCTGGTCAGGTAGTGTCATAGAAACCAAAAATACCAACAGAAATCCTAATTGGTTGTTATTCTCCTACTGCTGATTATTTATTCATACATTGTGGCAGCACAGTTTGCCCTGCCCAATATCCACCCTTCACACGACCCTGAGCACCCTCAAGTGAGCCCTCAAGCTTCCACTCAACATACATCCACATCTATTTAAGGCTCATTGTTTTTGGTTTGTATCTATTTTCACCATAAAATATCTGGATTTTTTTTTAGAAGGAGCAGAATGTAGCAAACGTTACGTAGCCAAACTGCTAAAGTTCTGGATTCAGTTGTTGCATTTTAAATAGGCTAATGGCAAATTAGCCTTTGCACTGTCTTAAATCAATGGATTAGATTAAATTAAGGTAAAATGGCTATGAGAAAATTAGCCAGTAAATGTAATTAGGATTTTAGCGGATGATCAAATGACGTAGAGAAGGGAGTGAGCCATGGAGCACGGAGGTGTAGTTTATTGTTGGGGTAGCTATCAGAAAATAGATTTAGCCATTGGATGATAGTCAGGCTGCTTTTGTGACAAACTGTGTGCTTCTATAGTCCCTAATTATGTGTGCAAGGTTTTATTTAAATTTGTACTCAGCTCAGGGTTGATTAGACAAGGTCAAGAGGAAGCACGGAGACAGATAAAACTATATTCATAAACTAGAATGTTTTTTAGTTGATCTTTCAGTAGATTGAGGTGGGCCACTCAGTGTTGTTTAACTCCCAGGCTGAAAGTCAGAACGTGAGGCCCCCTCAGTGGCGGGGGCACTGTAATCAAGGTTTTCTTGTGACAAGTACAGCTCAGACAATTCAATTCAATTCAGTTTTATTTATATAGCGCCATATCGTAACAAAGTTATCTCGGGGCACTTTTTCATATAGAGCAGGTCTAGACCGACGCTTTATATTTACAGAGACCCAACAGTTCCCACCATGAGCAGCACTATGCGACAGTGGCAAGGAAAAACTCCCTTTTAACAGGTAGAAACCTCGAGCAGAGCCAGGCTCTAGGTGGGCGGTCATCTGCCTCGACTGGTTGGGTTGAAGGGGGAGGGGGGGAGCGGGAGAGAGAGAGAGCAGGAGGAAAGAGAACATACAGCAGCACAGTACAGTTCCACATAGGGATGTAAAGCAATAGCTGTGGTGATGGTATTGATGATAACACCAACAGAAATAATACTAAGAGCAATGTTATAATAGTAATACTAATAATAAGAGCAACAACAGTAATAGCAGCAGCGGGTGCAGAGCAGGAGCACGGGGGCAGCAGGCGGCTGCAACCATAGATCCAGACTCTACAGCTCCGGAGGCAGAAACACCTGCAGAAAGCAACAGAAGGAGAGAGAGAGAGAGAGAAAGCACACAACTAAGGGAAGAAGTTGAATTAGTAACAAGCATTGATGTGATATGAGGGCGTACAGATGGAGAGGAAGAGGAGGAGAGAGGAGCTCAGTGCATCATGGGAAGTCCCCCGGCAGTCTAGGCCTATAGCAGCATAACTAAGGGGGGGCTCAGGGGTCACCTGAGTCAGCCCTACTATAAGCTTTATCAAAGAGGAAAGTCTTAAGCCTACTCTTAAATGTGAGGAGGTTGTCCGCCTCCCGTACACAAACTGGGATCTGGTTCCACAGGAGAGGAGCTTGATAGCTGAAGGCTCTGGCTCCCATTCTACTTTTAGATACTCTAGGAACCACAAGGAACCCTGCATTCTGGGAGCGCAGTGCTCTAGTGGGGTAATAGGGTACTATGAGCTCTTTAAGATATGATGGTGCCTGACCATTTAGGGCTTTGAAGGTGAGGAGAAGGATTTTAAATTCTATTCTGGGTATTACAGGGAGCCAGTGTAGAGAAGCTAAAATTGGAGAAATATGATCTCTTTTTCTGGTTCTTGTCAATAAACGTGCCGCAGAATTCTGAATCAGCTGGAGAATCTTAAGAGACTTATTGGGGCAGCCTGATTGTAGAGAGTTGCAATAATCCAGCCTAGACGTAACAAATGCATGGACTAGTTCTGCATCTTTTTGAGATAGGATGTGCCTGATTTTTGCAATGTTACGTAAATGAAAAAAGGCAGTTCTTGAAGTTTGTTTTATGTGGGAGTTAAAGGACATATCCTGATCAAAGATAACTCCAAGATTCCTTACGGTGTCGCTGGAGGCCAGGGCAATGCCATCTAGAGAAACTATATCTTTAGATAATGTGTTTCGAAGGTGTTCGGGGCCAAGTACAATAACTTCGGTTTTGTCTGAGTTTAACATCAGAAAATTGCAGGTCATCCAGGTTTTTATGTCCTTAAGGCATGCTTGAAGTTTAGCTAATTGATTGGTTTCATCTGGCTTGATCGATAAATATAATTGGGTATCATCTGCATAACAATGAAAATGTATGGAGTGCTTCCTAATAATATTGCCTAAAGGAAGCATATACAAGGTAAATAGAATTGATCCAAGCACAGAACCTTGTGGAACTCCGTGACTAACTTTGGCGTGCATAGAGGATTCATCATTAACGTGTACAAACTGATATCGATCTGATAAATAGGATTTAAACCAGCTTAGTGCAGTACCTTTAATGCCAATTAAATGTTCTAGTCTCTGTAATAGAATGTGATGGTCAATGGTATCTAATGCAGCACTAAGATCTAGTAAGACAAGTACAGAGACAAGTCCTTTGTCTGATGCAATTAGAAGGTCATTTGTAACTTTCACCAGTGCTGTCTCTGTGCTATGATGCACTCTAAATCCTGACTGAAAATCCTCAAACAGCTTGTTGTTGTGTAGAAAGTCACACAACTGATTGGCGACTGCTTTCTCAAGGACCTTAGAGAGAAAAGGAGGGTTAGATATAGGTCTATAATTTGACAAAATCCCTGGATCAAGAGTGGGCTTTTTAAGAAGAGGCTTAATTACAGCTACTTTAAAGGACTGTGGCACATAGCCTTTAAATAAGGACAGATTGATCATATCTAGTACATAAGTGCTAACTAAGGGTAAAATTTCTTTAAGCAGCCTAGTTGGGATGGGGTCTAAGAGACACGTTGATGGCTTAGATGAGGAAATCATGGAAGTTAGTTGATTAAGGTTGATGGGAGAAAAGCAGTCTAAATGTACAGGTTTTACAGTTGTTTCTAAGGTTCCTGTGTTTGAAGATAAGTCAGTACCAACTGAGGGCAGGAGGTGCTGAATTTTTTCTCTAATAGTTAGAATTTTATCTTTAAAGAAGCTCATGAATTCATTACTACTGAGGTCTATAGGAATACATGGCTCAACAGAGCTGTGACTCTCTGTCAGCCTGGCTACAGTGCTGAACAGAAACCTGGGGTTGTTCTTATTTTCCTCTATTAATGATGAGTAGTAAGCTGCTCTGGCAATACGGAGGGCCTTCCTATACATTTTAAGACTATCTTGCCAGGCTAAACGTGATTCTTCCAGATTGGTGGAACGCCATTTCCTTTCAAGTTTTCGCGATGTTTGTTTTAATTTGCGGGTTTGCGGGTTATACCATGGAGCTAACCTCCTGTGTTTTATTATCTTCTTTTTTAGAGGGGCGATAGAGTCGAGTGTTATTCGTAGTGAGCCTGCAGCACTATCAACAAGATGATCAATTTGGGAGGGACTAAAGTTAGCATAGGAGTCAATGCTGTCCCTAATAGAAATTATAGAGAAAAATTGATAAAAAATGCAAATAAGCTGCGCAGTCCATCAGTTAGTAAAAAAATACAGTGGTTACGGTCCAATGACAGGGTCTTTGTGCTGCAAACTGTGTTTTTAAAACCCAATTTTCCATTTGAAATATTCAAAATGAACACCAATAAATTAAGATTAAGATTAAAAACAAAGTTGTATAAACCAAAAGTAATGAGCCCTACATGTACTGCACATAACCACCACAGACATACCATTCACCATTCCAGCTTTAGTTACAATAAATGAATCATTTTCCATCTCACACAGTGGGAGTCTTCCCATCACCACAGAACTGCTTCCATTTAACATTTCATGACATCATCTTCGTCACCATCATCATACTGGACTCAGCTCTCCAGACAGTGGACTGTAGATCTGGATCCAACAGCTGGTGGTGTGTTCTCTAGTGTGTAGTGCATGACGAGTGACTCCTCTAGTTGTAGTATGTAGCCACATCACTGATTGGTGTGATCAAATTTGTCAACCTCCACCGTCCAATCAGTGCATGCTGTGTGGTTAGTGTGGAGCTGATCCAGGAGCAGTAGCTGGTGGTGGTGTTTCAGTGCATGCTGTGGTGTTAGTGGCTGTGGTTCAGTCGTGCTGTGGTGTGCAGTGCCTCACCTGTCGCTCTCAACATGAAGCCCTGTCACGACACAGCGCGTTGTGACAGTGTTTCTGCTTCGGCTCGATTCTTGCTTCATGCGGCCGCTCAAAGCTTCATTTGTCACCTTTGACCTCAGTGTCTTTGAAAATGCTGAATGCTTTCCACTTTACTTTCTGACACCTTGGACTGGTTTCCTGGAATAATCTTAATGTGATGCTGAAAATCATTCATTAGACACTGACTGCATTCATAGCTTATTTGTTGTTCTAATTATTATTTATTATACCAGGAAACCTAATGCTGTTTTAACTTTATGTGGGATTGAAGGCAGTGATGGGAATGATAGTTCCCATGGTTACAACAATTATCATTGTTTTTAACAACAGTGAATGACAAAGCTGCTCATGTCGGGGGAAAGAAAAGTGTAAATCTACATACTACTACTAATAATAATAACTTTATTCACAAAGCACTTTTATTCTCAAGAACAAATTACAAAGTGCTTTACAAAAGACATAAAACCAAGAAATGCATAGATCAGAGCAGAATCAAATACGATTAAATAAAATACATTTAACAAATTAAATTAAAAGAGCAAATACAATAATACTACAAAGAGTCAGCAAGAAATAAATCATATTAGGGTTTAGTTACCTTGATTGATGTGAGGCATCCATGTTTGTTTGCATTTCAGTCACTTCCATATTGTTTACCGCCTATTCAGGAATCTCAGTACTTTCAGAAGGATACAAGATTCTAGGGCTGGACAATAGCATTTCAAATCTATATCAAAATTTCTTGTTACATTTATCTCTAGAATGATAAACGTAACAATAAGATATTTTTAAATACATGAGTGCATGACATTTTCTTACTCATGTTGTCTTCTTTTCATATGTTTTTCCGGATTCAATGCAGTTTGATGACTTTAACATTCTGGATTCTGGTTTGATTTTGATTGATCAGTTAAATGTCATTGGTTGTTGTAGCTATTCTCCATTTAATATAAAGCGACTGGGGGACTAACGATGTCGGTTATTTGATAAATTCAGTTTATCATCCAGCTCTACAAGATTCCCAGATATCTTTGGATGTTAACATGAATGCAGCGTAAACCATCTCTGCAAACAACGAACTCCTAAATACAGCCCTGATATCAATCCCTTAAATGTTATTAAAGAGTTGTTACCTAACATGCATTGAGCTGGACATTTCACAGTTGAAAAATAAACTTGTGAAAATGTTTAAGGTAAACTTCCCTGAAAATAACACAATCAATAAACAATAACAGAAATAGGACAAAAATATATTTAGGTTGAGATTAGAAAAATAAGTCTATATGTAAAATATAACGCGTATAAATGCAGCCTATAAAGAAATCTGAGCCATAATAAAACTATTCTGAACTCTACAAGACATTAAATTGAGTTTGTGATGCAGGCAAGTGTATTACAACCTTACAACAGTTTTTAGCCTGTTACCAATGATGAAATCATCTTTAGGTATAAATGTATACTTCATTTACCAATTTCTGTACTGTAATTTCTTGTTGCTTATCGGTTGACAATACCAAGAGATCAAGAGAAAATTGACCGATAACACTGGCACATCCTATGTACTCTCAAATGACTGACTTACTATACCACCTTAACATAATATTTAAATAGAGTGATAGTCACCGACACTGTGCTGATTAATGCCGTGAATATTTATAACAATTTAACTTGACCAAGTCCACAAATCAGAGGACTGTTTAATATTTTTGACACTAAGGCATCTAACCCGTCACAAACATTTATCCACGCTCACCACCTCTGCTCTCACTCCTCCGTCTGCCTGCCCATCATGCCATCCATGTCTCCTTCTTTTGCTTCCTTTGCGTCCTGTCTTCCTGTCTCTCCACATCCTTCCCTCCGTTTGTCCTCCAGCTGCTACAGTCCCGGAGCAGAAGACGGTCACTCTGGATGTGGACGTTAACAACCGCAGTGACCGAACCGAATGGTGCAGCTGTTATTACCACGGAAACTTCTCCCTCAACGCTGCCTTTGAGATAAAGCTGCACTGGATGGCTGTGACTGCTGCAGTGCTCTTTGAGATGGTAACTCATTTGTTTATGTTTAAATTTTTGCTTAATTGTCAGCTAGATCCATGTGTGACATAGTGCCGTAAAGCGTTATGCACTTTTCCCCGGAGATCGTACCGGCTCAACCCAAGTTACATAGTGCAATAACAGGTGTTCGGGGTGCAGAGTGGGAATGAAAGAGGCGCCATTTTCCCCATTAAAAGTCAGTGTACCAATTTGATGATTTTGAAGCTGTTATTCTAAGGTAAAATAGTTGCATAATGTTGCTTTAATTGACTCCTCAGGTCTTAAAAAAGTACTTCACTGATTTAGCATTGCACTCCTATAAGTTTGTTGGACACATGAGGGATAGTTTAAAAAAAAGATCAAAGTTGATGCAGCAGAACCAGAGATATCGTCTTTTTTATTCCACGCATTCGTCTTAGTCAGTGGGCGAAATATTCTATGACAATCTAGGGGTCTCGTGGCATGGCCGGTTAAAAAAAACAAAAAACATATATGTAAATGTATATATGTATAAGTATATGTGTATGTCTATATATATATATATATATATATATAGTCATATATATATATGTGTATATATATATATATATATATATACACATATATATATATATATATATATGTGTGTGTGTGTGTATGTATATGTATGTGTGTGTGTATATGTATACACACATCGATCAGCCATGCACTATATTTAATTCTCAGTGGAAAAAATAAGAAGTGTTATTAAAAACGTTCTCATGAGGTGACCTGCTCCGATTACAGGCAAAAAATGTTGGGACTGTCATCAGTAGCATTTTCTGTGTTGCTCACCCTTCAATACTTAATAAAGATTCAATAGTAAATAATTAGCTTAATTTTGAGACCCCCTCAAAATTTGATTTTGCTGTCTTTGGAAGGTCTTAGTTGTTAATTAGGGGGTCCGAGACCCCCCGAGACTGCACACACTGGTCTTGTCAAAACCTGGCACCTACATTACCCACAATGCAACTCGACCGACGGCAGTTCAGTTGGATGTTCGGGTGCGTTATGCTAGTAGCAGCTAATGTAGCCTCGAGCAGAGATGAGATGCAGGCTACAGAGGTCTGATCAGCTCACTCCCACACAAACTCCTCACCTCCAGATCTGTTTCATTTTCAAACTTGCGGTCTTCAGCCCCAACCGACGCTGACTCAAGTGACATCACTTGAGAACATTTGTCATTCACACAGCTCCCTCTGGAGCCACAAAAGGCTTTAAACAACTTTTTCACATATACAGTAGTACTCCCCAAAACCTGGAAACAGACTTTGATGTGTAACGTGTAATCATTACAGTTTCCCTTTAGAGCAAAATTCTGTGTTTTAAAACCTGGGTATTCTTTTTCAAAGGTTTTGCCATGATCAGTTCTGATAACATTTTACGTCTGAGGGTTTGGTGACTTTGCTCAGTTTTACAACAGAGTGCACAGAGGCAGCTACACTGGTGATCAGACAGGTCTGAAACTAGTCTACAGTTTAAACATGTTATCTAAACCTCTTATTTGGAAGTGAAAAGGAAGGGGAACATAATCAGTTTTATTTTGAATATGAGTCTGTTGGAAACACCCAACAGAGTGATGTCTACCCAAACTGAGTTCTCTACCACTGGAATGATAAACTGTGGAATGGAAATATCTCCTTTAGTGTTTCAGACATACCCAACATTCTCAGTATGCAACACAAGGAAACACAATCGCTTTTTAAAACAAGG
Organism: Macquaria australasica; assembly: GCA_005408345.1. Lineage (NCBI taxonomy): Eukaryota > Metazoa > Chordata > Actinopteri > Centrarchiformes > Percichthyidae > Macquaria > Macquaria australasica. Next base: position 16,568 of record SEMN01000410.1, read on the forward strand.
AAATAACATTGGAACTATTTTGGTTGTGTGGCAGCCAGTGACACAGAAAGTATTGAGGAAATGAAAAATGGATTGTAAGAAGTATCAGAAAATATTGTTAAAGAATTTTCAACATTAATGTTAAAGAATCAATGAAGAAATTAAAGTTGAAAAGGTTGGATATCATAAAACACTGTAAAATTAACCACAAATTCTAAGGTCACAATCTTTTGCATCAGAGCTAAAATTACAGAACATACACATTATAATATGAAAATCATTGTTAAAATTCAGTATGTAAGTAAGTAGTAAGTAAGTATGTAGAGTTTCTTCTAGAGTGTAAACATTTTTTAACCAGTTATTATCTGTCAGGTTCAAGGGTGGCATAGGAAAGCAGCCTCCTGCGGCTTCCTGTTGGTCCCTGTGCTGGAGGTTCCTTTTGCACTGACGTCTTACCTGTACGGAGATCCACTGAGAGCGCAGCTCTTCATCCCTCTGAACATCCACTGTCTGCTGAAGAACGGCAGTGACAACCTGTTTGAAGGTATAGAAGCCGTCTACTGAATGCTACGGAAGCCCTGAGAGGCAAGTGAGAAAAAGAAATTCTGGTGATCCATTTCATCAAAATTGTTTTCTCGTCTGTGTTTAGGACTTAACAACAGGTGGGGAAAAAAGTTTTGCCGTTTCTCAAAGATCATTTTTCAAAGTTTCAAACTTTTTTTGTTTCATCTATGAAAACAGGTGTGAAAAAAAGTTTTGGCAAGTGTTTGTTGTTGTAATACTCGTTTCAGCCACAAGAGGCTGAAGTGCACCAGTATCCATGAATGCTTTTAATCCTATTTAGAACATGGATTTAGAAAATGATCCTAAAAAACAAAACAAATGTTCACTTGCCAAAACCTTTTTCCACTTGTTCTTAAGTCATGAACACAGGAGAGAAAACAATTTAGATCAGAATCTAGAAAATGGATCACCAGAATTTTTCTTTTTGACTTGCCTCTCAGGGCTTCCGTAGCATGCTGTGTTCATGTGTGTGTTGCGTACAGTAGCTCAGTCACAACATGTGTCCCATTTTAATTTATCAAACAGGCTTTGAACCAGAGACGTACTGGGAGAGGATGCAGCTCTTTCAGGAGGCCATACTGTACAGGTTGTTGTTGTTTTGTGGTTTTCCTAATTTACAGTAATCAGTGGAGTTATATTTGTGCCTCAGTCCTCGGCGCGATGGGACATTGTGAGAACAGAAAATGATTTTTTTGCAAGAACATAAATTATATTTTGTAGAGAAAGTATTATCACTCAATGAATCAATTGATTTGAGCAAACAAAAATCAATTTTCTTTTAAGTTAATTTGTGTGCAATTACAGCCAATCAGTAAACAGGAGTAGGAGTCATTTCTGATTGGATGTTTTGTCTCCAATAAGACTGCTAGTAATATTATTGGTTATTAGGTAAGTGAGCGCTGGGGGAATAGTAGGCACACCACGACCACACCTAAGTATTTTAAACAATTTTGGTCACATACCCAGTTTTATGAACCTTCATGGAATTTATTAGCTTGCTACTTATCTTGGTAGGTAGCAAGCTAACTTCTGCTGGATAAGCAGTAGCTAAGCTGGCTGTTAGCTGGCTGACCTGATAACTGACTGCTACACAGCCAAGGCATTAGAAGTATTATGCATAGTTAACTAGTTCTGTTTTGAAATTGAACCCAACTGTGCCTCCATTTTTTTAACCCAGTAGTGCCCATCAGTGCCTGTGTGGAGTATAATATGCTAGCTAAAATGAGATGTAGTACAGTCTATTCAAAAAAAGTTATCTTAGATTTATTTAACTGTTAAAGCGTCTTTTTAAAAAAGAACTACATTAATGGTTATATTACCTTAGCTAGCTCAAATTAAACATTTCTTTGAGTGATTTTCTGTGCTCAAGATCGCATACTCAGGCATGAGGCACAAATATAATGCCATAGTAAAACTTAAATTTAGAATTGCAGTGAATTACAAAGTTAAGTGTCCTGACCAAATATTTTGTCTGAATTTCTGAGTTACATTATGAAAAAATGTGTAAATGTGCTGTTTCTACCAGATTCGGCTTCGTGCACGACAAGTATTCTGCTTCTGCTTTTAATTTCCCCTCTGAGAACAAGCCCCAGTACATCCACGTAACAGGTTTGTCGCACCACAACATAAAAAGACACAAACTGCCCTTCAGTTTTCTGGAAGCTGACGAGCATCGACCTGCTTCTCCTCCGTCAGGCACCGTGTTCCTGCAGCTGCCGTACTCCAAGAGGAAGTACTCGAGCGGGCAGCAGCGCCGACGCAGAAACTCCACCACGTCCAACAGCCAGGGGCCGTTCGGCGGTGAGGAGCGGGTTGGTTACTACTGGGCCTACAACACCATGCTGACCAAGGCCTGGAGGACGGGCGTGCTGGGTGACGAGAGGCTTGCCGACCGCCTGCTCAGAGATTTCACTGACTTCTGCGCCAACAAGAACAACAGACTGCTCAACTTCTGGGACAGCTGCCAGGAGAAAATGAACACCAGCGCTCCCTGACAGGAGGAGAGATGACACAGTGTAGAAGAGGATAAACAAGGAGTGTGAAAAGATTTTTCATCTTTATTTATCCAGCAACTCCAAGTTACACACTGCTCTGTTGCAAACAGGTGACTTTGACCAGCGTGCTGCTCCGACTAAACCCCTCTGAGAATGAACCACAGACCTCTGTGGATGTTTACAGCATTACGTGCTTGATTCTCTGGTTTGGATGATGGATAATGACATTTTAAATGTCAAATTCATGCCTTAAGAGCAGAGATTCTGCTTCAATGTTGTGTTCTGTTTACACAATATAAATAGTAAGACACCTATTCATTTGAAAGTTTTTATTTGTCGTACAAGGCAAACCAGTCAAACAAGAAACTCTCTGGCTGCCTGTTGAGCACCAGACAGTTTTAGACGTCCACTGGTTTTCATCCACCTGACCCCCTCCAAGTGTTGAAGTTTTGTGATGCATCCAATGAGCAACCACTTTCTGTCATTTTCAGCCGGTAGAGTCACAGGCAGTGGCATGATGGGACCTGACAGCTCTGTAGCGAAATTATTTGGTTGGACAACCAAATCAACAGATCTGAGTAGACTGTTGAAAATCTCAAGCGTCATTGATAATTTATACAAGTATTGACAGCTGTCTGTTGGGTTAACACAGGCAGGGTGTGTCTGACCCTCAACACTACAGTCAATTCATCCATAAAAAATCTAATTAAAGCAAATAAATATTCATATGGAAACACTATAAGTCATAAGAAATAGATTTCCAAGCTGACGATCGTATCCAATTAAATTAAACAATGCCTGCAAGAAAAAGCAACACTTACCTTTTGGATCATCAAATGTTGATCATTTTCAGATTTTTAAATCCAACAACAGTACCATGGATCCCAACCTGAGCTCTGACGAGCCATTGCTGATGTGATTTTGGGCTAAATGAATCCACCGCATTGATCATGAAAGGGCCGAAAAGCACTTCATTCACATCAAACAACAGCAAAGTGTGACTTCTGCAATAAATGATGAACCATCATAATGTAACTTGGGGATCAATAGATAATGATTTTTTTTTAAAAAGCTAATCAGACTGGTTTTATAGAAACTGGTTTTAGTTGTGCATTCATATTACAATCATGTCCTTTGCTTAACAGTTTGTACCATGACTCTGGCCTAAACCATGACTGTGGAGCCAAAGAGTCAGAGTTAAAAATGTTTTAATGCGAATCCAAAAGTTTTGTTTGCTGTTGAGCTGAATCTTGTGGGCGGGACACGTCTCTATTGTCCAGTCTTGATCAAAGTGACTAACGCAAAAGCTTTTGATTTGCATTATTACATTTTTAATCACAAATTTATTTTACTTGCAGTAAAACATTTTTTGATTGCAGTGTCGATAGTTTTGCTCTCAAACCTATTCTGTTTGACTGCATAATAAAGACAAAAGTAACAAGTGAACAAAGTCTTAAAACAAGGCTGTTAGTAGGTCTGTACTCTCAAAACATTTGAAAAATCCTACATTAAAATGAAGGTCTTAATCCATAGTCTATTGACATGAATACCCTTTGAGTCAAATCACTGCTTATGAAGCACTTTGACAGAACGGGTCCGTTTGGCACTTCCTACATTACAACAAGGTGACTGTCCTATGCTGAAGTCAGAAATGATCCTTTTGCATGTTCACATCACTCCCCAATACAGCGAGTTCCTGCCTTTTTTCATTTGTGGCCCTTTTATGACCAGATAATAATCTCTTCGTGACCCCTCATCAAAGGTTGCATACACTTATGTCGACCAGTTGTGAGCAGTTCAACCAAAGAGGGAAGTTCCCTTCTCAGACTGATTCATTAAAATAGTTTTACGTTTGTGGTAAAATTCTCCAGCATTTTAAGAAAATGCAAAAAAGAAAAACAAGAAAACATTGTTTTCTTAAGATTGAAAGTTAAATCTTGACCTTGGAAACAGCAGATGACAAAGACAATCTCACCACATGTCCATTTAGTAGCTGTTCTGGAGCTTTCTATATCACATCTTCCTCAACAGAAAGAGTTTGCCCAGTTGTCATGGAAATGCAGCTGTTCAAATGTCTTTTTTCTGAACACTTTAAGGACTTCTCATTTGTGTTTGCCTAAAATAATTTTAACCCATTTTTACTTCATTTTAGTTCATTTTTCTTGATGTGACCATATGGTTATGTTACTGAGTAAATGACTAACAATTCAGGGTTGAAGTCAAACACGGACCCATTTCTGGTTGCACTTCATGAAATCTTTTTTATGAGTTTATAAAACAACACAGTCACGCAGAATCATAGAAGTCGCCGGGGCAACAAAGACATAAAAAGGAAGTAAAAACATAAAGTTATCATAATTGGGATGAGGAACAATCACAGAGAGCTTTGGTTGAACATGACAAAAGACTCAAAAACACAAGTTTCCCATAGCTCCCAGTCAAACATCAGTAACTGCTCTGATAATTTGCTTGTATGATTCCCTTTTATTGGTATTCACACATTATATGTATACACATAGCATTGATCCCTTTAAAGTAATTTTATATCTGATACAATTCTGCTATTCAAGTTTCTTTTTGATTATAAAAAATATTTCACTCATTCCATTTGGTCTGTGATTATAAAGAGGTAAAACTATGTACGATGAAAAATGATTCAAATAGAAATATCTCATATTAGTTGTTCCATGAGTGAATAAAAAAACAAATGAGTGCTTTATCTACATGATCCACATAAATGAGGCACAAACACAAGTTATCCCAGTACAGGTTTTAAATGTACCTCAGCAGCAGATTAAACACTAAAGCTCCTCTGAGTGAGACTTCACTGGAAAATAAGCTCTTACCCAGAATACAAAGTGCATGATGTTAACTGACTCAACAGCCCACTACAGTGTTTGCTCCTTCAGTAACAATCGAGGTAAGTTCTTATAACTTCTTGTTCAAGTGTCGTATGTGAGTTGCAGCAAGGCTTTGATTTTCCTTAATTTCCTTTAGTCTGGATTTCAGAGGCAGTTTTCATGCGTCCATCTTCTGTGGGACTGTAAATGTAGTGGTTTATCAATGTGGAGGAAAGTGTAGTGGAATGACCCTTTAATGAAGCACTACATCCTGAAACTCTGGAAAGATTTCTGGAATTTAGTTGTCTGTAACATCTGCATAACTAACTAGCCAACATTGCCAAGTACTGACATAACATCAGCTGCTAGGATGCTCCATTTTTCCAGTGCTTCTTCTTTGGTGTTCCACACCACATACTGTATCTGGTTCCCTCTGTCATCCTTATTGGCTCTGATGTCCGTTAGTGATCCAGCAGGTTAACAGTTCCCTTTGCCATGTAAGGTGATCCACTTGAGGTGAGCCGATGCCTACAGTCATGTGAGGTACCTGCCATGATCTCTGCGTGTTCCCAGTCTCTCCTCTCATGCTCTGTATTGTCTAATACAGTTTAACTAAAGACCTGGACCCTGTTTTCTCATCATTTGCCAAAGTTCTGTATAACTGTAATAGAGATCCTTTAACTGCCTCACTACACTTCGAAGCTCCTTATGTCTTATTTGTTCGCCAGGCTGTAGTTAATGTCATACCCATGAAGAATCAAACAAAATCAAACCTAAAAGCATCTAAAGCATGTTCGTGTTCACAGCTCTGTAGTGTAACAATCTATTATTCTTCATTCCTTTTTGTTGCTGTTTAATGTCCTGAGACCAGCTGTATCGGAGGGCCTATATACATGCTAGCTCTCTTTTAGCTATCTTGTGTGTCGGTTGGATTCTATTAGGATTCTAGTATTGAATATGTGGGAAAAAATGTGTTAAATACTCCAGATATTAAGATTTGTATGAATGTGTATCCACACCGAGTACTGCATGGACCAACATAATGGCTCATCCATGGAGCCACAGCAAAGCAGGCTGTACCGAGGTCAGAGCACTGCCGTTGAACTTGCATTAGCTAACATCAGCTGCTTCATTCATGCTTCACAATCACTGGCTCATTCATCAGCTGCTGTCACACCTGCTGATTAGTAACGGCCAATTATATTCATGCAGGTGTACAATGCGGTCATTATAATCTGGCACTTCTCACCATCACTGCTAATAAACTCATGCCAACACCGTTTGCGGCTGCAGCTCCCTCCCCCACTCCACCCTCCTCCTTATGAACTACATTGTTGGTGTTGTTGATTTAACTTCAGTTCAGTGTTCATGTATGTTTATTACTGTGTGTTCTAGGGCTGCCCCCTGAAAGTTGAAGATTTGAATCACCAGTTGGAGATTCTTCAAGTTGAGCGGGGGTTTTTTGTTGGTCTGTGTGAGTGCTACATTCACACATCTTGATATACATTTCTCAAATTTCAACAGATTCATAAACGTCAGGTGAGACATGTTCTATACTGAAGTTCCCAGTTTCCATCTATATTGTTCCTGTTGGTGAGCTGAAGCTACAGTTCCATTTTGGAACATATTAAAATCACTAAAGTAGTTTGACCAACAGTCCAAAACCCAAAGATATTAAGTTTAGAATGAGATCAAACAGAGAAAAGCAGCAAAGCCTCACATTCTGAGAGCTGGAACCAGTAAATATTCTGTGATTTGTTTGAAAAAATTACTAAAAATGATTCATCGATTATCATTAAAATATATGAATGGACTTCATGTTACTCCCAACATGGGAAGACTGCACTTTAACTTTTCTTTGTCCTTGTTGTTTGTACTGTTATTACAGGTTTAAACTACTACAACAGTACAAAGTGAAACAACCAGAGGTAGGAGACATTATACTCTCTACTTCCATTATACTATCTTTTCCTCAGAATTTAACAGCCATCTTAAAACACTGTCACCTGAGCATTCAGCTGTGGCTTGTGGCTCTAATGAGTAATGAAAGTGGGTGAAAATGCATTCATAAAGCTCTGGAGTCAGGATAACTACTGCCGGTTGAATCACTCCTCACTTCACTACAATGAAATGAACCTATATTAATGATGAGAAAACAAGATCTTGCTTGATCTGTCAGTTAAGCATAAAATAAAACATCTCCCTTCTCAGTTTCTCCGGTTTCACTGCTGACTCCTTTCTCAGAAGTGCTAAATGTGCCACCAGTTGAGCAGCCGGTTAGGAATTCCCCTTTCCCTGCTTTTCCCTAAATAACTAAAGATGAATCTTAGAAACAAACAAAAGTGAAAGTTCCCCCTGTCCAGTTGAGACCAGTTCAGACTGTGTTTTCTTGTTGCACTGGGGTGTCAGTGTTGGGGAGGGAGGGGGAGGGGCTATTAGTTGACTCTGCCTTCATCCTCAGAGATGACTGGTAGACACCACACATACACACACACACAAGAAAAGAGTAGTTAAGATGTGAACCAGGACTAAGCAGTAATGACATAAAGGAACAGCTATACTAGTGAGGCAATAAGCTATGCAGATATACACAAACGCACATCCAGTGGCTTCAGAAAGTGTTCAGACCCCTTCACTTTTTGCACACTTTATTGTGTTGTTTTAATGGAAGAAAATGCAATTTCTGCAGAGATGGGAGAACCTGCCAGAAGGACGACCACCTCAGCAGCTCCATCAAACAGGGGCCGATTCACAAACATTCTGAGAATACTCTCAGAGCTCCTAACTTAGCCTAAAAAAAATCTAGCAAGGAGTTCTAGGTTAGGAGTGATTTAGGAACATTCTCAGAGCACTCTGAGCAAGGAAGGGACAGGAACTTTGACCTTAGTGAGGAGATGTGGCTGATCCCACTGCTAGGTATGACACATTCTTTAAAAGGTGTGATTGGTTGATCAAAAAAAAGAAAGAAAAATGCACTCTTATGCTATGCTTATCAAATCGTGTACACTATGTGTGTTCATTTTGACAGGGTGGTGTCGTCTCAAATGGAATACTGCTGAAATGATCACAACCTTTGACCGCGTCTTCTTCTTCTTTTTAATGGCAGATTGCAACCGGGCGGAGCATTATCGCCAACATTTTACAGCGATTGCTGCACGCCGAAATATCTGCCAGCTTGTTTGCTCACTGGACTTCAATTCAATTATATTAAAAGTCAATGAAAATTGAACGTGCTTTTACTTTATTTTCACATGTTGGTGGTCCTCCCCTTCCACTACGTGGCCAAGATGGCGACCGTTGAGGGTGGGAAGTGTGCAGCGTTCCACACTCAACTTTCTGACTGTTATGAGTACATGATCCGGGTACTCATAGTACACTGCATTTTGCCATACTTGTCAGTGTGAACGCACTTATGCACTCAAAATATTAAGTGTAAGTACGGAAGTACGCGATTTGAGACACAGCATTAGTGATACTGGGCATGGAGTGGACAGGGAAATCGATAGGCCTAATCATAGAATTTAGTCTCTATTAAGACAAGTGTTTTCACTTTGTCATTATGGGTTATTGAGTCTTGATTGATGGGCAAATATCGCAATTTTAACCATTTAAAATGACTTCTACAACACAGAGTGTGTATAAAGTGAAGGGGTCTGAACACTTTCTGAGGCCACTGTACATTAATATAGCTGTCTGACTCACCAGATCTGATCCTGATTGGCCAGATGAGGATGGAGCAGAGCGCCAAAGCTGCGACGACTGCCACGCCTCCCGTTACTATGACTATGATGTAATGGTAGAACCACACACAGGCAGGACAGCACAACACAGTACTGAGAGACACAGAGAGAGACAACAAAATACCTCAGAGCACATCACAGTCTGAGACAGAACCAGCAGAACACTGAAACTACTGAGCTCCTTCAAAATCTCAGCGACATCATGAGGTTGATACTTGTCATTTTTGTTGAAATGTCTCAACAACAATTGAATGTATTTCCATGACATTTGGTACATTTATATCCATCTGAAGATGAACTGTGATAAGATGAACTCGAGATACACTTTGGTGATCCTCTAACTTTTACCGTAGCGCCATCATCAGGTCAATGTTTTCCTTTTGTCCAATACTTTGGTTTATAACCAAATACCTGCTAAAGTAATGGCATTCCCATCAGCCTCAGCTGTACTTTGTGTTTAGTGCTAATTAATCAGCAGCAAACATCAGCATAGTCTTTGTTAGCACGATGAAGTTAGCAGTTAGCTCAAAGCACCACTGAGACAGTTTCAGCTTCACAGTTTTTTTTATGAGATTGTTATTTTTAGGAGATTTGTGATATTGGGCCAAATAAAATAAAATAAATAAAATTGACTAAACATACATTTATACTGTGTATAACAATAAACTGAGTAAGTGTGTGTGTGTGTGTCTGTGTGTGTGTGTGTACGAACTGGCAAGGATGCAGGGCCTGAATGATCATCACAGCCACTCCATTAGCCAACTTATCGGTGAAACTCATGGCTCCATACACAAACGCTCCACTTTGCTGCAGAGGGAGACAGAGAGATGAAGATGAAGATAGTGGATGATGAAGGACACCATCAGTGAAGGTTTACATCACACCTCCTTCTTACACACACACACACACACACAAACACACGCCGTACCGTCTGATCGGCGATGAGCTCGGCAGTCATGGCGAGCGATATGACCAGGATGGTTGCTGACCCCGCGCCCAGCAGCACAGCAGCCCCGTACACCCGCTGGTCCATCTTGTCATCCAACAGCACCCAGTAGGAGAAGGCCAGGATCAGCAGCAGGCCCACGAAGTAGGTGAGCTGGACCAATCAGAAGAGAGCGCTAAGTTTTGGCTTTAGTACTTCCTCTCCTTGTCAGTGTGGATCAGAATCAGATCAAGTTTAACTCAGAGCCTACTATCCATCACACTCAAGTATGTTTACTCTGTATCGGAATCGGATGAGGAACTGCCGTACTCGTACAACAAAGAACCAGTGTGTCAACTCTGTAGCTCTGCTTGTGTATTCAGAGCTCCCAACTGACTTCATTGGTGTGGTCATTTCTGAGGCCATAGTTAGTGCTAGTGTTGTACAGGACTGCATTAAACTGACAAGGGTTTCTAATATTTTGGACCCTGATAAATGCAGATGGAATGGACAAGATCTCCTGTCTTACCTTTTTGTAACTGAAGCTCTGATTTTGATTTGAATGTTGCTAAGTCCTGACTGGTGCGTGGAATATGTGATATCACCTTTTTCCAACTTAGCCCTGCCCACTTGAAAACTACAGATAATAGAGAAATCTCTCAAGTGAAATCACCAAAACTGTTCCAACATGTAGGAACATGAACACACAAGCTGATTGAGAAAAATACCTTTTCAGGGTCTTTAAAGGCTTTTGACATAGTCATGTCTTAAGGTGTTTTATGAGCGGACAAACTTTTTCATAGTTTTAAGAACGATTCATTGTTTGGTCTATAAAATGTCAGAAAAGAGTGAAAAATGCCCATCATAATTTCCAGGGGCCCAGTCAGCAAATTGCTTGTTTTGCCCGACCAACAGTCCAACACCAACAATTAATCAATTATCAAAATAGTTGCTCATTAAATTTCTGTGGAATCATTTCAGCTCTACATAGTTATTTCCAGAATAAGCTAGGATACTCAAAAATGCCATCAATTTGCCTGTGAGTGGTCCTATACTGTTCTGGCACAGTCTTTCTGAAAATGCATTTTAAAATGATCTGCATTATTTTCCTGCCTGTCCTCAGGTTTTTAACACACAGCAAATGTCTGTATATGAATGGATAGAGGAGAGTGTCAGTGTTCCAGGAATATAAGAACCATGTTGATGGGACAGCCCCCAATGGGATGAATATGATTTGAATTATTAGGGCTTGCTTTGAGTTTTGTTAACAGGAAGTATATTTCCATAGAGTCAGTCAGTCATTTTTTAGCCTATATTTGTTTACATTTTTGCAAATCAGCACCATGAAAAGTCATGCTGTATTATTTGCTAGCAGTTGCTGTTTGCAGTGTAACCATAAATACAGACAACAATCACTGGACTGGAACCCTAACCCTGGATCAGTTGGGATCAAAGGGTTAATGGTAATACTATTTGTTGACGATGAACAAGAGAGTGTAATATAAGATGGATAGAGCTTTAAAGTGATGCTTCACTATGGTATATTTTTAAAGTGCATGTTTAACTTGAATAAAGATAAGTGTGGTGAAATGGAGACGCACTTTGAAACTCTTCCGCGAGTATGGCGGGCTTCAGAATGTTGCAGACCAGCATGTTGCGAATCTTTGGTCTGAACTGGCCTTTAGAAAGCAATTCTGGTGTATTTATTAAACAAATTCCAGTAGAACAGACTTAGAAATCTTCTGCAACCACATCTGTATATGAAGCGACCCAATATGGGCACCGATCCAAGGCTGAGCAATGATAACATAGAGACTACTAATCAACTTGACCATTTGATGTAGTAATTGCAGTCATTGTGATGGTCTTGGTGTTTTTTGTGTCTTGTTTTTTTCCCCTGTGTGTTTCCCTGTCTCCTGTTTGGGTCGACGTGACATGGCTGAACTCCCTCCGACACACCTGCCTTCCATCAGCTTCATCAGCCTGCAGCATATATACCCCGGTCCTTCAGTCGTCCATCGCCAGATCATTGAGTCAGCTACAGTGGTAGTTTGTGTTCTTGGCCGCTAACCAAGTAACTCTAGTTAGTCTTTTGCTTTGCTGTGTCTAGTCACAAGCTAATTGTACTCTCTTGTCTCCAGTGTTTCTCCCTGGACCGTTCTCTGCCTGCCTGCCCGCCAGGACCCAAGATATCTCCCACACTCACACTTCACCCGGACCAGGAGCCAGCCATGTCGCCCAGCCTCCCCATGTCTCCCCTCGTCGACCGGTCTCCGTCCCTCCCGACATCATTCCCCTTTTCCTGTGTTTTTACAATAAACTCTGCTTGTTTACTCACCAGTGCCTCAGTCTGCGCTTGGGTTCGCACCAGTGATCATAACAGCTCATAATCAGACTGAATTTCCATTTCATTTTCATTTTTTTGTTTTATTTTAAAGATCTGGGCACCAATTCAGAGGTCTGGAGCCAGGCTAAGGTTTTACTTACACACTTTCCAATGAGTTTACTGAGGGGCTTCATGATGAAGGAGGACAGGAAGCCGCTAATGTACATCACCAATGGGATTGTTGCAATAAACTTCTGTTGGAGGGAGACAAGAGAAGCAGAATGAACAAACAATGAGGAGAGACTGGTGAAGGTGAATGTAGCTACGATACAGAATATTAGTGATGGTGTGGTCACCGTGAGCTGATCATGATTCTGGTGATTGTGTGTTACCTTGGGCAGCCCCAGAGTGTTGATGAGATACATTGAGATGTAGGTCTGAGACAGATTGACTATTAATCTGGTGGACATGTAGAGTAAGGCCACCTACAGAGACACACAGTAACACACAGATCTATCAGAGACGTTTGGAAACTTTGAATACTCTTCAATGCTTTTGCTTCAAGACACTCATCGAAACACAAAATGTGGCAACTGTCAGGCTGTTGAAATAAGGAGCTGCCAAATGCAAAAAAAGCCATTTCTGTCACAATCTGGTTTGACTTGCTAGAATCTTCCTACCTGGTAAAAAGAAGGCTGCTGCAGCCAACATTTCCACTGAAGAGGAGATAAGGAGGCCTTAAGGTGAGGAAGCAGGGGCCTCAGCTCCCCCTCCTCCTCTTCCTCCTCCATCCTCTTCCTCCTCCTTCTCCCCTCCTCTTCTGCAGTCTCCCCTCCTGCGCCAGCCCTCCACTCAGTGGTTCCCAGGTGGAAGAAGATGGAGAAGAGAACACCGATGCCCAGCACAATCAACGCCAGATCCTGTACTCAAACACAACAAAGCATGGGTTGAGGTTTGTTATAAACTGGTTCTTTTACTTCCTCCAAACTGTGTGAATGCAGACTGTTTCCATCTGAGGTTTAATACAACATACCACAAAGTCTTATCATTGTCAGCACGATTCTTTCTCTGGCACAGTGATCAATGTAACAATGGAAATAAAATAAGCAAAATAAAACACATGACAACAAAAAGAATCGTTGAGGGAGTAAAAAAAGCACAGTGTCCTTTAACACGAGTAAATAAAGTCACAACCTGAGTCTCCTAACAGAAAACTGTTCTTGACTGGGATTGGGACCCCAGTCATAGCGTGGTTTTTGTTTCAGAAGTAGAATGGAAACAAAGAAGATGAGGGCTCTTCTACCAAACTCAATAAATACATTCAAAAAATGGACAATGGTAATGGGAAAGCAGTTTCCTGCATCTATATCCACTTATATCCACCTAGGAAATACCACATTAAGATGAAACTGGTTACGATAGCACTGCTGTTTAACCCTTTCTCGTCTAGTCTGGGGGCCTTTATCTAATAATGTTAAAAAAGAGGCAGTAACCTGCTGGGTGTACTTTTTGACTCAGAGTTGTCTTTTGAAGCTCAGGTGACTAAAGTGCTGCAGTCCTGCTTTGTCCAACACAGACACATGACCAAGATCGGGTCATCCATGCTTTCATCTCCTCCATACTCAACTATTGCAACGCACTTTATTCTGGTATCAGTAGGTGAAACACTCAAAGCCTGCAGCTGATACAAAACACTGCTGCCAGGCTTTTAACTAAGAGAAGCGACCACATCACACCAATCCTTGCTGCTCTTCACTGGTCACCTGTCAGTTTTAGAACTGATTTTAAGCTTTTACCGCTGGTTTTAAAGCCTTTGATTGGTCAGACTCCTGCTTCTGTGATCTGCTAACTCCCTATGAGCCTGATTGCTGCATGAGATCCTCTGGCAGGGCCCTACTAATGCTTCCAAAATCTGGACTTGTCACTAAGGGTGACGGGGCCCTTGCTGTCCGGGCCCCTCAGCCTGAGGAACTCAGTATCCTCTTTTAAATCTCTTCTTAAAACTAATTTTTATCTTTGGCTTCTTCTTAACTGATGGCATTTGTTGTACTTGTTTGGGATTTTATTGACTTTCTATTCTTTGTTTTTACTGTAAAGCACTTTGCAACTTTATTTTTGAAAGGTGCTATATAAATAAAGTTCTTATTATTTATATTAATGCACTAACCCTACTGAAAATCACATTTAATTTCATTGGTAGATAATGTTCTATTTTCATCTTTACTAAAAAGAAAACGACCCTTTACTGCATTCATTTAATTCTAGTGTCTTTTTAAGAGAATATTTACCGTAAATCAAAATATAGATTGCATTTTTTTGTGTGCCTTTTTTAACGTGAAAAACATGCAAAAGATGTCAAAGTCCCTATTTTAGTGCTCACAGTCCTAAGTACTGTCTGCAGATCTTCCCATCAAGCTGCATAAGACCCAAAGTGCACGGTATTGACTGAAGAACATCTGGATATGCCTATCAACTGAAAGATTCCCTCATCTGATTATGCTAACTGGACACTGTTTAGAGAGATTTGAATGAGTCACTGAATAATCTAACTTCAGTGAGAAAATCTAACTGAAACGTGCACCCCAATGGGATAGATAATGGGTAGAGAGTGCTCCTTTTAGTTACATTTATCTTTACATTTCAGGAGACACAGATACCCTTGTCATTATGCTTCCTGTGTGCACTTACTAACTATAGAGTATATCTGTGTAGTAAGGGTACAGTTACAGTAACTTCTAGTACAATAAAATGTAGCCATTATTTTCATAGAGTTGCATTTCATTAACTATAGTGACTAAAAGGGTTGCATATAGTATGTCATATTTGGGTATGTTATATGCACACAATAACGTTTCCATTGCAAATACTGTGAGAAAAGCAACACCTTTTAAAGCAGTTTCCATGGTTGCAAATATGTCGTAAGAATGTCATCCAAGCACAGACCCAAATTTAAGAACACTTCTCCTTTTCATCATACAATTATAAAAGGCCAGAGTTAACATACATTAGAAGGGTGTGATCTGCGATTTTGGAGAAGTCTGTGTGTGCACATAAAGCTAACAACAGCACTCTTTGTACGGAGCCCCCCTGGGGTCAGCTGAGAAAAAAAAAGAGCCATGTGTAAATCTGTACTCTCTGTTTATAAATTGTGCTCTCGGATTCATAATCTGTGCTCATGGAATTGTAAACCGTGCCCACAGTTTTGCAATCTCAAATCAAAGAGTGTAGATGAAACACATGTATCATTCCTGCTGCTGTCTGATGACTACAGGTATTTAATCAATTCAAAGTTGTTGTGGGCTACATGTTTGCAAAACGCCATAAGTACTGAAGTGGATGATATTATTGGTAAGACTCAGTGATTAAGAGTTTCAGACTCTGTCTTAATCACATTAAAAGTTGTATTTCAATGCACATTCCAATAAGAAGTATATAAAAAAAAGTTGTAGCAAACTGAAAGTGGCAAAACTCAACCTAAATGTTGTGAGTTTTGTGGGTTTGAAGAGGGCCTATGTGTATGCCTGTGGTCTGAGCAGCAAGAAACGCATTACAAGCACCAAAGTTGCACTGTGTGCCGCCTGACCTCTCCTCCCACCTCAGAAAGCCACCGCTGGAAGAAAACTGCAGTAAGACTGCTTAGTGTTACTGCTGGCTTTGCGGCGGCCGGTGGAAAATTAGGGCCCTTAGTGTTGTGTTTAAAGGGACCTGGTATGTTTAGTGGTACTGTTCACTGCCGATGCCAGTAGATTAGAACTCCTCCTCCTCACCCTGAAGATGTGAATATCTGCTGGTCCAAGTGCATCACTGAGTGGGTCGTTATCTCCTGCCTGGACGTGGAACAGCAGGTAAGCCACTGCATACACTGTGATGTTGGCTACCACTGTGAACGCATACCTGCACTCACACACATGCGCGCACACACACACACACACACACAAGGAAGAAACTGCATTTTCAGGATCTGTGGATTACCTTGCTTTGTACTGTGAGTGTGTGTGTGTGTGTGTGTATAAAACACACCTGTATGCAGTGAGTTCTACTTTAGTGTGCTCACAGGTGACCAGCTCTGGGATGAGAGACAGGTGGGAGATCTGAGTGGCGGCCCAGCCGAACTGAAAGACGATGATGAACGGGACAAAGTAGGTCAAACTGGCCCACTGCGGGGTGAGGGAGTCACAGCCCAGACACTGGTTGAAGATGAAGGCAAAGGACACCATCACACTCAGTGTACCTGGATAACACACACACACACACACAGAAGCAAACAGCACAGAAAATGACTTTCAGTATACTGTTTGTAAAAATACACCTCACAAACACTGAGAATGGACTTTGCAGGGAAGCAGAAGACATCTTGTGTCCAGCAGTTATTTGAAATTAAAAATATTTTGCATATTCATAGAGTCTGGACTTTTCAATGAGGGTGTACATGTGCTTTTAAGGATTTTCTAACTAGGTCAAAAGAAAACCCATGTTAGACACAAAGTGTTATTAGAAGTATTTTCATATGTCTTAAAACATGTCTGGAGGGGATCTGTAATGATTTCAGGACCTCAGTACAATAAAAATGTGAAACTTTTTTCATTTTTGAATGAAGATGATATATCCACTGCGTATGCTGAGGTCTACTGTCATGCTTTTTGCAGCTCAGCAGTGTTTAGCTGTTATGTTAGCCTTGTTATGAAGCAAAAGCTTCTGCGTAAAACAATATGACCTTGTAGACGATTTATAATGGCGCTTTCCCTGGGTACGTGTGTGGGGCTACTCACCTCTGGATCACTTTGTACCCCCCCTCTGACATGTCATTACAGGGTACTGTAAAACACAATCTGATGTGAACTGGATCAATAAAATATATGCTAAGTGTTCAGTATGAGAGCACAGTCCAAACAGCACTTTCATAGAAAGTTACCCAAATACCCTTTATGAGAGCATGTACAGAAGTGCTGACTGACAGAAACACAGGACCAAGGACCGGCTGGCTTCTTCCTCATTAACCTTTTACCACCCACTGCTGGGCTGGATGCTAGCACTATGTAGAACATTCACAGACTACTACTGCTTTTAACAGTTACATAAATATAAGCACGCAATGTCTACCATTATTCATATCTGTCAATGCAGTGATAGTTTTGGTGATTGTGGCAATTTAAAAAAAAACCCACAACAACACAGTGTCATAAAAATATGCCGGCAGAGAATACACAGAAACCCTAAAAATATGGTACCTCCCTATCTGGGACCTGAAAGTTTGTATGTGGATTACAATTTCTGTGAATTCACACTTTACTGTTGAAGGGTAAATCATTTCTGAATCTTGTAGGGCAGTAAAGTGAAGCCACTGTGTACAACTATCTACCCGTCTGTCTATCTGACTCACCAACTAAATGCCATGTCTTCCTCTTGCCGTAGTTGCCACAGCCGGGTGTTCGGTCAGACTCGTACCCAATGAGAGGCGTGCAGATACCATCAGCTATCTGCCCAACCAGCAGCAACACACCTACACCACAGGTAGACATTCATGAATCAGTAATACACAATAATCATCAATGTGTGACAACAGGCAGAGAAGAAAGATGCATGACAGGGTTAGACATTCACTGTAGGAATTCAGTATAAATATCCACAGACAGGAATGTAAATGTCTAGGGTCTTCTGGGATTGCCCAAAAGTAACAGACTATTTGAAAGAAAGGAAAAAGGAGATTAAGTTGACCCTGGATACAGACTTACATTTAGACCTACTCTGAATTATGACCAAAATCCTACTTCAAAGTGCTACTTCTAATTGCAAATTTTTTTTTATCACAATTGTATGGTTACCACCCACTTTAAACCAGTAGAGAGATGGTGAAAAGGGTGTACTACATGGAATTAAAAACCACTAATCTTCAATTAAAAACAGATATCTTCATGGCAAAGTGGAGTCTTGTGAAAAAAATAGTTGTTTTTCTTTGTATTATTATTGTCTTTATTGTTGTTCATGTTACAGTGTGATAAAAAAAAAAATCAATAAATATATTGTGCAAAAAAAAGAAGAAAATGTCTAGGGTTTATAGGAGTGCAATAAATAAAAATGCATAAATAGTTTCACTTAAAAACACAACACCAGTGTAAAGTGAATGGTATCACCATATACTTTAATGCAGTCTCTATTAAAAAAATAACATTATAAGCTTCACAAAGATTTATAACAGGGTTATTTTATAGGACTGCATGCATTGTCCAGATGTTAATACATATCACATATATATACAACATGTGTATAACTGCATCGTGATAGACAGGCAGACAGACAGACAGACAGACAGACAGACAGACAGACAGACAGACAGACAGACAGATAGATAGATAGATAGATAGATAGATAGATAGATAGATAGATAGATAGATAGATAGATAGATAGACAGACAGACAGACAGACAGACAGACAGACAGATAGATAGATAGATAGATAGATAGATAGATAGATAGATAGATAGATAGATAGATAGATAGATAGATAGACAGACAGACAGACAGACAGACAGATAGATAGATAGATAGATAGATAGATAGACAGACAGATAGACAGATAGATAGATAGATAGATAGATAGATAGATAGATAGATAGATAGATAGATAGACAGACAGACAGACAGACAGATAGATAGACAGATAGATAGATAGATAGATAGACAGACAGACAGATAGATAGATAGATAGATAGACTAACCTGCGTATGTGTTTTGGAATCCCAGGACTGAGTGGTAGAACACCAGTAGGTATGTGAACCACATAGAGGCACACAGGTCGTTCAGAAAGTGTCCTACCGCATAGCTGAGCTTCTTGACGGCTGGCAGAGTCCTCTCCGTGTCCGACATTATGGCTTGCGCGAGAGAAAACAGTTTAAACGAAAACCTCAACACGCGCCTTCATCCGCTAAACTGACAGGGCTAAAAGAATAGGAATAAATGAGCTCAAGTTAGACGAGTTTTTTTTTTTGTTGTTGTTGCTGTTTCGACTTTTCAAGGTTGAACAGAGCTGAATTTTCGGTTCCCTTTTTCACATGTTACTTTTTTCCATAGGTTATATTTATCACCATGTTTGTCCCTTCAGTGTGTTACATGTTGCCCCTGCAAGAGCAGGACAAAAAAGCTGTTCCCGTCCATCTCTATGCCAATTTCCTCTTGTAATCAGGTGACAGTGGAGAGATGTGTCAAAGCCAGGAGGAGCATCTGAAGTAGAATGAAAACCGAAACAGAACCAGGACAAAGAGGGTTTTCATCACCGCATTTCTCCCCGTACATCACATTTAAATACGTAAGTAATCAATGCATTTAGGAAACGTGAGCGAGATGTTGTCTCTCAGCTTTCTGTGAGGTGTAATTTAAAGTACGTTGCTGAACAACAATCACAATTCCATTGAAAGTACCTTAAAATTAGACAGAAGCTGCTTGGGTTGTATTCTTCATACATTTCGCACAACGGCAGCAGGTTCTATGGTTAACCTTTAGCTAACTGGCGACAAACGTAAAGCACATCTGGCGATAAAAACACAAACAGATGTAAACAAATACGCAGACAGGAAATAGCCAGAGGAATCAACCAATACGAACCCCGTCTTGCTCCACTCCACCAATAGCGGAAGCCTCGTGGGTTCAACGTCCTCACGTGACGGCAGACTGACAGCCAAAGATCGTGTGCGAAACGAAGCGAAGAAGTGTGAGAGATATCCCCAACTCACTTCCGCCGTTGCACAATAATCAAACGACGTTACATATCGATATAAGGGAATATTAGAGAAGTAGGTACAACAGAACAGAATTTAGTCTCTCCAAAAAAGTACAATGGCTATGTTACATAATACAATATTAAAAACAGTATGGTCTAAACTTGCTCTATATGAAAAGTGCACCGAGATCAATTCTGTTGTGATTTGGCGCTATATAAATAAAACTGAATTGAATTGAACTGAATTAAATGGTATCGCCATTGTATAGTTGTCAAAGCACAATTTCACCCACAGCTCCAGATCCGTTTCAGCAGTTTGATATCCAGTTCATTGCTCAGGGGCACATGAGCAATCTTAGCAGGAAGCGTAAAGTTTACCATCCAAATTTTGGACGTCCCAAACTCCCAAAGCACGTGCTTGGATAACTACGGAAGCCGAGAACGGCCGTGCTTGTAATTATTTTTTTAATGCTTTGTTTTCTCGAGATCACGAGTTAATTATCCCGTTATCTCGAGAAAACAAAAGGCCGTTTCCTCTTATTGTTAATCAGTGATCAGGAGCGCCAGGCCAGCATACTTAGATGACGTCTTGACGCAACTGAGTTAAACTGAAAATGTCAGACCAAGGAGCAGGCCTACCCATTACTGATCAACGCATCAGACTGTACTTCAGTAAAGGTCTAACACAGGCAGAAACTGCAGTGTCTTTCTGTCAGAGATAACATTCAGATCAGTCCTCTGTTCAGTTATGAATCCTCCGCGACAGTCATGACAGTGATCTTGAAGGCTCAAATCAGGTGTGTAACTCGTGATCTCAAGATAACAGCATTAAAAAAAATAATTGCAAGCACGGCCGTTCTCGGCTTCCATAGATATCCGTATTAAACATGGACAGTAGAAATAATGGCGTAATCTTTCTTGTAAATACATCACAATTAGGTTTCCATCTCCAACTGACATGACTGTTATTCATGCTTGTTAATCGCTCCTCTCACTTAGTTTGTGACATTGAAATGAACCATTAACACCCAGCAGCTGCAGTGTGGCTGCCAGGATCTTAACCAGATCAGAGAGACGGTCACCATACGTCTGCTACCCATTGATATTATGTTTAACTGGTCATTTTGCAATGTTTTTCAAATGAACACCTCTTATTTCTTATTATTCTTATATATATTCTTATTAAGTGCTTCAGATAATAAAGTGAGATTACCAGGATTGGATTTGGGGACGTGTTACAACATTTAGAAGCTCTATCTGTGGAGATGAGGCCAGGAGCCGCAGCATCTTCTACATCTCTTCATAAAGGAATATGGAATGAAAATAGTGCCAATATTAGTTACATGTGTACATTTTTTTTGCACTTAATAAAACTCTATTTACACTTGTATAAAACTTGTAAATAACATTTGCACTTATTTATGACCATTACAGCAACAACATTTTCTAGTGTGGCAATTTGCACTCGTATGTCTTTTAAATGATCATCCATCCATTTGTGACGGGACCGAATCAAAACATGAAGGACAGACAAGACTTTTCTGATAAAACTAAAGAATCATGCTTCTGTTCAGATTCTTCAAACATGTCCTGATCGGTCGGTATGATCATACTGTATCTGCAGTAAGTGAAATGATACATTCCAATATATCAGCAAAATATCCCTCAAAAACTTCAAAAATACTGTTCATGATTCCCTTAAATAAAGATCAGTTTTTATTTTGTTTGGTTGTTTTTAATGGAGTTATCCGACCTCCAACCCAGAGAGAAAGAGGAAAAAAACAAAACAGAAAATTTAAAATACAAGTTATTTAAAAAAAATAATTCTGAGGAACACACTCAAAGCTACAAAACAGAAACTTTTTGAACAACTCAAAAAGACAGGAAAAAAAAAACACAGGTTCCAAATTCTAGACTTTTTTTTAGTTACAAATTAAAAACAGGAAAAAGCATAGTTTTCACATAAACATCTTTTTTAACTTTTGATTCTGGTGGTTGTGAGGTTTTCCTCTGAGGATGAATGTGTCTAAAGAACACTGAGCCTGATCGGTTGCAGGAAATAGACCAAGCTGCTCACTGTGTACTTCCTTTGACCCTAGGGAATAAAAACTTTATAGACTATGTGCGAGAGCTGCATCTTTTTGTCCATGAAGTCACTTTATGATGAGCTTGAGAAAGTGTGCAGCGTGTTTGTACATATGTATGTGTGTGTGTGCACGTGTGGTCCAACAGTCTCATTGCTTCCTATCCTTTTGTTGTCCTCTCTTCTGTATCTCCTCAGAAATACATTTCTCTCTCCCCTGAACCAGTCAGTAAGGAAGAAAAAAACAAAAACAAAAAAACAGAGAAGTAGGCAGTCTGCCAGTAAACCAGCTGAATACAGTCTGTCAGCCAATCAGCTTGCCTTTTACAGTCTATCAACTGTTTGCTTGTGGTCACTTGTTTTCCACAGCAGTTTGTGTTGATCCAGTTTCAGTTCAGTTTGTGACCATAAATACATGAAGACTCCACCGCTGGTACAGCTAGTCCACATTTAAAGCTCCGAGGTGGAACAGCAAACACGTTACTCTATTCTGTCTGTCGGTCTGTCTGGTCAGTCCAGAGCAGTATAAACCAGTAGATCAGCTTAGCAAACATATTCTGCTGCCCGGTGGTCCAGCCAGTCCAGCCGACCCAAGGTAGACTACAGGACCTCCAACAGCAGAGGAGGAGGGTCAGAGGGGGACTGAGGGGGACTGGGGGGGGGTTATATGAAGAGGGCTGGAAAAAGAGAGAGAAAGGTAAAAGGAGATGGTGAAAAAGAGACCAGGGTTTCTCTCATCTTTCGTTTTCATTTGTGTCTCTGGAGAGCTTTCCTCTTCCTCCTCTTGAAGAAACAGCAGCACCTGCAACACACAAACCATCATTAACATACTTCATGTACAGCCTCTCTCTTTCACTTTAACTGGCAGTTATTTTAAGCAACAATGAATTCTGTGAATTAAACATGTAAACCCTCCTATGAGCTCTTGTACAACTAACCAATATCAAATGCCGTAGTTGAGGGTTATTGTGAAACGTGAAGGACCGTGTTGTGAAAAATTCAGTGACTTGCACAGTTCCTATACAGTGCTTCAAATGTACAGTCAGGTGGAGACATTAACACACATACACCCGAAAATAGGACAATAACACGTCAGATTGCTTAACTTATCATTATGAAGTAAATGTTGATTACACAGTGTAATGTCTATAAAATAATGCCTCCATCTGCCTTTAGATTGGTTCCCTATAAGCCTCGCTTTCACTGTGCAATTCTGTCTGCCACCGGGAACGATCTCCCGGGAAAATGAAGGCTCGATTTACAGCACAAAGGAAGTGGGTCAACCATTGCAACCAAAACAGGAAGAGCCTGGTTCTGGTTCTGCTCGAGGTTTCTACCTGTTAAAAGGGTTTTTCCTTGCCACTGTCGCCTAGTGCTGCTCATGGTGGGAACTGTTGGGTCTCTGTAAATATAAAGAGTCGGTCTAGACCTGCTCTATATGAAAAAGTGTGCTGAGATAACTTTGTTATGACTTGGCGCTATATAAACAAAACTGAATTCAACTGATTTTTAGGAAGGAATAGGGGTGTCAATATATCACCTATGACAGTGTACTCAGTGATTTGAGTTTGCAGTCTTTGTGTTTTTAAATAACTTTTATGTAAATACATACAAAGTTAAAAAAATATTACCCACATATAGAATTCCATTATATGATAAGACTGTATCTGGTGGACACCAAATGTTGGTCTGTCTGCTTATCTACAGTAAATCTAAAATGAACCACGTTAACTTTTTGACTTCCTTAAAAAACAGAGCGGAAAATAATAATAAATGCAACAAAAAACATGAAAACAGAAGAGTCAGTGTGAGAGAGAAAAAGCAGTCTTTTTGCACCGTCAGCATCCTGTTGGTGCAAAGTGAACACTTCCTGAAGTACCGCTTTTCAGAGTAAAAGCCTTGCGGTAAAAAGTAAGATGAAGCCACAGGAAGTCTTGGTGACAGTCACAGGAGGAGCTTAGCCCTGGTTTGTTAAAACCTTGTTTTGAATTGCGTAAGATGGTCTAAATCTAAATTTGGATAATTTTTTGCTGTTATTGCAAAACAGTTAAAAGAAGAGTTGCATGTGCTGACATACACTACACATAGATACGACTTTAACTTGTCTGTGTCCTTACTTAGTATCATCAGCCACTTCCACCTCTGCATTGGCTGTGATTGGTGCGTTGGAGTGTCCTGCAGTGGGGTCGTCTGTATTTAGCTCCCCATTGGTTGAACTCATCACCTGGAGGTGAGAAACGGGAGAGAAAGGGATGAGTACAGATGCAGCGACGTCCTATCTTGGTGGGACAAAAAGAAAAAGACTTGCATTACGTCCACACTAAGGCAGATATATC
Source organism: Macquaria australasica (assembly GCA_005408345.1). Taxonomy (NCBI): domain Eukaryota; kingdom Metazoa; phylum Chordata; class Actinopteri; order Centrarchiformes; family Percichthyidae; genus Macquaria; species Macquaria australasica. The sequence continues at coordinate 41,069 of SEMN01000410.1, forward strand.
TGAAAACGCTGTTTATGTGTGAAAACAACATGCTTCCACAGTAGTGTTTCCAGGTCTTTTTTTTTTATTTTTTTTATAAATTCTACACTAACAGACCAAAACAACACAAATAAAACTCATCTTCTTCCTTTCACTTGCCTTACAGCCAAACAGCAGCATGACAAACAGAGCTGGGTTACTCTGCTGAGTGTCCATCTGTGACCTGCTCTCCATCCTCACAAAGGAAAAGATTGTTTTCAAATAGTAGCCAGCTTAATGTGGACGTGGTCTTAAAGGACCAGTGAGTCAGATTTAGAGGGATCTATTGGCAGAAATGGAATATAATATTCATAAGTATATTTTCACAAGTGTCTAATCACCTGAAAATAAGAATTACTGTGTTTTCGTTAGCTTACAATGAGTCCTTTATATCTACAGAGGGAGTGGGTCCTCTTCCACGGAGCCCGCCATGTTACTACAGTAGCCCAGAACGGACAAACCAAACACTGGCTCTAAAGAGAGCCTTTTGTCCATTAATAGTCCATACGAGCTTCACACCTCTAGAGATACAGGCACTGTCAACATTCATTTTGCTGCCACGCAAAACAGCAGCACCTCTGCTTAATGGCTGACAGGGTTCTTGGTGCTTTGTTGATTTTGCCTTTATAGAATTTATTTAAAAAGCAACAACTACCTTTTAACTGCACTCTTAACAGTAGCAGCTCTGATGTCACATACATGCTAGTACAATCTTGCGGTAGCTGTTTTTAGTTCCTTTAAAGCATTTCACCCACTTAACAATTTTTTTCTTTTACATATTTCCCATCCCTTCAGTGCACATGCCATGACTGAAATGCATGTTTTTTTTTTAATCAACTTTGCCAAAATCTTTCGGGATCACCCACTCCCTGCCAATACTCAAGAGGCTAAAGATGCAGTATCATAAATGGCCACTCAGCACTCCGGTAGAAACACATACAAAACAGGGCAATTTATCTATTGATACACAAAGTCAATACCTTTTTTTTCTTTTGGAAACTGTTATGGTCTCAGTTGCTAAGGTCACTTTTACTAATGATTGTGTCTTGGTATAAATTTAAAAAATACCGTTTCATCAAAAATATATATATAGGGTTAACAAGAGGTATGTTTCGAAGAACTTTTAATGCATTTAATTCAATCATTACATGGCTGCTAGTTTGCACTCACAATGCCACGATGTCCTGGCATATGCTGAGTCTCATTGTAGGCAACAGAACAACTTTTTTGATATTGGTGGTGTGTCATGACAAGATATCAGTGTGTGTGTCATACACTTATGTATTTTATACATATATTTGCTTGTGTTTGTGTTTTTTGTCTTTTGCTCATTTGTCTTAATGTTTGATTTCCCTGTGGACTGCATTTAGATGAAACGATGCTGTACAGTACAAGTACACTTCTTCACAAAGACGACTTTAGCTTAAAATACACACTGCTACCAAATGAAATTCCTCTGTCTGCTGGAGTGTTGCAAAATACAAAGGTGGCATATTTAACATGGCTGGAGTTGCTCTTCATACTCAGGCCTCACCTGTTGTGGTTGATAAGACCAATAAAGGAAATTACATATTAGTCAATTTAGTACATTTCACTCTGCTATTTTGCTGGACACATGAGAGAGACAATATATGAAGCATGACGCTTCTTCTGACACTACAAGGCAACAGCTGGGGGCTTGTACGTAGTGTAGTTAATGTCAGCTAACATAGGAAAACTACAAGTGTCATACAATAAATCACAATATGTTTCCACATGGATTGAGTCACATGTAAAGTCTCAACTAATATCAACTGTCCAACACCACATTTACCTCTGCACTGTGGTTTGATCATATGCCAAGTCACTACATGTTGCAGTAGTGAGTACTGGTTGCTAACTAGCCATCTAACTATTCTGAAAGATGAAAACCATACAATTTAAAAGAGCAACGGCATGTACTGAACTACATTTGAAGACCTGGGTCCAGTGTGTCAACCTTTCTTCACCAAACCTCTACGTCACACAGTGTTTATATATGAAATGGGTATTATAAATTCTAATAAACAGCACACCAACTGTTATGATCTCAGCAATAACTACCTATCTAACTTGCCTCTTCTACCTTGTAACTCACTGGTCAGCTCACAAAAGGCAGCCTACATCATGTGGTCTCTACACTCTCTGCTCTGTCTATAGAGAAGCCAGGCAACTACCTTCTGTCTTCATTACTTTAATGTTGAAAAGGCAGTGGTAGTAGTAAAGTGTGTAATGTAGCCTAACATATGCTGAGCAAACCTAAGATGGATAAGTAAAGGTTTTAATTTGGAATAGTCTCATGTGAGGGAATTATTGAGGTTGTGAGGAAACAGACTTGAGGTCAGCCCTGCTGCAGAGACAGATAAGGCCATGCAGGCAGGCAGACAGATACACAGGTAGGCAGACAGACAGGAAGCCAGCAGAGCTAACCCTTCCTTCTCAGTACCTGGACAGACCCGCCCAGCCTATCAGCAGTGAGATGGGAGCCCAGCAGCTCTCGATTGGTCACTGGAGTGGGCTGGGACTCACTGCCTTTCCCCTCTGGAGACTAGAGGAGACAGGAAGCCGAACGCAGCAGAAACCAAAAGGAGGGGGGAGGAGGAGGAAGAGGTGGTGGTGGAGGAGAAGGAAAAAGGTGAAGAAGACAGGTGAGATGGAAGAGGAGGGTTGCCATGGAAAAGAGAAGAGACAGGGTGGAACAAAGTGAGAGAAGAAGGAAAAAGCAGTAAGGCGAGAGAGAAGTGGGAAGACGAGCAGATGGAGGGGAGGAGTGGCGGGGTGAGGAGCAGTACCGTGAGAAGAAATAAGGATGAGGAAAGAGTGAAAAAGGAAAGAGAAAAGAAATAGTGAGTTCAGAGTCAGTATTTGGTAGATGAGCAACAGGAGGGTGAGTACTCAAGTGTGCAGTACAGAGAGAGTGCACAGAGAGCTCGTGCGCACGTGTGGAGGCCCCATGCAAAAGGGGAAGGAGGTGGTTTATTTTCTGTGTTACCTCAACCTCACCTGCTTCAAACCTGGTTTTTGGGATTAAAGCTGGGGTAGGCAGTTTTCTTTTGGCGTCACTGGGCAAAAATGCCATATTAACCGTGCAGCATATTGTAATTCAAGTGGTCTGAGAGCAGACAAATCTATCCCGCAATCACAGGTTATTTCAGAGAGACAGTGTGTTCGTATTGGCTAAGCTACAAGAGCAGATGTGTGTACACGTCCCTTCAGACGGTGAAAACCTAATTCAGTGGAGGAAAATCCTGCTGGAAATCCGGAAACTTGTGATAAATTTCCAATACCTCCTTTGCCTACAGCAGTGTAAAGTACAAAACAACACGTCCCGGCTCCACACGGAGCTTCAGGCTCATTACGTTCAATGCCATGACGCTCATAACGACGAGTGGCAAAGAGGCATGATGACAAACAGTGGGGAATAACTTTTGACGAGGGACAGTGGTGTGTGTGTGTGGTGTACTAGCCTCTCTTCCTGCTGCTGGACAGCGTTGCAGCTGCCTCTGAAGCCTGGGGCGCTCTGCTCTGCGGCCGCAAAGCGCTGGAGGGGCGTCTTTGAGAAAACAAGTCACGGTGGGAGGGACCGCGGTCTCGTTGAGGCTCACGCCGTGGAGAGCGAGCCCTACGAGGGATATGGTTTCACAGGGGAACCGACTCCTTCTGCTGCCGGTTGAAGTTGTGGGTTTGGTGGGAGGGGCTTAGCAAAGTGATACGAGGCAGCAGAGAGAGAGGCGGAAGGTTTTGCCTAGGTTGCACAGATTTTGCCTACCCCAGCTTTAAGACTCAAACAGGCCTGCGTTGCAGCCTAAATAAATCTGGAATGATGTGCATTTGTGTGAGAATGTAAAAGTAGGGGTGGGCGGTATAACCAGCACATTTTCGTATACAACCAAGATGGCTGCCGCTGATGCGGAACGTTCTGAATCTATCACGTCAGTATTAAACAAACTGGACGGTATATTTTCTCTCAAAGAAGAAAAAACAACTGAAAGCTTTTGTTGATAAGAAAGATGTGTTTGCCAAACTTCCGACAGGATTCACTCAGCGCTACGTCACACATTTCATTGCTCTGATTGGTTGTAGAGCTATCCAGTTGTGTCCAGAGGCGTTTTGGTCTGTGTCCCTTGGAAAGTGAAAACGAACTGAGAGGTTCCAGACTAATTCGCATTTGTGAATTGGTCTGACAATGTCAGGCTAAATATTTCTTGCATTCCGAAAAAAAGGTGACAACAGAGAGGTACCGATAACAGGTCTCTTAATTTACAGTGTAGAGTCTCCCCTACGGGTGCAGCAGTGTGTTTGACAGCTCTGGAGAAAGTTATGCTGGAGATCGTTTACAGGCAGTTCTTTGCTGCTTCATTTCAGTATGTTTAAACCCAGTTTAGAATTGCTGTGCAAAGTAATCGGACCAAACAGCTGATCTGTCATGTAATATTCATTACATCATTATTTATTCGACAACGCGTTTTCATCGCCTCTTTGCAACATGAACTCCATCGACAAAAGGAAAAAAACACCTCAAGCAAGTGTAAAACCTTTTTAGCACTCCTGCAGAGCAGCTGCCCCAAGCTTAACTTCTGCCTACATTAGTCTCATGTTTTACCTGTAAGACCCACGTTTAAATGCTTTTGTTCATCACCTGTGATGCGAAAACATTAGATTCCCACACAGTCAGAGAAAGTAAATGTGTGCGTCCCGGTTATAGTTCACTTATAGAATCTACAGATACCCCTTTTCCAGCAACATGGAACGGGTTCCGTTCTGGTTTGCCCAACTAATTTTGAATCGTTCTGAACATTTTGACTAAAAATAAATTGGTTCAGAACCGGAAAAGTTGGTTCCCAGCTGGAACCAAAAAATAGCAGGTTTTCCTTGACCTGTGTGATCAGTGGGCGTGTCATATTCAACAGGTCAAATACAGAAGATGGAGGCAACAATGGTCTATGATGGTAATAATCTTCTACGTGTTCTTAACAGTTGGTCCATGCTTGTTTTTTGAATAAAAACAAATATTTGTAATAACAGAACAAAAGCTCACATGTAATCAATGTGATCCGCCATCTTGCTCCTACTGTTTACTTCAATTGTGCATTGTGCAACACTCTCCGTTGATGACGCATCCTTGATTACAGCGGTTCAGCTCAAAACTGGTTGAAACCATAGACTGTATAAAGATGGATGGCATGACAGCTCCCCAAAAGTGAAGCCAAAACATCTCAGGTCATAAACCCCACCTCCTCCATGTTAGCGGATGGGACATGGGCCAAACTGAAAAGTCAAAGTACATGTCAAATAAATTTTTCCCAAAGATAGTTTCTGTCATTTTAGGTAGTTCTTACCACGCTGATGTTTGTTCAAGTGTTCGTTTTTCTGATCAGTTTGTTTTTAATTAGTTATTTGATTCGCTAGAGAGCACCAAGGTTCCAAGAATCCTGAACGGAACCGGTTCAAGAACCAGAGCTCATTTGGTGGAAAAAGGGCAAGAGCTGCTGATAGCTCTGACAGCTGAACACTGGACGGCAGTAGAGGGGGTTGTACCAGCGTCTGGTTCAAAAGTAGTTTAGCCGACTTCACTGACGGTCAGCACCGGAGCTGAGGGTCACACTGCTCCCTGTTTCCATCACCCTTCTTTACTTCAATCACAGTTAGCTTTGGGGTTATTTTGAGAGTCAGTTTGTTTCTCAAATGATGACTCAAATCATCAACTTTTAGGAGGCAGCCCTACATAATACACAGTACAAGTTTATCTATTTTAGATTATACCGCCCAGCCCTTTATGACAGTGTAATGTGCGAGTGTACTATTTTCAACACGGTGCACAGCAATTGGATTTCTTTCAACACATGAAGACAGCGTTTACACTGAAATATTGTCCTCTCCCATGAGTTTTTCCATGTTTAAATCACAGACGCAATAAATAGGTTTTCTAACACTGGTCAACAGAAAAACAAATGCTTTCATGTCAAACTCCAAACACGTCTTCACAAACTGATCTAAATGAAAGGATAACGCCAGGGTTATATTATACAATATCAGTCCAAGAAGGCGCAGTCAGACAGACAGACAGATGTGGGGCATTTGGGATGAAAATGAACATCAGACAAAACTATTTGTTTTATCCTGTGTGGATTTGTAGTGCCTTCTCTCATCTAGTGTGACCATTTTTTCTCATTTACAAAGTTTAATAATGTTTGTAGTATGTGCTTGATTACCTATCTACTAGCATTTAAACTATACTCATCCATTTTACCCATCCCTGCCATGAAGCTTGTGGGTTATGGCACGAGAGCAAGGGAAAGGACATTTGTTGCTTGTGTATGCCCTGAAGACAGCATTTGTCCCCAGGCTTGGGGCTGTTACATGGGTATTTATGTTGCCTAAAAGGCAAGGGAACTGAAGTCTCTCATGAGCAGTTAACACCACAGATTACGTGAAAGACTAACATAATTGCCTGCATCCTTGCTCCCCAAAATGGAAAGTGATATGTATCTATGGCTATTTTTTGGTAGGTATACAGTAAATCCCCCTGCCCAGAGGCGGCTATACTGCTGTGGAAATGGAATCCACAAAAACTGCTGTGGATCTAGTCAGACTACAGCTGCCATGCTCCCTGAAGAAGCAAACAATAAACTTTTCACCAACACTCAGTGTGTTCAAGCTTTTCTGTTGATCATTGTCAAAACACATCTGCTGTCCACTGTAACTATTTTATAAAACAGTAAAACTATTTTATACATTTAAAAATACTTTACACAGGCACTATAACTATACCATTACAGTTGACTAGTGTGGTATTGAGGTAGTACAAAAAATATGAAAAAGAAACAATGAGGACTAGTTTGTTAACTAACACGGTTAGTTCAGATCGCTGCACCACTGCTTGCATTTTGGCTGCTATCTTTAGTGTTGATTGACAAAGAAACCAAGCAAGTTAACCCCGCGACCAGGCCAACCAGCTTTTTTCAAGTGGAGAAAACAACAAAGCGTCGAGAGATGAGGGAGCAGCACTGTGAGTGACAGAGAGGCTGCTTCATGTGGCCAGCTCTGTGTGCGTGTGTGTGTGCGTGCGTGTGTGGTTAATGTACAGTGAAGAAAACACATGCTGACTTTTTCCCTAAACTGGCACATTCGCAGTTTTAAAGCTGGTACTGACAGTTTGGCCAATATGTACCGAATCTGTTCCAGATACTCAGACTCTACTAAAAATCATGTGAATGGCAACACTAACAGGACCATGTTGCATAGTTGTTCACAATAAGTGTGTGTGTACCTGGTTTTTGGTCTGTGGTGCTTTCTCTCGGTTGCTCGTCTGAAGTGGAGTCTCACTGGCCACTGGACCAATAGGAGTGGGCTAAACACACAGGAAGTGAGGTCAGAGTAAAGAAATACACAGTTGGTTACATGACATTTCTTTGTGTGGACTTGATATGCTACTATTGAACTTATAGATGACACTGTTGTATTGTTGGGGGGCTCACTAGGACCCCTGTACAATGAACTATTTTGTCATTAAAAACGAATTGCATCAAATGTAAAAGCTTGAGAGCGATGATGCAGACATTATCACATTATCTGAACTTCCAACACTGTTTTCTGCTGACCTCACTCCAACTAAGTCTATTCAGATTACAGTTTACAAAGAAACTTAGACATGGAGGAGGAAGTGGCTATTACTTTCTGGAGATACAAGTCTGACTATTAGCTCCTGTTTACATAGTAGATCACTCACATGATTATGTATCACTGCTGAACTGACCTCTCAGCATTGACCCTGCCCTAAACCCAGCAGTAAGTTCAGCTCAGACAGCTCACTGTGTGTGTGCAACACAAAACACCCACTCCACACTAACCAGCGGCTTGCCAGTCCAGTCATACTGGTAGTCAAAGATGTATCCATTTCTGTCAAAGAGGTCCGTAAAGAGTTTCCTCAGGTAGTCGTAGTCCGGCTTCTCGAAGAAGTCCAGCCGACGCACGTACCGCAAGTAGGTGGCCATCTCTTCTGTTACATACACACAGGCGCACAAATACAATTCACACAGACATGCACAGATTCATACAGACACACAAAATTTGATCAACATATGCTAGCCTGAGCATATATACAACAGCTGCACAGAAACGCTGCTTTTCTTGTGGAGGTGTGTGTATACGAACCAGGGAAACTTTCACAGAGGACCTCTATTGGTGTGTCTCTCTTCGTGTCGCCTATCTTCTGATAACGTTCTTTCAGAGTGTCAGCCTAATGAAGAGAGAGAGAGTTATACATAACAGGTAATGGATGGGTGTAAGGCTACTGAAGACTGAGGTCCACGCTTGAAGGGAAGGGGGAAAAACTAAGATGACTGGATTGATGAACACACTGGAGGGTTAGGTGGAATTCACATAGAATCAGGTGCTGCGCCAAAAACGCAGATTTTCACATTCATTTGAACCGGGGTACTGCGTTCAGGATGTGGCAGTGGGGGCCACAAAAAAACGCAGCGGCCTGCGGCAAAAAAGTTGAAACAGATTCAGCTTTTGTAGAAACGCAACCCGACGTCATGCTGCGGCAGCCAATCACACCGGCAGACACCCAGGTGAAGAAGAACTTTGTTTGCCTGTAGCACTGTAGCATTAGCTGTTTACCTTAATATTCCACTGTTTACCGAGCAACTGTGAAAATGGAAGAGAGACTGATCAATCGCAGCCGCGATGACTGTACATGAGCAACCCTGCCACGAGGGAGTACAAAGAAATTAAACAGACGTGCAGTTCCTTGGCTTGTATCAAGCTGGAATTGCTGGTTAGTATCAGACACTCCCACATCGCCACCCCGCAACACCTGATTCAATGTGTAAATGGCCTTAGTCGGCTGTCTCCTCACCTTGAGTCCTTGCCAGGGTAGGCTGCCTCGCAGGAAGTACATGAACATGTGGCCTAGAGCTTCCAGGTCATCCCGCCTGCTTTGCTCTGAAATAACACAGGACAACAACAAAGGCTTAAATGGCTCCACTGCACCAGTGGTGTTAAATTCAACACATCTAATGCCAAGAACACAAACACTATGCTTCAACACCCAGTCTGGTACTTACAACACCACTGCTGTGAGAAAGGCAGGCACATTATATCCGCCATAGTCTAATTCCTTTATGATACTTAAACCATAATCACTAATGATTTCCCAATGGTATAATGATACTTTAAAATGGTCATTTTAAAAAAATTTATGCAAAATGTTTCCACATTGCTGCAGAAAACCTTCAGCTCGCTACTTCTGGCTGAGCACTGAAAGAATCAGGAACTTCCTCAGTGTGTTGCTTGCAACAGATTTGATTGCCAAGTCTCAGTCCTGACAGATGTAAGCTGTCAAGCCCGAGTTGGTGTTAAGCAGACCTGCAAACTAAAGTGGGGTGAAAAAGATGACAGGTCTGACCCTCACTCCCCTAATTTTTTGATTAAAAAAAAAAATGAATAGCCTACAATTTTAATGATCCATTCATCTTTCAGTTATTTATGCAGCAAATATGTCAAACATCTTTTGGTTTCAGCTTCTTAAATGTGAAGATTTGCTGATTTTCTTTAGAATGTATACTTGACAGACATCACTGAATGACAAATTATTTGAAGATATCACCTTGGGCTCTGGGACATTATGGACGATTGCACAATTATCTGATATTTTATACATTAAACAATTCATCTAAAAAGAAGTAACACATTACTCGACAATAAAAACCATAAAATAGCTGCAGCCTTAATCGTTTTCTCTGTCTTTGGCCTGTAACAAGGTGTTCTGCTGTTTCGCCATATGACACTTTCTGCCTCGACCACTATTCTCTCATGGTATGGACCTATGATTTGGGTTAGAGTGGTACATGTAGCACGAGGGAGCAACTCACCTTTCCCCAGGTGTGTATTGATGCTCATATATCTAGCAGTTCCAGTCAGACTCTTGTGTTCTCTGTATGGGATGTGTTTCTTAGTCTCAGGGTCTATGTATTCTTTCGCCAGGCCAAAGTCTATGATGTGGATGGTGTGTTGCCGTTTGGAGCCGGGTCGGCCCACCAGGAAGTTCTCAGGCTTCACGTCTCGATAGATCAGGCTTCTGGTGTGGACAAACTCCATACGGGTTATCTACGAGAAAGGACGGAGCAAAAAAGGCAAAGCTAAGAAATCCAACAATAACAAGTGTTTCGATGTAAAAAAAAAAATGTTTTTACATGTTTGTCTTACCAGTTGTATGGCTATCATGAGTACAGTCTTTAGAGAGAAGGTCCGGTCACAGAGGTCAAACAGATCTTCTAAGCTGGGTCCCAGTAGCTCCAAAACCATAGCATTGTATTTACCACATGGTCCAAAGTAAAACACCTGGGGTACGCCCTCTGCATGAACACATAAAAAAAGAACAGGAGTTGGACACTGGCACATTTATTTATATACACACACCATACATTGATCAAACATCAACCATCACTGCATGCATTAGGAGACATGACTGTAATTCCCATACACAGCAGATACACTTAGCCCACAATACAATATATAGCTCGACATCTAGTTTATGATAGTTGTCTTATAATAGAGATGAAAAAGTCCCACATGAAGTCCAAGTCCTAAACTTTGCCTGCACCAAATTTAATGTGATTAAAATGATTAACAGTTAATATAGTAAATGTAGAGATAATGCTTTTTAAAATGTGCATTTATTACTTTCAAACAAACTGTTTTGCATGTTGCCGATCATTTTCAACCACAGTAGTATTATTAGTATATTTACTGATCTGAATTTGATACTCCGGGGTATGAAAATGAAGAGCTGATGTGCAAAAAACATCATTTTTAATCTTTAGTCTTGGGGAGGATATCAAGTCAATCCAAGTCAAGTCCAAGTGGTGTCACGAGTCGTTGGTGTTCAGGTCAACATCTAGTTCAAAGTCTTCATTGATTTTGTCATGTCTGAGATCATCAGATTTATGATGAGTCTAACTCAGGTCCAAGCCATGTGACTCGAGTCCACACGAGTCCTCTCTCTTACAGTGTCTCTACAAAGGAGGCGTTTCAGTGGTCTGTCGGACTGGGTTTTTTAACTGCAAAGTCTATTTTCTTACGTTTTAGGCGTGTAACTACAGTGATTGTGTGTTGGGCTCTGTGCGCTGCCAAATGCAGATTACTTACACTCAATAGTGTGCCTGAATGCATCCTGTGTAGACACAAGGTTTAAACACACTGAAAGTGATAATTGACGCACCTCATTTGGCGCATGTCAAATGGTGCTGCTATGGCGCACCGCAGGCATCAGATTTGAAATGCCAACACCACCGAGCAGTATTTTGGGAAAAGGTCGATACTGCAGCTGCAGAAAAAACAGCTTTGGTCTCTGGGTCCTCATTTGATGCTCCAAAATTGAAACAAGGTTGGAGTGGGGGCGTCAAGGCAGTTTGACACGCGTCAAAGCACTTTTGGTGGGCGTTCGGCCATTTAAAACAATAAGTGTACTTCAAAACGCGCGCGTCAGACGATTTCAGTGCATTTGGGACTTCAGACTTGCTGCTTTTACTACGTGGGCTGTATAGACATGGTAGTAGAATATTAACTTTATGTGGTGCACAAGTGGTAAAGTTTTCACTGCAGAGACTCGGGGTTTATTACAGAGTAGTAATTCTTCTGGCTTGGTCATGTGTTCTAATGGACATTCGTGGTAAAAAGGGGGAGCATGAACATCCTACGTGTTACAGTGGAAAGAAAGTGTGAAGATATGTCCAGCAACACAGACGTATAACATGGATGTCTACACCCTCCCAAGGTCAAAAATAGAGTGTGCATTTCAAATTGGGCAAAAACAGGGGAAAATTGAAGAGAATAATATGATACTTTTCTTTATGCTAAAAAAATAACTCAAACAGTCTTCTTTGCTAGTTGGCATATGCTCCACACAGCTAACTTCTTAATAAATATTGGTCACAAGCAAACCCTTCCATTCAAACTGATTCTCACAGCAGGAACCAGACAAAAGAGAAGCTGGCTCCGTCTCACCTGAACTCCCCAGCTGTTTGTAGAAGCGGTATTCTAGGTGGAGCTGTGGCGCCCTTGACTTTATAGGCTCCTACAAAGGAGGATTATGTTTGAATTAGAATAATTCTTTATCATACATATAATCATAAAACACATTTTTCTTACAATACTGCCATATTCAGGGTAGTCAAACCCAAAACATGTTTTCAGTATATAATGGTTTAAGTACAATGTGAAACTGTTTTCTGTCCCTTTTATCATTCTCATTATTAAACAAATGAAGTGTGCTGCCCTACAATACTATATACACCATATACAGAGAAATTATTTTACCAGTTTGATAGCCACGTATTCATTGGTGTACAGGTTCTTTCCAAGTCGCAGCTCTCCAAAGTTCCCACATCCAATCTTCTTTCCAACCCGGAAGTTTGGTCCGACCATCAGAACCCCAGAGTTGGAGCCAGCACCCCGGCCACCGTGCCCTGATCGACTCCCTGTCTTCCCAGACATCCTCTTCCCCTCTTCTGTCTCCCCCTTCCCTCCACCACCACCACCACCACCCCCTCCTCCTCCTCCTCCCCCTACTCCTCGCTTGTCAAAGTCCATCAGTTTGTGGTAGCCTGGCCTCTCCACGGTTAAGCCGATTCCATGCAACCAAAACAACTACCAAAACAACTGCCTAGCGGCTTGACTGTTAGACGTTAGGGTGGTCTACCCTGGGTCAAGTTGTGAATTAATCTGGGATTGGGGTTTCACTTTAAAGAGGGCAAGGACTGAGTGGTGGCAATTTAAGCTGAACTGTGACAGATGTGAGATGAAGTGAGCTTAGTTAGGCTGAATTTAAGAGTGCTATGTGCAACACAAAAGTGATAAAAGCTGATGAGAGTGAAAGATGGAGCAAAAGCAAAAGCTGATGATTGTTGGTTGGATGGACAGATGACTAAATTAAAGAGAAATGAAAAGATGATGGGGTAAGGGGGCACCACTACCAACTACTTTATACCCCCTTGTAGGGGCCAGAGATGGTGATGGAGGGGAGCAGGATAATGGCCTGATATGTCACCATACGTGGCTAGCCATATGCTAACATGCTATATGAAACTGGGAAGCTACGCTAGCTTCGGGCTCAGACATACCAGTCCACCATGACAACAGCCTGCTATCAGCACAACATATGCACCCAACCTCAGTGCAGGAGTACGTTGAGTTGATCAAAAACTAAAGAAGCTCAGATATTCGGGTATGACTAAATACTTTAGGCGTTTGATTTATTGCCATAGGTCTTAGTTAGTTGGTTTTAGAGCATGTGTTCCTATAAATGCTGGACCTCTGTACTTCCACTGATAATCTGCCACACAATTGCCTGGTCATACAGAACACCAGGGGAAGCCTTGGTCCCTGGGTCTGAGGAACGCTGTGTGCTGAGGTTTCAAAGTACCACCTGAAAGACAGAGAAAAACAATTTGATTAGATTCAAATGATTTCATGAAAGCAGAACCATATATGAATATTTAATGCATAGTAGAGTACTTTCAGACAATACAGATCCATCTTTATGGGGCTTCCTGAACCATTTTAGCTAAAAAGTAAAAGGACAAATTGCTTCTATAACCTAAAAACTCTGGGCTATTTAAAAAGGATCCTATAACAAATCAATTTAGAAGAAAAGGTGTTAGACACCCGACCACTGACCTACATGTTTTGGTGTTGTACAGAAACCCTGGGAGAAGAATCACATTGAACGTATGCACTACAATAATAAGACTGATAAACGTTATTATACAGCACATTTTAATAGAGTTGTAGTTAAAGTTTACAGGGATTTAAAAGATGGTAATGATTCTGCCAGCCTTACATCTTCACTTCTCAGTTTTTCTGTAAGTGCCGATCTCAAATCACGTAGAGATAGCTACATCAGATGATGTGTAGCAACCACAATAATCAGTAAATAAAATTACATAAATTAGATTGAAAGAGAAAGAAAAGTTATTTTTGTCAGTGAACATTTTGGAAGTTTAAATTTTAAAATTCATAAAAGCTACCACCTGACAGCATTTGGCCTTTTTCACAGAAAACCAGGCCAGATCTTCCTCCAGGAAGACATGTTCTCTAGTCTCCAATTCCTTCCTTCTCTCCTCTCAGCTTACCTCGGCACTCCATTCTTTCCTTTTACATCCACTCTATCTCCACCTCTCCTCACATCCCTTCTCCTCTACTCAAGACCTCCCCTCTCTCTCCCTGCTTTGCATGCTATATCAAGCTGGCTTATGGCAATGCATGTGCTTGTACTTATTTTTTAGGATCTAACTATGCAGGTAGAAGATGAAGCCTAGAGCTACTAAAGGGGGTCTAAAAACGTATCTCATTTGAGTCAGTTAATTCAGTTACATGCACGTTCTTAAACTGAAACCTTTTGTGCTGAATATAAAATATACATACTGTACCTTCAAGACAATTGTAGTTGGCAAATTTAGTTGCTGCAGATCAAGTCAAATCAATTAACTCAAAGCAAAATCATTTATAAATAAATGTCCAAAGAATTTGAGATCCAATTAGTCCTGTTTGAAGAATTAAGAGTAGATCATTTAGAGGAGATTACAGCAACGCATGGTAGAGAGTACAGCTTATTATCACATCTATTCATTTAACTTTTACATACGGTTTTGGTAGACGACCTGTCCTTAATTTAATTGGTGAATACTTTGTTGGCTGACATTTCTACGTTCTAAGTTTAGGCTGAACAGCAAATTAAAGATAAGTTGCACAGATATATAGTCACCTCTCCTTTCACAAAACACGCCGTCAATGGGAATTTGTATTTTCTCTTCATGGAATATGATGATACCAATTTGGGGACTAGAGGTATAACAAAGGTCACAGACTTCTGGCCACATTAATGTACATATGTTCAGGTAGTTCCTGGCATTGTCGTCGGTCAACTTCAGAATAATAGTTCACTGCCGAAGATGTTCATGACCACTTCTTTCCTCGTGATAATGACATGGAGGACACAGTGAGGAGGAGGAAATGTCTGAGAAAGCGGACAATGCCGAGTATGTCAACGCATCTCCTCTGATGTCATTAACAGGAATAACATGACCCCTGAGCCCCTGTGAGGAAGGGCATCATGTGAACCATGAACATCAGCAAAATGACCCAATTAGGTTTTTATTGTATTTTGCTGAATTTCTGCAAAGACTACATAAAAACATCTACTTTAGTCAACACATCTTATTTACATTGATATAATTTCAAACCGCAGCATAAATGTCATAATGTACCACTGTGGTCTTACAAAAAAACAACTATAAATGGTCTATTACAGTCTAGTCCGGTATTGACATTTTGCTTTCATCAAACCACTATGACTAGAGGCGCCCCACACAGGATATTTGTAGCCAATAACAGTTGCTGAATGCTTGCAAAAAATGGCAGATGCTGATACCAATCTATGAACACAGTGGGATTCAGAAAGCCTTCTGAGCTATGTGCAACAACAACTTCAACTACAGAGCAGCTGCGTCAACTCTTTGCCTGAGAACATGAATTTGTTGTTTATGTGAGCACTGTGCTCAGCTGAGTTTAGCAAATGAGGGAATTAGGTTGCTCAACACTTAACAAACAGGGTTGCAAGACTTGCTAAAATCAGATTCCATAATAAAATTAAACAGCACTTTGCCCCGACTGAAGTTAGACCTATGCCTTTAATTACATCCGCAGTAGCAGGTCAAACACTGTGTTTTCCCTCCCACAGAGGCCTTTGTCAGATTGAGCAACTCACAGCAAAAAAAAAAAAAATCAATGCTGCTGTACAAGCCATGTATGAGAAAGGGTTAGGCCTGCGAAAAGCGAGAGGCAACATCAATCCCACACACTATCTTTGGCCTCAGCTAAAAGAAGAGTCTGCAACTCTTGCATGAATACAATCCGAAAGACTGAGGCCTTTGCTCAAACATGCATGAGCTAGCTGGCTTTGGTAAAAACTGACTTGCTGCACCAAAACTGGTCATTAAGCAATTATTTTATTATGCTTTCGCCTGTGCCTGATATTTCTATACTTTGACAAACTCTAGTTTGACCTTCTCTACTATAACCTCCAATCATGCAGTTACTTGGGATATATGTTCTAAAATAGCTTAGTATCAAAACTCATTTCTTTTCAGGTACACATCAAATACCATCAGGAAGCCTTTAAACTTTTCTTTGACCCCAGTACATCTCCCCAAGAATCTATAACCTCATCACTGCAAGTCAACCTTTCCTTATAACAACTGATGGTGTTGTATACTTTCAGGGTGTCTGCACACTTTATGAAATTATATTTAAGACTTTTTAGGGATCCACGCATACCCTGACTTTACTGTAAACTATACTGGCAAATATACTTTCATTTATTTTTGAAAACAGGTAAAACCATATCAGTATAGGCACTGAAATCCAGATACCACTCTCGGTATCCAATACTGAGTCATTGTCAGCAATGTTTTATGTCATGGTCCCCTCTTGTCTGACAACATCAAGCTGAGCAGTGAAAGTTCAGTAGTTTACTACACCCACTAACCTGCATGCAACCTCACACCCACCTGTACCAAATGCACAGCCTGCCACAGGCTACAAACCTGACCTCAATTACTAAGCAACTGGGACAATAGATGCAACAGTTCCTCCACAAGAAGAAAAATGAGATACACAGGAACAGTTTCTTAGATATGCCAATTTAGACAACACTTATTTAAAATTAAAAATCTGCCCAGAGCCTCTGTATTGGCAACTAATACACCATTTATATGGTGTATATGTTTTTTGTCTTTATAAATAACAAAAAGTGAGTTTCCTACAAAAGTAATCTACTGACTGTGAAATGCAAACAGCGATAAATACATTGCTTATGAGGGGAAAAAACATTAGCAGGTGGTTATGTATGTGCTAAGGTTTCTACATGCAGTTAATTTATGATTAGCAAGTATCAATTGCACCTTGCAGTATAACTAGCTAATGAGTGCATGCAGGCCCGGATGGTACAAAAGCCTTTATCCTAATAATCAATCTGTTCATTTCAAGTTCTTCTCAGTAGGCAGTGCAACGTTCTTCGATTTCGATGTTTAGGGGAAATACAATATATGTAGCTGTAGCAACATCGCCTTGTCTGTCTCACCACCCACACTCCAATGATTAACTTAGCTGCACCACCTCTTACTCACATCTAAATATATATATATATAATATAAGCCAACAGGAGAGACTGTAAACAACAGTTTTGTTCAAGATCGTCGCAAGCTGTCATCATTTCAAATTTTGGAGCAGAAAGCTGTTAAGGTGGTGAGCTGTAACGTTAGGAAAGGAGCTCGAGTTTGCTAATATTAATGGAGCTAACGTTAGCTGATACGACTGCAGCAGATTTCAACATTCGAGGAGCAGAGGCTGTTCAATCGGATGCCTGTGCGCCTGCAGTCGCTACCCGACGTTGGCTGCTAGACTATTTGGGAAAATCTAATAATATGATGATATGGCACGTCAAACTATCATTCGAGCTAGGTACGTTAACGCAGGAAGTTAAGTTTAGGCCACAGTAGTTTGTGTGCGAGTGTTTGGCCTCAGTGTTGCCTGACAACGTTAGCTTCATTGAAACAAAATTGAAATAGCTAACTGGAGAGGATGCAGTAGCAAATGAAGCCAAGTAATGTCAGAGAATACAACGACAATATTAACGGACACCAGTGAACAGGGTAGCTAGTCAACTTTATCAACAACTAGCTGCCCAGCTAGCGTTTACTAGCCTCTGTGGTCGTAGCAAGACGTAGCCTGGTGTAAGCTAACATGTTAGCCAGTAAGCTAACTAGCCGACGTTGGCTAACGCTGAATTTCCTCCCATACATACAGTCATTCATAAACATAGCTAGCTAATTTAACAAACACATTTGTGCAAAGTTCAAAAAACAGCTTACGTACCTAAATAGATTATCTTTCTGTCGCTATTTTTCTAGCTTGGTATAAATTGTTCTCATTTTCTTCGTCTCGTTTCCCTGCTCATCTCTTTTTCTGTGGATGTTTGGCTAACCAGCTGAAAAGCCTCGCCAGTGACCGTAACGCAATTTGCGTGGATGGAAATGAGTGCGGCACAGAAAACGGAAGGGGCGAGCGTAAACTGCTTTGAAGAATATCGACAGAAAATCTGTGCACGCGTATGCGTGTCTGTGTGAGTGTGCGTGAGAGGGGGGTCACGCACACTTTGATTTGTGGAGAAAAGTTTTTACTTTCACCGGTACTTGCTTAAATAACTGATTGTGTGTGTGTTTTTCATGCTTTATGTGTTTATACATTTTAATTTCTTAAATATCTGTATCCAATCTGAACAGAGGTATTTATATTGCGGTATTGGACCCTAGCACACTTAATTTTACATTTATTTGAAAACAATATTTCATCATATGTAATATTTGGTTCAGAATCCTTTACAGTTAATGTAGTTTGAGTGTGTGAGCCACAAACATCAAGCAGATTGAAATATTTGCTGCTGATGCTCTGCCAGGCAACCAAACCCTTCATAACTTCATAATTTAATGTTTAATTTCAAATGTAAGTGCTCTCATACAGGGCAAAAACAATTAAAATCTGTCAGCTTACGGACTGCTTTCTTATCATACATAGTTTGACTAGTGGTGTCATGTAGCATTGATTTGTGCTGAACTTATCATTTGCTACTTTAATCTTATTGAAGTAAATCCTTTACAAAAGTCCTCATGAGAAAAGATAAAGTAACCATGATAACTCCATATATGCGAGTGGAATGAGGCTGGGTTTACCATTGAAACACCCAGTACAATAAAGCTATTATAAACTACTGTATATAAAATCCATTATTATTACCTTGTTAGGCCTAGTCCTGTTACAAAGTGTCATTTGTCTTTTTGATTGGATGGATAATAACAAAAGACTTCAGAATCAGAATACTTGTACACATACAAGAGATTTGACTCCAGTTTTAAGTTGCTCTCAATGAACTCACACACAGTTCCAAGAACAATTTACAGGAAGAAAGGAATGGAGATACAGCTAAAAACAAGGACAATAAAGCTGTACAAAGATAGGTAACACTGAACATAGAACTATTATGTGCATATAAATATAGATGAAAAATAGGTGTTTATATAAATATATGTTAAAAAAAATCAAAATTGACCAACAACATACAATGTCTATACAAGTCAAGTGTTTCGAATACATATTGAATGGCTAAAGTACTGGATTACTTTATATACATGAATTGGGTGGTAATGTACAGTATATGCATGTATACATGTCTAAATACAGTACATACAGCATGCAGGATGGATAGATGATACGTACATGTTAGAGCACAGTATTTCAAACTGTAAATATATTATTTATCATATGTAGGTCAGTGGATGTTTTTGTGTTACAGGGTTATTGACACTGTATGACTGATGTTATCATTTCATCAGAGTGATGGCCTGTGGAAAGAAACCGTTCTTGTGTTTGGTTGTTTTGGCGTACAGTCCTCTGTAACGTCTACCATAGGGGAGAAGTTGGAACAGGTTGTGTCCAGGGTGTGATGGGTCTGCAGTGATGCTTCCTGCCCGTTTCCTGAATGGAGGGCAGCTTGGCACCATTGATTTTTTTCTGCAGTCCTGACTGTCCGTTGTAGTCTGTTCCTGTCCTGGTTGGTGGTCAATCCAAACCAGACAGTGGTGGGTGTACAGAGAACAGACTGCAGCTCCTGGGGCAGGTTGACCTTCCTAAGCTGATAGGAAGTACATCCTCTGCTGGGCCTTTCTGATGATGTTGGATAACCACTTTACTTTCTGTTATTGTACTGATATCAGCGCTAATCTTCATTCTAGTGTGCTTTCTACTATCTACTTTTGCGGCACAAGTGGGGATTTTTTACCATTACCTACCATATGTAGGTTGATAATAGTGATGTTACAATCAGTGTTATCAGCAGAAACCTTTTCTGCTATGGTTATATCACAGCCTTCCTCGGCTCAAAAATGTAGAGATGTACGTACATCCTGTCTGGGACTTAGGTCAGCAGCTTCTGTCAGTCAGATGGTCTGTCAGTACTTATATCTACATGTTGGTATGAAATATACCTGCCAGTGAAACCAGAGCTGTCCTCAGTCTGACAGTGACAGACAGATGACAGATACCCAGAAATGATGAGAAAAGGATCAGACGTGTTGTTTCTGGTGATGAGTTTGCTGTACTGGACTCAAACTGAAGGTGAGGTTTTTAGTCATTGTAAATTAAAAATTATTAGTATTTTATATATATATACAATATATACATTGTTTCTTGTTAATTGCTCCAATGTATGTTTATTTTCAGTGTTGACCTTATTATTTGCTGTACAAACACAATAACAGTAAAAGATGCATAAAGATTTTTAAAAACGATTACATACATAAGCAGATTTATAAAAATAGTGTATGGGAGAGCTCACAAAATGCATACAAAGGGGCCTTTAGACACCGATGTACTGATTACCCAAACTGTAAAAAATGCATTGCACATGCAGAATATTTTAGAATCTACAAATATTCACCAAACAAAATGTCCTCATGTACATGACTTTCATTTTGAGTGGACTGATTATACATTTATAATTACATGTCTATTGTACTCAAAATATATTTTAAATGTGTGTTCTACTTATTCATACATAGTTTGAGCCATATGTGATATCTATATGTATTTATGTTTCTACATGAACTCAATAATTGAACATCTTCATGGAAGCTTTTACAGGAGACGTGGTTATGAACATTAGTCAAATATATATTAAATATACAGTAAAATATAGAAATTGTCCACCTATTATGCCTGATCAATGTTAATTGGACAGGAAATGATTAATATTTAGGGCAGACAACATAGGTCTTTTTCATAGAAGACATTTTGACATGTCACAGTAGTAAAAGCATGTCATATAAATCATAAAATGAATGATGGCTGAATTCTATTTAGCTCCTTCACTTTCAGGGTCCTACTATTGTTCATGCTGGCTCGCTGTCATACTGGCGTGGCTTACTATGACACTTGAATAGAACAGAGTTATTCATTCATTATTAGAAACACCTGTGCTTTTCCTACTCCATAACGTTTTTGTCATTATTAAAACTTTCTAGTATCCGAGTTGAATGTTTACAGTGAACTCTTAGTTTTTATGGCATTGTTGCCTTTCAACTTCTCATTTATTGAACTGACAGTACACTATTATTTACCATAATGTTTTGCAAGATCGTACAATATCATGACAGTTGTTGTTCCATAGAGTGTCATTTGACATAATGGGTGATTTAATTCAATTCAATTCAATTCAGTTTTATTTATATAGCGCCATATCATAACAAAGTTATCTCAGGGCACTTTTTCGAATAGAGCAAGTCTAGACCGACTCTTTATATTTACAGAGACCCAACAGTTCCCACCATGAGCAAGCACTATGCGACAGTGGCAAGGAAAAACTCCCTTTTAACAGGTAGAAACCTCGAGCAGAGCCAGGCTCTAGGTGGGCGGTCATCTGCCTCGACCGGTTGGGTTGAAGGGGGAGGGGGGGAGCGGGAGAGAGAGAGCAGGAGGAAAGAGAACATACAGCAGCACAGTACAGTTCCACATAGGGATGTAAAGCAATAGTTGTGGTAATGGTATTGATGTTAATATTAACAGAAATAATACTAAGAGCAATATTATAATAGTAATACTAATAATAAGAGCAATAACAGTAATAGCAGCAGTGGGTGCAGAGCAGGAGCACGGGGGCAGCAGGCGGCCGCAACCACAGATGCAGACTCTACAGCTCCGGAGGCAGAAATACCTGCAGAAAGCAACAGAAGGAGAGAGAGAAAGAGAGAGAAAGCACACAACTACGGGAAGAAGTTGAATTAGTAACAAGCATTGATGGGATAATCCTACTAACCTCAAAATTACGAGACACTCAATAAATGTATGTGATCACGCAATGTTTCATGCATACAATCCTACTAACCTGAAAAAGTCAGTTCCAATCAATTTTAAGCAAATGAGACCACAGTAAAAATTCTAAATTGCTCTAGAAACTCAAGAGAATTGGATAAAAAAAAATGTAATGATGCAGTTTTATCTTTTTATGTCTGCCTTCTTTCACGGCATCTTCTGCAGCTGGTAACTGCATCAATGGAACTATTGTGAGTATTCCTGCATATATGGAAGAGCTCCAGCTTCCAGTTGGAGAGGGCTTCAAACTGACCTGTGACTTCAAATGTTTAAAACCTCAACATGTCGCACAGCTGTGGAGGGATAGCGGACACAGGGTAGGTTCTTTTAAAGGTTCCCCAACATTTATAGTTGATTACAGCTTGAGTAAAGCTCATTCATATGTAGGCCTACACTGAAATAAAGTGTACTACTCTTGGTCATGCAGAAAGTCTTAAATGCTGCAACTAGCAAAGCTGTTCTCTTGTTATTAAGGATGATGATGATGATGATGATGATTTTGGTTAGTTGCATGGTTTGCACCACCTTGTGCATTAAGCACTTCAGTAATGTGTTATGATTACATTGTGATATAAAACAAGTGATGACCAGGTGTCAAGAAATCAGCAATACAATGGCATTCCATTTATGCTTTTTTCTTATCTGTTCAAGTCAGAATTAAATGAGAATTCTTATTTTTCTCTGTGATAAACATCAACCCACTCTAAAAGAGTGACCAGAGCAGCCAGAAATCTTGTTTTTACTGACCTAAAAGTGGTTTCATTTCTCAACTTGCTGCATTCATGTAGAGGTGTACTCCTGGGTGTGTCAGTGCACCATCATTGTTGTTTCTGTGGTTATAGGTACAACCATGCACTCTCCAGACCCCTTAATCAGAGAGGGCATTAAAACACTGCTATTCAGCCTGATGTTAAGTTACTGTTAAGAAAGCCAGCTGCTGGTGCCAAAGTGTACTGTCACAGTAATAACTGTTTTTGTCTCGTAGGACAAAGTGTCTCTTATTAATATTACCTCCACCCTCTCCGATGTGGTCCTGGTCCTGAATATCAGCTCTGCTACAAAGGCAGACACTGGTTCTTACTCCTGCATGACCCAGCCACCTGATACAATCAGCCACGCAGTCTTTGTTAAGATAACAGGTAAAATGTTGGTGAACGGTAACAGCACAGTCCTTTTGAATGGCCATTTGTGAGTAAATGGTGATTGTAAGGAGTTTCTCATAATTTTATTTTTAACTGATACAATGGTGCTTAAACTAATTAATTAATTTTAGTAAATGGGAACAGTAACATTTAATGCACATGTGATGTCTGGTGATTAATCATGGACATGTTATGGAAGTGTTTAGTATTAAATAAATAAAAAATACATGCAATAAATAAGCAAATGAATAAATTATGTAAATATATAAATTAACCAACAGTTTGTGAAACATTTGAAGAAATTATTAAAACTCAACTCATTATTATGAAATTATATTTCATCATTCATTTTCACAAGAACAGAGTTTTATTGGATATGATTTTTTTTTTTATCACATAATATACATTTTATTTCAAAATGCTCTTTTAAAAATTATAATGGCATTTTCCCAATGGCACTTTTATTTCATGTCAAGTTTTACTTCACAGGGTCACTTTTCATAATATCACATTTTATTTAATGATGTCACTTTTAATGACAGTGTGTTGTCACTGGCCTCTCAGCCAATCACATGCCCCCTGCTTCTTAAGGTCAACAACTGCTATTAAATTTAGCCATTTAGCTCCAGTTACCTAGAGCAACAACAATGTGAAATTAATTCTGAATCAACCAACTAGAGCCTGCTGCTGTAAATCAAAAGTACACAGACACCTTGGGGCTCTATAATTTCTCATTAAGCATCCCCTCTCCAGATAACCTGACAACATCTACCCTGACCACACCCAACACCCCACAGTGTGACAGCACCCAACAGCACAGCAGTGCAGCAAGTGAGAGTTCACAGTCAGGTATGTTGATTAGGGGTATTAATTCTCTGAACTGTAAGCTATGGCAAAATATTTTATCTACAGTAAATCTAACATTATATTCCATATCTCAAGCACGGACAAATATTGATGCATCCATACATCCACTGATTCCCAACCAGGGGTACTTGTACCCCAGGGGGTACTTCTGCAGTTGCCAGGGGGTACGTGGAAAGATTGTGAAGTAGCTCAACTAATTTGGAAAAATAGAAATTATGATTTGATTAAAATAATATATCCACATATTGAGGCAGCTGTAACACTTGAACACTACTTTACCTGTTGCAATTATGTAAGAGTGCGTGAAAACTAGTTAGCAAGCGAGCACAGAAGTCTAAAGAGTTAGCTAAAAGTAATGGATAAACAGTTGAAATAGCTGAGTAAACCAACCTAAATATTGACACTTCAGCTGTATGACAAAAATATTGTTACAATATCCACTTTTATATAAAGTGAGTGACACCAGGACCCAGGAGAGATTGATGAGACTAGACTGGGTGAATCATTCCCACCTCATGTGGCTTCAAATTTCACTTTACAGTACTATAATACATGGAGTATAATTCATTCTAATGTCTAATTCATTTTACCATGTCTTTTCTTTTACTACTCCCTCTAACTGCCTCTTTTCATGTGTGTGTGTTCTTGCTGCTTTGCTTCCGAGAGATTTTATGTAACTAAAACCCCAGTCTGCATCCATCTGTGTCGATGTAGGTCTGCAGGGTCAGATATGGTATTGGATTCTGCTGGGAAAAACTGCCATCCTCCTCCTCAGTTTGGCCTCCCTGGCTGTAAAATACAAGAAAGGATGAGAAGAGAAGAGAAACATTTTCATTTCTGCATTTCCTTAGTCATCAAATTAAGTATTTCATGTCAGTGAAGCAGCTCCAGGATTCATCTGTTCTGGATGCTAATAATAGTGTTGATTTTCCTGCTTCCCTTGATAAATGTTTATGTTCATTGTATTGTTTTGCACATCCTTGAGTGTGCGCTGTTTAGTTTTTATTTGGTATGAAATATACTCTGTAACTTGGTAGTGGTAATACGGAATGGTGGCTACAAAAACTGATACTGACTTGTTAAAAAAATACAATTGGAATTGACAAACTGATATGTTTGTTGTTGTATACAAATTCCACATGGTAGTTATTTTTAAGGCTTATTTTGATATTTTTCTGGAAATTAAGCAGTTTCTTTGCAAATAGATAAATATGTCAAATAAATTAAATCACATTTCTGTAAAATAAAGAGAGTTTGCACTTATATTCCCGGCAGTGTGGAGAAGACTTTGAAGAAGCATTTAGACCGTCATGGATAATGGTTAATCAAAATAAAAAATTTAAGATAATATGAAAATTGAAGTTTTTTTACTTTTTGACTACCTATTTGGCAGCTAATTGAAAATGTCCTAAATGGGTGGGTAGTTACAGTAGTTATTCCAGAGGCTGAGCCATGGACACACTGACAGACGTGTACTTACTGGAGCTGAAGAAGTCATGGAGATGGAAAGTCGATCTGTTATCAGCTTTTTCAGTTCATGTAAGAGAGCACTGTGTACAAATATACACTAATGGTTCAGAAGATCCAGAACATCAGACAACTGGGGCTGCTTTTTCAGTCCCAGAATGAAGAGTTGTAATAAAGCATACACCAAATTATCTGGGAGGCTACTCAGTGGAGATGCTGGCAGTACTGGCTCTGGGTAGGAGAATAAACCAGGAAACGCTTGAATCTGCTCTGATGCTGTTTCACTTGTCAAGAGCCTGAGATCCTTCAATTCCAGCCGTCAAGATATTCTATTCAAAGTGTTACAATACATTCCATACTTACTTATTCAACCAGGTATGTTAATTCTGTTTATGTGGGTTCCTGCACATGTAGGTGTGAAGGTTAGCAAAACAAGACTCTGCAGAGAGACACGAGACGTACAAGTGCCATTAAGCAAATCAGAGGTCAGGGGAATGGTTTGGAGTCAATCTGTAGAAGAGTGGCAAGCAGCTGAAGTGAGGGGACGGTTTGTGCACAATTTAATTAGTAGTCAATTCAACATATAGGTAAGTAACAGAATGAGACAGAAGGTGGCGGTAATGCACGTAATACGCTGGTTGTCAACCGCCATTTTTTTTTTGAAGATAGAAGAAGAAGAAGACCACGTCAGAGGATCCAACATGGCGGCGCCCAACAGTAGCACTTACTGACAGACAATGACTTAGGTCAGAATAAAAGGTTTGATCTTGAAAACTGAATTTGAAGTACACCAGGAGGTAACATGTTTCCAGAGACGGCGGCTCCGTTGTTTTCTCACACCGTTTTCCTGAAGGTTTTGAGGCGGTTGTCCGCACATGGAGGAGCCAGCCGCCTGCATGCCCGGAGACAGCTCGGTGTCAGCAGCCGCCTGACAGCCAAGGTTCCCGCCGCGCGCAGACCCAGGGAGAGAGTGAAGATCCCCGGACTGGAGGTGGTCACCTACGGGGAGAGGATGCACTATGTGCCGGGGCTGGCTAAGCCCGTTAACCCACAGTGGGAGAGGGACTACAAGGACCCGAGGCATTACAGGTCTCCCCCGGCTCACCAGATGCCGCTGTTCAAAGAGAAGCCGTGCTATGTGTACAACCAGAGGACCAGCGCACTAGAAGGTAACACATCAATTCAATTCAATTCAGTTTTATTTATATAGCGCCATATCATAACAAAGTTATCTCAGGGCACTTTTTCATATAGAGCAGGTCTAGACCGACTCTTTATATTTACAGAGACCCAACAGTTCCCACCATGAGCAGCACCAGGAGACAGTGGCAAGGAAAAACTCCCTTTAACAGGTAGAAACCTCGAGCAGAACCAGGCTCAAGGTGGGCGGTCATCTGCCTCGACCGGTTGGGTTGAAGGGGGGGCGGGAGAGAGAGAGCAGGAGGAAAGAGAACATATAGCAGCACAACACAGTTCCACATAGGGATGTAAGGCAATAGATATGGTAATGGCATTGATGTTAACACCAACAGAAACAACACTAAGAGCAACACTATAATAGCAATACTAATAACAAGAGCAACAACAGCAACAGCAGCAGCGGGTGCAGAGCAGGAACACGGGGGCAGCAGGCGGCAGCAACCACAGACCCAGACTCTACAGCTCCGGAGGCAGAAATACCTGCAGAAAGCAACAGAAGGAGAGAGAGAGAGAGAGAGAGAGAAAGCACACAACTACGGGAAGAAGTTGAATTAATAACAAGCATTGATGGGATTTGAGGGCGTACAGATGGAGAGGAAGAGGAGGAGAGAGGAGAGAGGAACTCAGTGCATCATAGGAAGTCCCCCGGCAGTCTAGGCCTATAGCAGCATAACTAAGGGGGGGGGGCTCAGGGGTCACCTGAGTCAGCCCTACTATAAGCTTTATCAAAGAGGAAAGTCTTAAGCCTACTCTTAAATGTGAGGAGGTTGTCCGCCCCCCGTACACAAACTGGGATCTGGTTCCACAGGAGAGGAGCTTGATAGCTGAAGGCTCTGGCTCCCATTCTACTTTTAGAGACTCTAGGAACCACAAGGAACCCTGCATTCTGGGAGCGCAGTGCTCTAGTGGGGTAATAGGGTACTATGAGCTCTTTAAGATATGATGGTGCCTGACCATTTAGGGCTTTGAAGGTGAGGAGAAGGATTTTAAATTCTATTCTGGATTTTACAGGGAGCCAGTGTAGAGAAGCTAATATTGGAGAAATATGTCTCTTTTTCTGGTTCTTGTCAGTAAACGTGCCGCAGCATTCTGAATCAGCTGGAGAGTCTTAAGGGACTTATTGGGGCAGCCTGATAATAGAGAGTTGCAATAGTCCAGCCTAGACGTAACAAATGCATGGACTAGTTTTTCTGCATCTTTTTGAGATAGGATGTGCCTGATTTTTGCAATGTTACGTAAATGAAAAAAGGCAGTTCTTGAAGTTTGTTTTATGTGGGAGTTAAAGGACATATCCTGATCAAAGATAACTCCAAGATTCCTTACGGTTTCGCTGGAGGCCAGGGCAATGCCATCTAGAGAAACTATATCTTTAGATAATGTGTTTCGAAGGTGTTCGGGGCCAAGTACAATAACTTCGGTTTTGTCTGAGTTTAACATCAGAAAATTGCAGGTCATCCAGGCCTTTATGTCCTTAAGGCATGCCTGAAGTTTAGCTAATTGATTGGTTTCATCTGACTTGATCGATAAATACAATTGGGTATCATCTGCATGAAAATGTATGGAGTGCTTCCTAATAATATTGCCTAAAGGAAGCATATACAAGGTAAATAGAATTGGTCCAAGCACAGAACCTTGTGGAACTCCGTGACTAACTTTGGCGTGCATAGAGGATTCATCATTAACGTGTACAAACTGATATCGATCTGATAAATAGGATTTAAACCAGCTTAGTGCAGTACCTTTAATGCCAATTAAATGTTCTAGTCTCTGTAATAGAATGTGATGGTCAATGGTATCTAATGCAGCACTAAGATCTAGTAAGACAAGTACAGAGACAAGTCCTTTGTCTGATGCAATTAGAAGGTCATTTGTAACTTTCACCAGTGCTGTCTCTGTGCTATGATGCACTCTAAATCCTGACTGAAAATCCTCAAACAGCTTGTTGTTGTGTAGAAAGTCACACAACTGATTGGCGACTGCTTTCTCAAGGATCTTAGAGAGAAAAAGGAGGGTTAGATATAGGTCTATAATTTGACAAAACCCCTGGATCAAGAGTGGGCTTTTTAAGAAGAGGCTTAATTACAGCTACTTTAAAGGACTGTGGCACATAGCCTTTAAATAAGGACAGATTGATCATATCTAGTACATAAGTGCTAACTAAGGGTAAAATTTCTTTAAGCAGCCTAGTTGGGATGGGGTCTAAGAGACACGTTGATGGCTTAGATGAGGAAATCATGGAAGTTAGTTGATGAAGGTTGATGGGAGAAAAGCAGTCTAAATGTACAGGTTTTACAGTTGTTTCTAAGGTTCCTGTGTTTGAAGATAAGTCAGTACCAACTGAGGGCAGGAGGTGCTGCATTTTGTCTCTAATAGTTAGAATTTTATCTTTAAAGAAGCTCATGAAGTCATTACTACTGAGGTCCATAGGAATACATGGCTCAACAGAGCTGTGACTCTCTGTCAGCCTGGCTACAGTGCTGAACAGAAACCTGGGACATCACAGCTGTGTTACGCTTCAAGCACACCGTTGTTGTGTAAAAACAAGCAAGTATTCCTTGCCAGCAGTTGGCAATACACGAATGGCACATTCACGGGCAGGCGTATTATTCCTAGTCTAGACTCTTAAAAGTCGCGTTTTCAGAGGCATTCATTAAACTGCCCGAATTTGAAATTAAGTTGGGCTTAATCATGTTTTACTTTAAAAAAAAAAAAATCAGTATTCAGAATGAAATAAAATTGCTTATAACTATTAAAGTGACATTGCCAAAACATTATAGCAGAACACAGAATCATATGACAGAAAACATGAAATCTAGCACCAACTTTGGCAGATGAGCCTGGATATATGTAGACCTGATAACGGATGTTCAGTAATAGAAACCTTTTTGTTAATGTGTGTGTTTGGGATTATTATGAATTTACAACTTAGCATTCTCTCTGATTTGTCACATAAAGTGCTGGCTACAGTATAGATCCAACCTGCATGTGAGGGGAAGTGATCCTAAAGCTTCAATCATTTTTCTCATGTCACTTCAGATCATCTCTCTCTCTCTCTTTCTCTCTCAGGTGTTCGTCAGGCTCTGTGGTTGACCAAAACCAAGCTGATCTCTGGCCTGCCGCCTCAGCTGCTCTCATTAGCAGAGAGTCCCGCCAATCAGATACCAGATCAGGATGAACGCGTGCAGAACACCATCAAACATGCCCGCTTCTGGGACACGACAGAGGAACGACCAGGCAAAGAGAAATACAGGTAGCGTGTCATGACAACGTACATTTAGCACTATTAAAGTACAATTAGTTGTGTGGACACTAAATACACTGTTTTTTTAAATCACTGCAGTGTATTGCAAAACAACTACAAGTTGTTGCAAGTTGCATTGCAGTTTTTCAGAAAATCTTCTGCAAATTTAGTCTTTATGTGTAGAAATCAGCAAAACGGGATTGTCTCAAACATGGCCCAATAAATGCCCCAAAGATGCCAAGCAGTCATGATGCCATCACTGTCACATTCAATGTCAATTCGGTTGAATGGAACCCTGGGCCGTATTTCCCACCAATCGCACTCGGACCAAAACAATCGTACCGAGACCCCTGAGAGGAGGTGGTCTTGGACCAGTCCCAAACAAACTCTGGAGCAGTTTCTTTGTGGTGGGAACGTGATCCGACCTCGACCTGACCCAACTACCAGGTATACTTTGTAAGTTCCTTGTTGTGCTCAGTCGTCTGAGGGCAGCACATCTTTTCTGCAAAGTGTGAAGCAGTTTAGTATTTTCAAGACATTTCCTCTTCCGGTATTTACTTTCTTGCTCCCGCCACAGACACAGGTGACCAAGAAGTGGTGTGAACAATCTCACGTGTTTTGTTGTGATGCATTTTCGCTTGGATTTTTCTCTTGTGTGAAAAGAAACTGACCCAAGGGGAAAACACTCCAAGTTTACAAACTCATCAACTGATTTGGACCAGAGCAAATGAACTATAGGTGTGAAAACGCCCTTAGTTAGTTGTTCAGAGTCACCTGAAGTCACCATGCTGTAGCTTGCGCTAATTTGCATGTGCCTTTTGTATTAAATACCCTTTGTAAAGAAGCCATTGCGATCGCCTTTGCTAATGAAGTGACCTTGTTAAATTCAGAAGTCTAAATGTGTCACTCCGTCTGGCAGCTGGGCTTCTCAAAAGTACAGTTTTGGTTGAGAATCGGCGGTGGACAGGTACAGTCCTTGTTTGGGAAATAAATCACTCTCCTCTGTCTCACTGTTTGTGTGTGCGTTCCTTCCCCAGCAACACTTTGCTCTTCAACCTGCTCCATCTGTGTGCAACTCTGCAGTCCAGTCACCCAGCGATTGGAAGGAGGATCCTTGCTGAGAAATACTCATTGGCAGCAACATGGAGAAGAGGTAATACACCCTCCTGGATTACCTGGTCCCCTGTGGAGTTTGGACCACTAGTGCTATGAAGCAATGCTTTTACAAGTGGTCCCCGTTTTGTTTGAATCGTGCATGCTGGTGGGAATGTGGGTGGTACAATACACATTTTCCCCACAGTTGGCAGCACTACGCAACAATGCGTCAAAAGATGCAAAGAAGAAGACTGCTAGATAGTATGTAAACAATGCAAGAGCTAAAACATTTCAGAAGAGATAGATTTGAGATTGGCCTGCTGGTGGCATTAGAGGAAAGGTCAGACGGTCACCAAAGTCCTTGGGATTCATTCTCTGGAGACAGTGAATGGCTGTACAAAATTTCATGGCAAATCGATCCAATAGTTATTGAGATATTTCAGTCTGGAACAAAGCGGTGGACTGGCTGGAAGAGAGCCATGCCACAAGTCTTGGAAATTGATTGATGCTGCCAGAAGTAATAATAATTCTGAAAGTACTGAATGCGACTTCTGTTTCCATTCCATGTTTGTATACCAGGTGAGGACCTGTTCCAGATTAGAGGTCAGAATGGTTTACTGCATAACTGCATGGATCCTCTCCCAGAGGTTTCTGGGAAACAGGAAGTGGGCGACACAGCAGATCACATCCTGGAAAGCTTCTATCCCGTCTCCCCCACCATCGACCTGCAGAAAGTACACATATACAAGGAGGAGGTGAACTGCTTAGGTGAGAAGACACCCAGGCCTCTCTCATGTCACAGAAACCGTGGTCTAGTTTGCTATGTCTCAGTTTCCCTGAGGCTGAGGATAGCACAAGGACTGTCAGTTTGTCCAGTGTCAAGGCCCAATTAAATGACGCCTCTGTTATCCAAACAGGTTTCAGGGACGACTACCCTTACCCTCATGCCCACACACTTTACTTCATGGAGGGAGCTGATGCTCGCTGTAAGCTCCGCCCAGAACAGTTCAGAGCTAAGATGGTCATGTTCACCTTTGGAAATGCTTTGGCCCGCGCACACAAACTGTATGGGGTAAGGATATACACATCACATTTAACAGGGTGTCGTTACAGACAGCAAATCTGTGAAAGAAATCTGTGAACATACATATTACCAGTTGCTGATCCACATTTTGTAACATTCTGTGTGTGTGTGTGTGTGTGTGTGTGTGTGTGTGTGGTGTGTGTGTGTGTGTGTGTGTGTGTGTGTGTGTGTGTTTGTGTGTGTGTCAGCCCCAGCCGCAGCGTGTATTGGATCGTCCTATAACAGTACAGGCAGTGGGGACCAACGGTAGAATTTTCCAGTTTATGGTTTTCCAGCTCAACACCACAGATCTCTCAGGAGACAACGGCATCAAGAACCAGGTGCTTCATTTTTATACTTTTAACAGATGTTAGTGGCTTTGAAGGGGCATTTGCTACACTACTGCAGAATATACAACTATGCGAGGAGGGCTATTGTTTCTGCTGGGTAGACCAGTTTCAAGGCAACATAAGGCACCTTCTGGAGGAAAATATGGCCCAGATAGTTGTTGCCAAAATGCTAAAAAAAAGAATACATGTTACTCCTATATGTTGATTTATCATTTTTAAAGGGATTGTTCGACATTTTGACATCTTGCTGAGATTCAGATGAGAAGATTAATACCATTGATAAATATAAACCTACTGCCTGGCCTGACTTCGCCAGACCACATTCACAAATGCAAATTAGTCTGGAATCTCTCAGTTCCTTTTCGATTTCCAAGGGACGCTATCAACGGGCGCAGACCAAAATCCCTCTGAATGCAATTGGATAGCTCTACAACTAATTGGAGCAAGGAAACGTGACATAGTGCTGAGTGAATCCTGTCTGAAGTACAGCAAACGCATCTTTATCAACAAAAGCTTTAAGTGCAGCTGTTTAGCCGTTTAATACTAATGTGATAGCAGATTTAGGACGTTCCGCATCAGTGGCAGCCATCTTGGTTGTTTATGAAAATGCCTCAATGGCACTCCTCTATACCCAGGCCAGGTCGAATGGAAATCTGTCTGAATGGGAGGGGGACCAGACGCATCTGCCAGAGCAAATAAAACATGAGCTTGCAGAAGTGTCTGGTTCCCAGGCCAGCTACCTCTAGAAGCTGGATAACTTAATTTGGCATAAAGACTGGAAGCAGGAGGAAACCGCTAGCCTGGCTCTGCTCAAAGGTAACAAAATCTGCCTACTGGAGTGCTGGTTGCCTGGTAAACTCATGGTGACAACAAGACTCCAGGATGTTACTGTGTCTGGTAAAGAAATAGTCTGGCACATAACCCCCCATAAAACCACAATTTGTCATGTTTACATTTCAGTTTTTGTATGGATTAAACAAATGACATATGATGTGTTAATTAGAGAGCTTTAGGGTTTATGGTAGGCAGATTTTTTTTAAACTTTGGATAGAGCCAGGCCAGCTGTTTGCCGAGGGTGTTGCACAATGCATAACTGAAGTAAACAGTAGGAGCAAGATGGCGGATCGCATTGATATTATATATGTGTTATTACAGATATTTGTATTTGTACCAACTATTAATGATAAGAAGACGTAGAAGACTATTACTATAGTAGACCAGGGACCACTGTTGCCTTCTCCATCCTCTTTCCAATCTGTAGAATATGACACTCCCACTGATGACATCAGGGTTCACACTTCAGGTCAAGGAAAACCTGCTATTTTTTGGGTTCCATCTGGGAACCAACTTTTCGGTTTTTGAACCAGTTTGTTTTTGGTTGAAATGCTCAGAATGGTTTAAAAGTAGGTGCATGAACCGGAATGGGACCTGTTCCATGTTGGTGGAAAAGGGGTGTGTGAAATATGGCAGCTGTGGAGAAATCACGTTTGGATCATACAGATCAACAGTTGAGTGGTTTGAGAACTTTCTATAGGAGTTTGTCTGGCTGTGACTCTGGGTCACTATTGGAATCGATCATAACTGTTGTGAATTCATAATGACTGCAGGTGCTGCCCTCTGCAAACTTTTCAGAGCCACCTTTAAGTCTACAGTGTTGATTCAGTCAAGAGTTTTTCAGTGGAATATATCTTTAACATCAAATGCTCCTCGTATTTCAAAAGGATTCAGTCTGATTACACAGAGATCAGGACTTTATGAGGATATTGGGACTGTATTTTTGCACCTCTGGTTAATGATTTTAATCTGGACTGAATAATATTCTGTAAATACATAATGCAAAGAAACCTGTCCTCAAAACTAGTCATCAATATTTTTTAGAATAAGTAAGAATAAGTTTGCTGCTTCTCTCTGTTCACTGCTGTCTGCTACATGCAGGTGTGGCTGGATGCTGATGCTGAGCTCTACGATTTCGCAAAAGTCCGACCACTCATCAAGAAGAAGCAAGTGAAGGTACGACGATTGGTAACTGTAACTCACTGCCAAGCGTAGTGTGACTTCCAGTCGTGTTCTGTCATCCACACAGTTATTATTTACAGTAAATCAGTGTGGTCTTTATGTCAGAAGAAAAAATGAAATATTACTAGTAATTTAGTGGGTGATGTGCAATCTGTCAGCATCTTGTATGATCATAGAACAGGCAGTGGAGCTTGGTAGCTTGGCAGGGCCAAACCTCTCCTCTCCATGAATGCACTGGATGTGTGTTCACTTGTAACAGATAGGACGACAGAGAATGTTCAGGAAAGAGCAGCAAGCGGTGTAAAGTTGAGTGATACTGATTTGGTTTCTGCATGTCTCCCTGTAGGTACCAGCTGGTCTGACAGGATACAAGGGTGAAACATTCAGCAAGTTCCTGGCCCTGTACCTGCACGGAGCTGTGTAGGACTAGATACAGTACCTCGAGTGTGTGTGTGTGTGGATGGACATACTGACCAGTGAGTCACCAGTCAAGAATGTTTGTTTGTATGTTTGTGTCTGGGATCTAAACTAATATCTTATCAAAAATCTCCTCCCTTCCTTTCAAACAGTCAATGAGCTGGTTCACAACGTGTTACATTGCCTGGATAATTTCAACAGACTGAAACTCATTTGAAAACACTGAGTGCATACCTCTGTTTGTTCTTGCTACTGTGAGAGCTCACTCAATAAAAAACTGTCATTCTGAATATGTACTTGAGTGCGTTTGAAATTTTTATGCCTTACTGGTCTGTAGTAAAAAAAAAAAAAAAAGTCTAGTACTCCACTTATTTAACATGGTCAGACTAACAAAGGGCAGTGGGGAAAAAAGGATCAAAATCAATGCAGCAGGACCAGAGTTATAGTCTGTATTTCACACATTCTTCTTCCTTGGCAAAACCTGGCTTCTACAATACCCACAATGCAACTCAACCACAAACAGATTGTGGTTTGTGGGTGTGTTATGCTAGTAGCGGCTAACGTACCCTTGAGCCACTAGCCTGCAGCAGAGGAGGAGCGGGCTACAGAGGGCTGGTAAGCCCACTTCTTTCTAACCCCACACCCCCAACTGACACTGACTCACGTGACATCACTTGAGGCAATGATCCGACTTCACACAGCTCCCTCTGGAGACACTAAAGGCTTTATACAACTTTTTCACATATACAGTAGTACTCCCCAACACCTGGAAACACTTTGATGTTCCCCTTTCACCTAAATTAGATTAGCCACTTCCAGGGCCCTGGTATAGTGCATGCTGGTTCACTGTCATGACTTACTGGGACGCTTAATGGGACTGAGCCATCGTTAATGTCATTAGTTCCACCTGTGCTTTCCCTGCTATGGCATACTGTATGTCTGCTGTGAAATACTGATAATTATTGAG
The DNA here is from genome assembly GCA_005408345.1 of Macquaria australasica. Taxonomy (NCBI): domain Eukaryota; kingdom Metazoa; phylum Chordata; class Actinopteri; order Centrarchiformes; family Percichthyidae; genus Macquaria; species Macquaria australasica. The sequence continues at coordinate 76,917 of SEMN01000410.1, forward strand.
TCCTTGGAACCCTCCAGAACTGAATAATTGTCCTAAGATCAGTAATCATAACATTTCACCTATGATGTATCCCCCCTTGCAGTGCAGAATGACAACAACTGGCTCTGAAAACTGGACTCATTTTTATGTGGTTTTATTTTAAATTATTCTGATGTCATACTTTTTTATTTGTAGAGAAATGAAATTTGCGTTGCTGCACGCCACAGTATCATTCTTGATATTAACACTGAATGGCACCAAAGAAAGTGTTTTTGTAGATACTACACAGTGGCTTTTATCAAGTGGTATCAGTGAGGTTAAAATGCCTTTTCAAGTCACCCAAGCTCAAGAAAAGATCACAAAATATCAGATGATAACAGTTCCAGCAACAGAGACGCACCTATTCATATGATCAATCATATTGTGACTAAAGTGTTAAAATGAGTTAACAAAGATGTAAGAAGTCAATCTGATCACTTAAGTAATAACATATTTAGTAATGCAAAGTCTGTATTTACGTATGATGTGCCTAAAAAACCCTTCCAGTACTGTCTGCACTCAATCTCCAATAATAAGAATCCAACTAAATCAATAGTTACCAAAGCTGCAGGGTTCTCTCATGGCCAGATTAACTGGTTAGTGGGCCTCGGGGCAAAAGTATGCTGTGGGAGCGGGTGGGTGCCAGCACAAACTGTTCCCACAGACATTTAATAAAACCATATATAACATAACTTTCCATGGGTTTGGATCTTGTCACATGCAGGCATAAATACAAAAATGGGAAGCCCTCTGTAAACTGACACAATAGGCATGTCAGCAGATTTTTTTCCTGAGAAGGTAGACCACACCAGCCACAAACAGACTAGTTATCAGTCTGGCAATGTGAGCCATTCTGACAGGAGCTGCCAACATGAAAGACTGGAAACCAACACACTGAATCGAGCTCAGAGAGAGAGAGAGAGGGAGAGAACGAGACCTGCCTGAATAACACCTACAGCACACAAAGGAAGCTGAAAAAAGGTAAATCAAAACATTATCCAGGTTGTAATGCTTTTAGTTTTCTAGTCCAGACTGCAGTTTGCCGTGTATTCAGTTGTCAAGTTCCCCAAAGACACGCACAAAAACACCGGAAGTTAGTCGTGTTGTCTTCATAACTATAGCAATTAGTAAATGTCACTTAAAAAGTAGCTTATTTCCCATGCAAATTCTGTGTTTACGTCTTGTGTGTTTTATAGTATCGCTATGCAAGATGATCTTGGTGTATTCGTTGGTAGTGTGTTCTCATTTGTAGTGATGCACTGTATACTTCAATTTCAGTACACCGTTATAAACCCCCTCAAAAGTGTTTTTTTCTTACTCAGTTTGTCAGGGTGTCTGAATATCAGACTGCAGTTTGATAACACTAGAATATATTCCCCCTGCATCATAATTATTTCGCATTGGGCTGTTTTCTATTATCTATAGAATATTAGGCACACAATTACTTTCTCTGGGTAGAAAACTCTCACAGTCAGCCAGGCAAAAGCCAAACATTGCACGCATTTGAAAATGTATCGCTTTAGTTAATGAGGCTTTTAATTTGAAAGGTAATACCGGAACACTCTTTGCTGATAGCGTTACATGTTATCAAAATTTACGTTAAACTCGATACGTTCACAGGTTCCTCCCAGGTTAGTGAGTACATTTTCAACTAAGCTAACATGTCAAAGTTGAGCCGCTAAACTTTCATTTGTCCATGTTTACTCTAGTAGCTGGTAGTAGCTTTAGCTTGTAGGTAACTTTACATAAAACTTTAGCTGTGGAAGGTTTTTGAAGTTCGCTGTATGTTTCCCTTGCATGTCAGACCTGTGTAGCCGCTGTCATGTCATTGAATATTTGTATACAAAATGCGTATATCTAGATACTTCTAAATGTGTCACACTATAGGTATTTAGTTACTTAGCTACTTCAATGTTCTATTTTCAACTCACGGAACAGGTGACACGTCAAAATCAGTGTAGGACTAATACATGACGGACTACAGACACTTAATTGAGAGAAGGTTTTCTGTTGCATTTGTGATCCACCGTGCAGCATTATGGATCAGCCAGACCCCCAGTCTAGTAGGCAGGCCTCATAATGAGCTAACGGCACAAAGTCGCTGAATTATCAGGCTTTCTGTGGGTCTGAGACTTTGACGAAAACATTTCCATTTTTGAAGAAAGGAGAATTCAATTGAAAGTGAATCATTGTACAGGAAGCTGTTGCAGTAAACTATGTCGCCACCATTGGCTGTATGAGGGCAACCCTCAAGTATACACTTATCTAATGGGACCTGATGTGTCATGGATTTGGGACATTGCCTTTAAAAGTTAAGATCACAGAAAGGTTAGAGTTCAGAGTTAACTACAATATATTGTAGACTTCATGCAAATACTGTATGTTTATTGGTGTTACAGCAGCCTGCATGTGTAACTATTCAGCTGTGTCACTGAATAACTTCCTAGGAAAATGGTTCCAGACAAATGTTTCTGGTATTGCATCAAATCCTTGAATATATAACAATTATGTGTTATTCTTACAGTCTGACTGACAGTGTTCAGTCAGCTGACCTTGATAAGAGTTCTCAACCAGGACAGCAACTGTTTGTTGGAGCTTTTACTTCAGCATGAACTTAATTTCATGATAGTCAGTTCGTTAACATGCTTCTTTCTTCAGTCATCAACATGAGGCACAGCTTCATTAGTTTCTACAGAACTGATATCCAGTAACACTACATAGATCAGTTTAAACAAGACTAGGTTGAAACCAAGTATATGGCTGGACCTGTATGATCAATGTGCTCCTGAGGATGTAATTGTTTGTTGTCCTCGTCTTTGTTTCATGGATGTATTATAAGAACTGGATACCAGACCCATAGATGGCGCCCATTCAGTCCAGTGAGAATTGCTCGCCTGACGCATATGCCAAAAAAGGTTTCTAGCTTCCGGGTTTACTTCCGTGGTATGTGGCCCACTGAATATGCGCAGTAGTGTTTCCCCCCACCGGCCCCTCCCGTGAGTTCCTGCTCGGCCCATAGACTTTACATTGCGATGACGTCACAGATTTTTAAATCACTTTTCACCATTGTAAAGGGGAATTTTTCGCTGCAATACCATGAGTGGCCACTGGAAAAAATTGGAAGCAAGGCTGAGCGGCGGCGCTGTATCCAGGTCGTATTATACATTCATGCTTTGTTTATGCTTGACACAATGTCCCTGACACGAGTGTGCACATCCATAAGTGATGTCATCCAGCTTCATCTAGCGCGTGGTTGTGCACTTTTTGAGACTAGGCACATGCAGTGCTTTTCATTTCAAGATGGACAAGTTTCAAGTTTTTTTTTCTGACTTTGTTAAATACAAAAGTTCAAACAGGCATCTGTAGAAGACGACATTAGTTAAAAGCAAATGACTTAAATTAAAGAGTAAAGTAATGAATTAATTTTTACTATTAATATGTCTCAGGGATTTTAAAAAGCCGGCCAATTTGTTTTTAAATGCTTCAAATGGTTTACAGGATATTCAACCTTTGTTTCATTACAATACATTTGTTGTTCCAAATACTTGACTTCTTTCTTTACAGGGATTGTATTACGGCGATAAAGTGTGTCCATGAATAGATATGAGTTTACAATTAATTACAACTCTTCCTTTGCACTCTGCATAGCAGAGTGTGCAGCCATGTTTGGTCTATGGCGTTCTGATAACACTCGATGACTTCTTGCTTTATCCCTGGCGTTTCGGAGAATACTACAATGGAAAGTGCATTTAGCATAAACACCTCTGTGCAGACTCATGCGGTGTCTCGCACGAGCATAAACAAAGCTTAAAAGCCTCCCGTAATTGAGGACTGTTCAAGCCTATTCATTTTGAAAGTGCAACGGGCAATTGGGAAACTCCAACACTCTACCAACCATTGGTGTAACTTCATCACTCAGTCAGAAACAGACTTTCGTGTTTATAGCCAACAAGTAAGAACACGTCCAAATTCTTCATGCATGTGATGCCCTTGCTCTTTTTTACCAGACAGACTGGTAACAGTCCTGCCTGCTGCTGACTGAGAGTTGGCAGGAGTCCGTTACTCATGGATGGATTACCTAAGAGGGCAGGGGGCTTTAAGCTTTCTTTGATTATCACTAAAGCAATTAAAATATGATCATTCTTCAGGCAGTCTTATGGAGAGGAAAGAGCAGTTTATTTAGTCAGTGAAAGTCTTAGTGAAAAAGATGTATTGTTCATGCTGGCTCACTGTCATGGCTTATTAGAGAGCTTACAGAGCCAATCAAATCTATCTATTTCTTCCACCTTCAAGAGACAACAAATTACTATGCCATCTTTATTTGTCTGTTTGTGCATCCAATTTTAAAGTTTAAATACCAAATTGGTACTTAGATTATATTAAATTTATAATTTAAATATGTCTGACAGCTGAATAGCTATGCTTTAAGCTGCTTTGCAAGTTTCCTTTGATGGTTTCTTTCGGGAGTGTATCTATGTTTCCAGGCTTCTATGTTCCCTGGGTTCTATGTTCCCCAGCTCAATATCCTCTTAATATGACACATCAAGGGTTTTATGTTCTCAGCAATGATTTGTCATGTCAAATGTTCATTGTATGTTTCCCAGGGTCAATATGTTGAAATCACTCACCTACAGCTTGTAGCTACTGATGTTATACTTCTTGAAACCTATACCTTCAAATATGTGAACAACACTTTTCTTGACTTTAGACATGGATATCTCCACAGTGGCTGAACAGAAGTTTACCATTCAAAATGCTTTGGAAACATCCACCTCCCTTTGTTATTTGAGCTGCGAAGATAGCCCTTACTTATAGGACCCTGGAAACAGGGATGAGCCTGTTTCCTTCAATATTATCCTATACTTTCCTATAGTATTTTACATAAGCTAATGTCTGTGGAAAAGAGTGTCAGTGTGGATTTATATGGCCTCTCTTCATCTCCAGCATAAACAAAATAGAAAGTTCAGATGCAGCAGCACTTTTGACTTATGGCTAACCTTAAACATGTTGCAGGGAAAATGTAGCAACCTCAGCCTTGCGGGGGCATGGGCGGGGGCCTTTTTATGTGTCTTTGCCCAGGGCCGCATTGTCTCTTAATCTGCTCATGCTGCTGCAGCCTGAGATCTTATAAAGAATGACGGTAAATCCTTCAGATGAGCTGATGCCTTTGGTAAAATTGGAAAGATTTAAGATGTTCATTGCCAAGTTTACTGGTTATAGATACAACATTAGATTTTACAAAGTAAACTGAGACCTACTGTGTGCAGCTATGAAATTAATATTCACCAATGTTTTATGCCTTTAAAATCCTTTTTTGGATCTTTGGTAAACATTCAATATGCAGGAAACAGCTCCAGCACCAGCCCTGTGTTGGTAAAACAGTACATGTTAAAGAGTTATCAAAAGATGTCAAACTGGAGCATGGGTACCAGTGATGTAAGAGATGTATATTGATGATTTTGGTGTCACTCTTTTACGCTGGCTGAGACAACTGACCTGAAACTGAAATTCATCTCAATCTAAGAAACTCCTCTTCTCCCCTCAGCTTTTAAGATGATTTCCAGAGTGTCAGCTGCTCTGGAGAAAGAGGAGGAGGAGGAGGAGGAGGAGGAAGAAGAAGAAGAAGAAGAGAGTGTCAACCCAACAGAGGTCAAAATGAGTCAGATAGTGATGCCCTGTCACACCAACCATCAACAGGAGCTGAGCGTGGGGCAGTTGCTCAAATGGATAGACTCCACTGCCTGCCTGTCTGGTGAGGTGTGTGTGTGTGTGTGTGTGTGTGTGTGTGTGTGAGAGAGAGAGATTAAGTGAGTATTAGTCATGTGGTGTGTGTTGAAATGCTTTTATTTCATTTGTGAGTGTCCAGAGTATGTTGTAACCACTGACTCGCCAGACAGCACATAACCTATTGTATGCCTGTTTCATACGGGCAGCTGAGAGGCATGCTGGGTGTCCCTGTGTTACTGCCTCTATGGATGACATCCACTTTGAACACACCATCAGGTAAGTGTGTGTACAGAGGCGTGGGTCCTTCTGAACTGCTAGAGTGTGTATGTGTATGTAAAGTATACTTCCTTCATGTGTCTCTGTTCAGCGTGGGTCAGGTGGTGAACATCAAGGCAAAGGTCAACAGAGCCTTTAACACCAGCATGGAGGTCAGATGAGTTGACATTGTAGAAATGCTTGAATGTAAAACACAAGTGATATATAGTGCAAGAACACAAACAATGACACCCACTCATTATTTGTTACTTTACATTCATACCATTGTGCCCTTTGTTTCGTATGTAATAAACTAATACAATCTCTTGGCGTTTGAGCTGAAATAATTAAATCCAATTCCAAGTGTCAGTTCACCAAAATTACAACAAAACATCAACACTTGTGCTTTGACCATAGATTATCCCTAATATATTCCATCTCAGGTGGGCATACAGGTGAGCTGTGAGGACCTGTTCTGTGATCGTCACTGGAGGGTTTGTCACGCCTATGCCACCTTTGTTACCCAGCGCACAAACACAGGAAAAAAGGTGAGGGGTGTGTTGGATAGCACAGCAAATGATTTTAAGGCGATTATGACCCTTTAGGCTTTCAAGAATGTGTGTGATGTGGTAGGTGGCAACTTTCTACAATACTGACTGCACATCTACATTAAGATCTTGATTGAAAAGCAAAAGGTGAATTTAAAAACAGATTCAAATGTCAGTTGTTGCATTTGAACAGTGTGCATTTATTGATTTTTTTTAATTTTTTATTATTGAAGGTTTTCTCACAATAGACAAATTTACTGACATTACCTCACAGGTGATCTTGAAGCCCATTGTACCTCGCACTCAGAAAGAGCAGGTTGAACACAGCGTGGCGGCCGAGAGACGGAGGGTCAGGATGGTGCACGATGACATCATCAAAGATCTGCTCTCCCATGGGTCTATCCAGCAGGGTAGGTTTGATGCACACTGCGGCATCACAGTATACAGCAGATCACATTAAATGTAGCTGTTTTTCCTGATAAAGCAGATACTGTATGTTGCTATGGAGATTTGTAGGATTCAATTCAATTCAGTTTTATTTATATAGCGCCATATCATAACAAAGTTATCTCAGGGCACTTTTTCGAATAGAGCAGGTCTAGACCGACTCTTTATATTTACAGAGACCCAACAGTTCCCACCATGAGCAAGCACTATGCGACAGTGGCAAGGAAAAACTCCCCTTTAACAGGTAGAAACCTCGAGCAGAACCAGGCTCAAGGTGGGCGGTCATCTGCCTCGACCGGTTGGGTTGAAGGGGGAAGGGGGGAGTGGGAGAGAGAGAGCAGGAGGAAAGAGAACATACAGCAGCTCAATACAGCATAGATATGGTAATGGCATTGATGTTAACACCAACAGAAACAACACTAAGAGCAACATTATAATAGCAATACTAATAACAAGAGCAACAACAGCAATAGCATCAGCGGGTGCAGAGCAGGAGCACGGGGGCAGCAGGCGGCAGCAACCACAGACCCAGACCTCCACAGCTCCAGAGGCAGAAACACCTGCAAATGGATGGTTTAACCTGTTGAAACAGTGGGCTTGTACAAATTCCATGCATGCTAAACTTAAACTATTAAAAACACATCTGTTGCACTGGGTGACATGTTCCTTCATCACCATGAACACACACACTGTAGTTTATTTGGACTCAATCCCACATACACCATCCTGCTGCCCCAAATACTCACTGGAGCACCAAATGTAGATTCATCCGCAACTGAAAATAGTCCCCAACATATGCACTATTTCCTCCTGTTTGAGTAACGTTTGATCATGTTGGCCAATTATCAATGACACTATATATTTGGGAGGGGATTTACCCCTTCGGTAGGTGCTGATGGAGTTAATGGGACTGTTGAAAGTATATAGAATAACACCAACCATTATCCTTTAAAACTGCATTCAATTTTGTGTGTGTGTGTGTGTGTGTGTGTGTGTGTGTGTGTGTGTGTGTGTGTGTGTGTGTCAGCTGACATCTCAGCATTAGGCAGTGCGGTGGCAGCAGAGAAGACCAAGGTGGAGAGTGTTGAACTGGTTCTACCCCCACATGCTAACCATCAGGTTATTTATTTATGTATCTTTCTGCCTGCCTCTGTCTATTTATCTCAGGAAGGGGAGGAATAAGCAGTTATTTTCTGATTTGAAAATATATGTGGTAATTAGTGCTATTCTGGTACTATTATACTGGTGGGGGGTCTCTGTTTGTCTAAACACCAGGTGAATACATTTGGAGGACAGATCATGGCCTGGATGGTGAATGTAGCTACGATTGCTGCCAGGTACTGTACAATCTCTCCCACATTTTAAATGAAACCTGCAGGGTTACAGAGGTTTTCCAGAGGGTACACATACATGAACACACACTCACAGTCATACATGTGCATTCACACACCTGGGTGTAGAATGTGTTCATTGGCAGGTAAAGCACCCAATCAACATACCACAGTTGTTGGCCAGAATACACAGACGTGCATTTTGAAAAATGTTATAGATTGCTGAGCCCAGAGCTGAAACGGTTAATTACTTGATTTGTTGATCGACAGAAAAATAATCAACAGATATTTTGATAATCGATTAATTGTCTCAGTCATTAGTGAAAAATATATAAAACTGAATATCTTTAGGCTTTGGACTGGTTGAACAAAAAACATTTGACATGTGAAGACGTCACATTGGCCTCTGGGAAGTTGTGATTGACATCTTTTCTATATTTTTTGACATTTCATAGACTAAACAAATTTTTAATGGATAATGAAAACAATCATTACTTGCAGTCCTTGGAGCCAAATGTGCACCAAACTTGTGAATTTGTCTGAATTTGAGCATCAAGAGAAGACTCAGTCACCAAAACACTTAGTATAGATGGACAGTGATCCTACTGATACATGTAGCCAATATTAAGGTTTTTATTAACTGAATTTATTTATCAACTAGCCCAGGGCTGTCTACCCCTGATATGATGGCAGGGCTTCTCTGACTGGAACTAGTCAGTGTGTTTTTATTCTTTTTATTTTGCATCAGATGTTTGACAGAATCAACCCAACAGTAGTGTCACTATGTAAAACCATCCTCACTCTGTTAAACCACCTAAAACAACATCTTTATTCATGCTCTTAGTGCTTCAGAGCTTTTTTTGCCCTGTGATGGTCCAAGTTTTTTCACTTTTACACCCTGTGGTAAAGTTTGAAACAACATGAAGGGAACACCAAATACTTGTTTCTGATCTAAAAACATTAGTACTGGTATCAGCCCACAGCTATCTAACTTTACTTGGAACTATTTTTATGTTAACACACAAATACGTACGTAAGTCTGTGACAGGGAAACACAGTTTTCAAAATCAAAATCATCTCTTTCATTGTTTTTCTTATTGTATAATCTCTCTCTCTCTCTCTCCCCCTCTCTCTCTCCATGCAGTCGTCTGTGTCAGGCTCACCCAACTCTGCGGACCATCGACATGTTCACCTTCAGGGGTCCTTCTCAGGTTGGCGACAGACTGCTGCTGAAGGCTATAGTCAACAACGCCTTCAAAAACAGGTATCAGTACGTCCAGAATCAGCCATAAAGATACAGAAGATAAGATTAGATGAGATCAAACTTATCTATGTGGAGGAAACGGGTCATGAAAACAGCTCAGTATTAAAAGGGTACAGCAAAGAAAAAGACGTAAGAAAGACAAATGGATAAAATCGATTGTGTCCTGCAGCATTGAGGTGGGGGTGCGTGCAGAGGCCTACCAGGAGGAGGGACCTAACCGTCACATAAACTCCGCCTTCATGATCTTTGAGGTGCTTGACGACCACAGGAAGCCATGTACGTTACCAAGGATACGACCCGAACCCCTGGTGAGTTAGCCAACAGAATTCAAACTGCTGATCATAACAGCGCAGGTGGTTTTATACACATTATGTTCTGATTCAGTAGGGCATTACAGAAATAACAAATCCCCATTCATTATTCTCTTCTTATTTAGATGGAAAATTGTTGCACAAAAATTTGTTTTATCTATTACAATATTGCAAGGGCAGTTTTTTGAGGCAGCATGAAATGTGACCATCTTCAGCTGACACTAAGTAAGTGACAAGGCAGAGGCAACAAATATTGCACCTCTTTGCTTGGTGCCATGTCTACCATCATGTCTGTTATTTTCCTTTAATTGTTCATACTATGGACAGTGCATGGTTTGTATTTAAGTTACCCCTGTGTGACCTCTAACACAAGTTTTCCAGAGCTGGGGTTGGAGAGGTGTGAAGGCCTGGGTGAACAAAGATCAGAGCTATAAACTTGACTCAATGTGGAAATATGTCATCACTCATAAAGCCTTTGAAGGAAGAGTGTTGTGTTCATTAAAGCAGCTCTTATCACAGTGTCCTACTCCTACATGAGTCACACTGGGAAGAGTTCAGTTGCAGGGTGAAAGGTGCTATGTTTACCAGTTAACGTATGAATTCGGAGATAAGAGTACTACAAACAAAACAAACATGTAGCACCTTTAATTGAAATGACACTATTGCATGATTTAATAAACGGTTATAGAAAATGGATAGATGATTTGAGGTGTTTAAATTAGTCCCTTCTTTCTCTCTGTCTTTCATTTACAGGAGGGAGAGAGGCGGTTTCAAGAAGCCATAGCCAGGAAGAAGATCAGATTGGACAGGTAACCTGTCTGTCTATTCCTGTGAAGAGCACATACTTTCTTAGCTTTTAGATCCACCTGCCTGAAGTGATGGTTTGTATGATATTTTCAGTTTGTTTGGACTAAAAATATGAGGGATTTTCAGGCAAGAGCACAGAAATGTCATATGCTGTACAGCCCTCTGCAGTGTAGAAATGTGCATCACACCACCCCTCATGATGAAGGCTTGAATGAAACATGCAAAAAACTCCAAAGGATACCTCAGTATCAATGAGCCCATGGTAGACAGTTTCAGTAGATTTAGATAGATAGATTTATCACCCAGTTCTGACATTACAATTACAATGTCGAGGGTAAAAACAATAAAGATAAAAGCTTTTCCACTTCCGCTGTGGTCCTTGTGACTGTAACTGTTTTGTTCATAGATTGAATGTCATGTATTTTTTAGTTCATGAGTGAGTTTTGAAAAGGTTTAATCAGACCATGGGATTATTTGATATTAATAGGACCATGTAACACCACAGTTTTAATGTAATCATGTTGTATTGTTCACTTGACAGTAAATTTAAACAGAAACTTCTTCTAATTGCTCTCTTTTGTTGTTTCAGAAAGTACATCATTTCCCGCAAGCAGGGCGAGGTCCCTCTGTCTGTACCCTGGGATCCCAGAAACCAGGTGAGGAAAAAGATCAGGAATCACTCAGGACTAGTACCAATTACATGTGCTGTGAATAGCAACAACATTAATGACTGCTCATTTTGGTCTAAATGGTCATATGTGGAGAGGAATGGATACATGGAGAGAGTGCCAGATTACATTTAAGGCAGAAACATTTTAAAACAAACTGACAAACTGAAAAACAAATGCACCAGTTCACTGGCTGAACTTTGAGATGTTTGGCACAGCTTTGTTTGCTGACTTCCACTACACCAACTGGTCAACAATGTCACTAGTAATAGGTATCAAAAATCAGTATGGAACTGGATCCCATATGACCAATGACTACTGGACCAAAAACCAACACCATTGCTATGCTGATGATGCCCAGTTCTATCTGTCCTTCCCATCAGAGGACCCTATCCCTACTATTGGGATCCGATAACTCAGATCACATTCAGAGGTGGTCTAGGCTGCATGTGGCCACGTTCTTTTAGCAGTGTGTACGTGAATGTGTCCTGGGCCACATTGAAAACTGACGTCCTCTGCATAAGCAAAAGTATATACTCATTCGCATGCCAACGGCGTCATATTAAAGTGCAAAACAGCAAGAAATAGAGATATATTATAAGTGCATCAAACATCTTGGGCGATTTGGTTTGCCTGGATCACACTAAAGAATAGACCCAGTCTGTATTGTTTTGTTTATGTCTATGTGCTAAGGTCTTTGCAAACTTTTTCTTCTTCTTCTTCTTCTTCTTTTACTTTCTGGCAGACTAGGCACAGGAAGTGCATTGCTGCCTCCCGCCGGTTAAAAACAACAATGCATTTGGTTTTTGCAAACAGAAATGATGTGCATGTGCATGTTTATTTGCATATAGAGCGGGAAAGTGAGATCCAATCACAAGTGGACACATTCTAATACCAGGTGTGAACTGACGTACTCTGAGCTGTCCACTTGTGATCGGATCACCCAAGACCCATGTTAATGCCTCAGCCTGCCTCACTGATATCTCAAAATGGATGATGGAACGCCATTTTCACCTCGGTCTCTCTTAGACTGAACTTCTCGTGATCCGAGCCAGTATTTCTGTTTAGCACATAGTATCCAGCTCAGCTTCACCTCGCTCTCTCCAACAAAATCTGCAAGCTATCTGGGCATCGTGATTGATGACTACCTTTCATGTCGTCATGTCACTTTGCACGATATAACATCAGCATAATCAGGTCTAACTGAGTATGCCGCTCAACTCCTTGTACAGTCACTGGTCATCTCTCGCCTTGACTACAGAAATGCCCTTCTGACAGGGCTGCCAGCATGCACAGTAACTCTGCAAATGGTCCAAAATGCAGCGGCACGTCTGGTCTTCAGCCAGCCAAAAACAGCTCATGTCACTCTTAGATTTAACCAGTAAAACTATGATTTTTATTTTTTAACAATTACATTACGTTATCACCATGTTTTTATACGCCTGGCTTTGCAGGGAATATTATGGGAGATTATATTCACTAATCAGAGGATACAGTTTCACCAACACCTGCTTTATCAACATGTAGATAAACATGGAAATCAACACTGATAACACAGTCAACTAAAGACGTGTTGCTCTGTATTAACCAATTTACTTCGTCAAGTCACTATAAACAATGCTACCATGGTCAAAGGTCAGTATAATATTTGAGTGCACAGTATTAATGATTTATGATTCATGGACCATACGAGTTTTTCCATTTAGTGCAACTCATATACAGTATTAATGCTAAAAGCATGTGATGGTGTTTTAGTTCATGTAACGTGCTTTTGATTTGATTGATTTCAGTTCATTTAGGTTTTAAAATCAGCTTGAAGGCGCATTTATTCAGATCATTGTCTAAGTGAACATTGCTTTTCACTTTTCTAAGTGTTATTGTTTCATTGCAGTATGCTGACATACTATCAGACTCATTTAAAAAATCTGCATTACATTACACTTTGACAGCATTAAAAACAGACAGTATGTTAACTGCGATGGATTAACTATTTTCAGAAAGTGTCAAGTCTTTGCAGGTTGATTTTCATACTGTAGTGAAATGAATAAAAATCAGTGTCTGCCTGAAAATGAGGAACATATGTTTAAAAAATCTAAAAAATATGTCACAGTTTGTAAAATGGATAGCAGTCTCTTTTCTTTGGGAGAATTTGTGATTTTCAGCAGATGGCTGTCAGAATACTGTTGTGCTAATTCTCTATATCGTCTTATACTTACACTTTTTTTTTGCAGCTGTTTTTTCAGCTTTTTTTTCTTTCTGCTATATCGCAGACTTGTACAAATCCTTTTCAGTATTACATAAAACCCTTTTCCACTTTTCTTATATACCTGTGTATATGCATAGAAAGAGGTATTTAAAAGCCGCACTTCATGTGGGCCGTAACTCCTCCATCTTCACTTTCAGTAATATATATCCATGTATACCCTACCTACCTGTACAGGTTTAACACATCTACATTCACCCGCATACCCACAGGTATACTGCCTACATACCTATGCGTACCTTTACTTCAATCTCTCAACAATTTTTGTTTAACTTTCTTACATATGCCCATCTTACATTCTATTAAAAATATATCTTCTTAGAAACACTGCTTATGTGCTGTTGAGCAAAGCAGGATCAGAGGTGACATACTGTGGCACAATTGCTCAGTATCCAAATTGTATCTTCTTCTCTGTGTGCATGCTTAGGTGTTTGTTTGCTAATTCATATGTATGTTTTGTGTGTGTGTGTTTCCAGGTGTATCTGAGCTTTAACAATGTTTCCGCTCTGAAGATGTTGGCTGCTAGAAACAACTGGCGCCTCACATCTGAGAAAGACAAGGTATCAGCTGTTCTCTCCTTAAAAGGAGGAGTTTTTTGTGTTATGTATGAGAGTTATTTTTCCTATTCCCCATGAGGAGCTGGATGTTTCATGTGATTCTTTGTTCCCAGGTTCGTCTTTACACCCTGGAGCAGAAGTCCACGTTGAGTTTCAGGGTGGAATCAGAGGTGGATGTTCCTGCTGACAGAGCTTCTTGTCTGCTGGCTGAGCTGAGCAACAGGCCGAGCTGGGACAGGCATTATCAGTAATGCTTTCAAACTCTCACACACACACTCTTAGTAAAAAATCGATTTAGGCTCTACAAACTGTGTCTTCACTGCGTGTATAAAGGTCAGGGTATACCTTATGACCGATTCTGCTCAGGGTAGGATTTTAGAAGAAACAGGTGGAAGTTCAGGTTCTTAAATGAAAAAAAAAAGTTTGCTGCCAATCACAACACGCATTAATTACGAAACCCACAGATCATACACAACCACATGTTACTGATAGATTTTAGTCCAGAAGTTTCTTGAAATCCATAGCGGGTTAAGATAATGTCAACAAATCTCAACTGTGCAGCAGTGCTGGGTGAAAATAGCCAGTGGTAAAGATGAAGAAAAAGGCAGTGGGGCATGATACTTTGTGTGATCATAATGCAAGTTGCTCACTTGTGTGAAGATTTCCAATAATCTTTCTTGTGCCAGTATTGCTGTATAGTCTTCTTTTGGCTGTTTCACCTAGCCACATTTCCTCCCAAAAATCCTTACTTCAAGATAATACAGTATGGACATTTTAGCAATCCTCTAAATCTATGTCTCTGATACGTGACACTTTAATCATGATTCGATTTCGCAGTGGGTAGGTCAGTCCTGAAATATACTCTGCTTAATAACTTTGGTATTGCTGCAAATTTTAGGACTGAAGGATTGAAAGGTTTGTGTTACATACACAAATAATACATGCATTTATAGTGTGATAAGGATTAGACTAAAGAAATATAAAGGATAAAATATGATCAACATATGTGCAATAAAAAGTCTAATGTACATATGTCACAAGTGCAAATATGCGATGTGCAGGACAGTGCAAAAGATGCAGAGGAAAGAAGGGCTCTACTGTCCTTAGCAGAGCAGTTTCCAGACCAGCTGGTGACGCCCCCTGTTAGGATGTTTTCCACAGCACCAGAGAAGAAGCTCTTTAGGACTGCCAGAGAGTTTTTAGTTGAAATTTTCTTATTTTGAAGAGCACTAAGTTCCTGCACCCTAAGATATTTTTTTGTTTGCGATAACTTAACATGTTACATCTCACAAAAACACATTGTTTGCACAAAAAAACATCCTTTCACCTTAGAAGTGAAGAATCCGTATAGTGTAGTTTAGTTCAAGTTCATAATCAGTGCAGAAGGAATGAATATTGCATCCAACACAAAGTTCACAATGAGCCCAAATAGCCTTATTTGTTTAATTTAGTATGGACTCTGATTTCTGGCAGGCAGCAGAGAGTGTAGCCAAATAGAAGCAGAGGTCACACTCAGGCATGTGATTGGCAAAGGACAAAAAAGCAGGAAAATGTACAAAATCCATTTAACAATATAGTCAATATTCCTTCACTTTATTTCAAATAAACTAAATTTCTATCAACAACCTCATCAGTAGTATCTCTCTGTGTCCTTTCCTAAATCAGGAAATGTGAGCTGATTCACCGCGTGGACGATGATGACTTCCTGTATCGTGTGGTGACCCCATCAGTGTGTCATGGTGGAGTAGGTTCCCCAACTTCAGCCAGTCAGGGAGAAGGGATTCTCCAGGACTTCATCTTGTTGGCTTCTAAGAGGAAGCCGTGTGGCAGTGGGTCAGTAGATTGACTGGCTGGAAGGTCTCAGTTACAGGTCATACACCTCTATCCTGCAGGATTTACTGTTGGTTCTTGTTTTTTCCTCCTCAGAGATCCATACGTCATCGCTCTGCGTTCAGTGTCCCTACCCACTCACTCTCCCACTGAAGGGTATAACAGAGGAGAGGTTCTGTGTGCTGGATTTACCATACTGGAGACCAAAAACAACATGTCATTGGTAAGACAAATAACAAATCTTAACAGGTGTATATTTACATATAAGCTTAACACACTTTTATTGTTTGGATCTTTTTCCAGATCAGTTACTATAACCAGGCATCTCCAGAGGTTCTTCCCTACATCTCCACAGATATTGCCGGCCTCTCCTCCTCTTTCTACCACACCTTCTGCTCCTGCAGCCAATACCTGACCAGGAACAGACTGCAGTCCGCCACAGAGGAGCAAACCGGCCAATACAAGGCTACGAATACAGACTGTCCCCCCTGAGACAATGCAGCTGTCAGTCTGTCAGTGGCCCTCTGCAGCACCTAACTGTAGACAGTCAGTGGTACTTTCCAGGCCAGAGTGAGGTCAAGCTGCTGTTTATACAACATGGTACAATTAACACTTTACAGTGAACAAAGATGAGATTTGCATTAAAACTTTTTAAACTTTGTTTTTTTTTAACAGAAAATCAAATAAACAAGTCAAAGTTTTAAAGATCACAATAAAGTGAGTAAATAAAAAACTAGGCCTTATAAGGCCAGTTCAGACTAAAGATACACGATGAGACGCAACCACTTTAGAGCGTTGCAGGGAAAAGTTACAGCGGTGTGAACTGGCCCGTCTCAGCTCGACTCAAGCCGGCTGATGGCGTCACCTGTGACTCAGTTTATAAAGTTGCCAGTGTCTAGTCACGTCACCTGTTTCAACAGCCAATCAGCTCGTAGCGAAGTCAGCTGGTCATCTCAACCCTCTGTTTTTTATGTTTTCGTCATTTATCAATACTAGAAATGCAACTGTAGCAAGCAACTCACTATCACTGTCCTCATTCATATTTTAAGACGATATAAATTATATCCTGCTACAAAAAAAGCCTGAAAAGTCGGCAGTTAGAACGGAAGTACAGAGAGTTGTTGCTATGGAAACGATATACTGTCTCGCCTAGTCACATTGGTGCAACCTTGCAGCTTTCAGAACGTTGCAGACAGGAGCACTGCAAGTTTCAACGTCTCATCACGAATCTTTGGTCTGAACTGGGATTTAAACACTTAATGCTCACTTTGACATATTAATTATTCTGTTTGTAAATGTATGGTAAATGTCCATTTAATTGTATATCTTATCAAGTGTGAGGTTTAAAGGAAACGTGGGGTTAATTTTGATTAACACTAAGCATTAGTAGCATTAAGTGGTAAGAGAATTGTCTCCATTTGCTGAGTGCATGTAGCACAAAGTAACATCTGTCTTTTGATTAAAAAAACATTGATGTTTCATTAAATGCTTTTATAGGACTTGAATAAAATGTTTTTAACAGAATATGTTTGCTGTGTCCTTCCAATCAGAATTCAATGGTTAACTACACAACAAAATATAATTACATTCTACAGCCATGCTAGCAGCTCAGTGAGGGTGTAATGCTCATTGTAAAGAAAACCAAATAATAAGATGGATACCAACACACTCCTTTTTTATTTGTAAATTGAGAGGTACAAAAGATGTCACTATACATGTACAAGTAACACCTAGTGTAGTATGTTTGCTGTCATTCAGAGAACCAGTGTTATCCTACATTTTACTTTATTTCAGTGCAAGACAAGACAACCAAGCACTTGTTACGGCATTATGTACATCAGACATTGTATACACTGATAGATCAGTGATGAGGCAATAAAATTAGCCCTCCAATGTATCACTCAGGCTCTGATTGATTATAACATTCTGAATGTTGTACTGTATAAACTAACAGTGTGCAATGATGTTGCCGTATCACTGATAGATATATGTCTATTCACATTAACTAATGAGGAAACTAAGACACAAATATCCTGTGCTGTAATTCTGGGTTGGTCATATCCATCCTCAGTTAGGATTGGTCAGATATCACATACAGGTTTGTGTTTTCTCTCCCTGTACGCTGGCTCGTAAGTCCTTTGAAGACCGCAAAAGCTCCAGCACTGCTTTTTGTGTCCTCCTCCACTATAAGATCATATCTGTCCATCATTCCCATTAGAGAGTTAAGCTCCTCCTGTCCTTTTGGCAGCGATGCTGTGTTCAGATGTAGAGCCACTCTCTGAGATAAGCCTGTCACTGTCGCTGGGATCAGAGGAGGCCAGTTCAGCTCTGTCAGGACGAGGGTGACATAAGGGAACAGCGTCTCTACAGCGGATACAAACTCCTGAAAGAGAGGCGAAGGTTACAACAGGGGATTAACACTACTGTACTGTATGTTGTGGAACAGAAGCACAATTACAAGCACCTCAAAAATACACTTAACTCTAATACCTGAATGACGGTGATTCTGTATGACATATTAGTTTTAATATATAATGGCCTAATGTTGACCTTTTCTCAACAATTAATTGAGTTACTTAACTGCAAACTATGTACATATATATTTTTCCTGCTGTACAGTTTAATACAATATTTTATACATGTACTTCTCCCTTCTGTTAGGCAGGTATATGTTCCCATTTCCCTACAGTACAGAAATAGAAAGTTTGGTCAGAGTCGATGATAACACCCAGATTTCTTGCTTGAGGTGTTATATGCTGAGACAGTGTAGTAAACTGAAGGCACAGTTTCCCTTTTTGCTCTTCTGGACCAATAATCAAGACTTCTGTTTAGTCTTGAAGTAGCTTGAGGAAATTTTGGGTCATCCATATATTGATGTCAGAGATGCAGTCCTCAAGGGGGTAAAGGGAGGTTAGGACATCAGGTTTAACAGCTATAAAAAAGCTGGGTGTCATCTGCATAGCAGTGAAAATCAATACTGTGCTTACAGAGGATAGTAACAGTGGTAATATATACCATCTGAACAGTACTGGGCCAAGGACAGAACCTTGTGGCACTCCATATGGAATGTCCTTTGTGATAAAACAACAACAACAAAAAACGCAGTTTGCAAAATTGTTAACTGTAATTTAACGTATGTATATTTTGTAGTAAATAGGCTGAAACATGCAAAACCACTGGCATGGCCCTTTAACCACAGATACTGGATTTGTTTGTACTTATTTCCCATGTCTGACCAGAGAAACCTTGCCAGTGCCGTGTGACAGGATATTAATTAAACCTGCCCTACAGTTCTTAAGACACTCCAAACACAACTTTTACACTCTTAATCTAACAGGAATAAACTGCTGCGGAGAAAATTTTGATTTCTGGTATGAAATCAGTAGAAACTGAAGCACAGTTATTGTGGATCAGAAACCTATGTTGGTGGAAGCAGTCAGGCAGGAAGCGACATACCTTTGTGTTGTCAGTGCCCTGCAAACCCTCCATGCTGATCCAGATTGGCCTGTAGAGCTTCTCTCTGCTGTAGGCTGAGTGCAGCAGTTCCAGAGAAGCTTCCAGAAGCTGCTGAGTGTGGATCCGCAGGTGGACACCCCAGGGGACATCAGCTCTCTGCCCAAGCAGCTGTAGGACGTCCTGCAAACACATACACACATTAGGCCATTATTATCCTTATTATTTATCATCTATGGTGTTGAAGTCAATGATGCTTCATAGAACATAGAAATATAAGAGCTGCACAAAACTACTAATAACATGATAGAAATGCAAAGGCAGACACCAGCTCAGTTTTTGCTATAAGATTCAAATCTGGAAAACATCCAGCATGAGTCCATTGAGCTCAACTAGACGTGAACAAATCGCTGTAGTACAGAGAGTGTTTAGCTGATAATGTCACTAGCTGACCGCCAAGATCTCCTGAACAAACAATTAAACTAGGAGTGGTAGATATATAAAAATAGAGAGCAATATTTCACCAGCTTCGAGGCCCATTTCTTGCCTCAGATGGATTTAAAAAGAGATTTAGGTGGACAGTTGAGGAGTAATTGACATTTCCAGAGCAGCCACTGTGTTTTTCTGTATTGAGAATCACAGACTACTGACAGCCTAGAGTGGTGTGCTCTTACAATCAGCTGTAGTAAAAGTGCATAATGTTGTCTGAGTGAAGGAGGGAACTGTCAGTCATTTATTGTATGGCCCAACTGAAATATCTCAATAAACTTCAGTTTTCTTTTTTTAAGAAAATAAGATACAGAAGAGGGTTTCCTTTGCCACTAACAACCTGTTTTCATGAATATACCTGCAGTGTGAGGACCTCTGAGCTCTTTCCAGAACCTTCCACCAAAGGGACTCCAGGTCGGTTGCTGTCAGAAGCCACCCAAACCACCAACATACCACCAGCACCATCTGGATGCACACATATGTTATAAACAGGATGGTGAAGGTGAACAGGATTGATGCTTCACTGTGATGGATTGTGGTTCAAAAAAACAGCAGAATCCATCAAGATGTCCTGACTGAACACATTGAAGCAGAGAAGAACTAAGTTCATGCTTTACAGCAAGCTAACAATTTCCGTGCCAACCACAACACAATGCTGCATGCTATTATAGCATTAAGAGCTGTGATCACACAATAACTCATGAGAGGGTTTTATTTGAAGATTTAAAGAAATCTCAGACATTGTGATTTTAGCTGTTAGATTACAGCTTTTATAATACTAATTTCATTTTTTGAAAATGGCTTAACGTGCTTTGCATTTTAAAATCACTACGAAAGCTCTTTTGGATTTGGATTTTATGACACGACCTGGTAAT
The DNA here is from genome assembly GCA_005408345.1 of Macquaria australasica. Classification (NCBI taxonomy): domain Eukaryota; kingdom Metazoa; phylum Chordata; class Actinopteri; order Centrarchiformes; family Percichthyidae; genus Macquaria; species Macquaria australasica. Next base: position 97,760 of record SEMN01000410.1, read on the forward strand.
GAAAAGCATTTTTCAGCTCACTGTGTTACCTGCTACTACGAGACAAGTCAGGCAAATGATAATTAACCTGTCAACTTACATCTAACTGTTTCATATGCCAAATATATGTGTAATGTATAAAATTAACATACGTAAATGAAGCTTCTGAGATTATTTATTATTACACTAGATGTACGCCTTATGAACATAGAACTAGAAGATGGATTACACAAGAAAAGAGTGAACATTGAATAAGTGAAAATTAAAGACAATGTGTTGTTCACCCTTTAATCTTCACTGTTGTATAATTGAATCTAAATTTGAAAAGGGAGAAGAGAGTGAGAAGATAAAGAGCAATTTCAGAAGAAATTGCATCTAAAGTTAATCAAAAGTTCTAGGCGACAAAGCAGACACAGAAACTTTGTCTGGACCCAAAGTAGAAAAGAAGTAAGTTGTCATTTTGTCAGTTATTGTTTTGGTTTAGTTTAATCTGACATCAAGAGTTTTAGTTATATTTATATGTGGTCAACTTCAGCTCCTCCTTGACCTTTTTGGTCAGATTAATGTCGTTGAAAGTCTTGTCTTAGTCAAAGGATCATGACCAGTTTTCAATAATAAATTAATAAAAACACATTATGAAATGAATTATAATAAATCATATGAATAGACTGTGTAAAATTAACAACAATTTGCTCTGGGTTTTATTGAATATCAATTTTTTTTATTATAGACAATTCACTTTTTCAAAAGCCCATTTTTATTTCATACTGGCATCTTTCCCAGTGAAGTTTTAGTTTAGGTTAACAAGGTTGCTCGTGCTACCTACCTAGCCGGCTTACTAGCTAGGTTGGCTTGTGAGCTTGGATTAGACTATTACTATTACTATTAGCATCAAAGTGAGGAGCCAGGCTGCATCCGAAATCACCCCCTTGTTCGCTCATTCACTGCTCCGTATGTAATGGACACACTCAATCGTTTACTCAGTGGTGGGCAGTGAATTGAGATCATTTTGCATCATCACATGTTGAGTCCCGCAACTGTAATTTTCACATCTATAAAATGTGGCACATTGCATTGTGGGATTGTTAGCATGAAGAGGTGTACATGCAATGTGACAAGATGAAATAAACAGTGGCATGAAATAAAAGTGTCAGTGGGGAAAATGGACCAAAGTTTAGGTTAAGGTGCAAAAGATCACACACTCCACACAGGATGAAATGAATCACCTGATCACTCCAGGAGAAATATAAATTCAAATTAAATAATTGAAATCCTGTTTGGATGGAATTTTAGACTGCTAATTTGCATATTCTTATTCTTAGTCAATGTGTCCTCACATTCTGAATGCAACAGTTTGTTCAACCTCAGAACACAGACTCACTCTGTATCAGTACACACTCTTCAGATATCTGCAGGTGTTTATATCTTCAAATAATCTCGTTTGAAACTTCGACAGCATCATGTCTTCTACATTTACACAAGAGTTGATGACTTTGGTCTCTGAAAAAGATCAAGGTAAGTGTGAAGTGCCTCCAGTTCCAGCTCAGAGTCATGTTGTGTGTTTTACAAATCCTGAAAACTTATGTACAATGTGGTCCTATGCTGTGAGTTGAAAGACATTTCAATTCAGTTAGTTAATTTACTTAAATATAACAAGACAAAAAAACAAAAAAAATATTAAATAACTTTTAGTGATCAAATAAAAACATGTCCAGACAATTTTGTATATACACTTCTGTCAAGATAGAAATAAAATTCCTACACAGCATTTTCAGGCAAAGATGCAAAATAACTCAGACTCTCTTGCCTGTTCCTGTGAATAATGAGTTAACATAATTTAAGTTATATGTATATATATGAATTGGATCTTGTAAGTTTGAGGACCAAATATCCATCTTCCTAATTCAATGTGCAACCAGTGAACCTTGTAAAGGTATTTCTCAAATGATCTTCAAAATAGGGTGCACTGTATGTGTACAGCGGATAGACAGTTCAGAGTTTAGTTCCCACTATAACCCCTTTCATACATGAAATCTGTTACATTGCTGGCTTCATCTATCTGTTAAACTACTGGCTTTTTCAAACAGATATTTGGCAGAGAGGGAGAGAGAGGCTGAAGTCTTCAGTATTAATTCTTTAATTTGCTTATATCCTTTGCTTGCTTCAAGTTGTTCACTGTTTTTTTTCTCATATATAGAGAACAACATGCAAAGGGATCTCAAGGTGAAGAGAAAAAGAAAGGACACTGATGTTGCAGGATCACCCAGGAAGAAGATTCGGGGTAGACGCAACATCACCCACTCCACTGACCCCTGCAACAGCAAGCAAGAGGATGTCAGGGTGAGAAAGAGGAGGGCTGTTGATGATGGAGAGATGCCCAGAAAAAGGGTGAGGTGTAGTAACCTCACCAACTCCACTGAACACAGTGAGGTGTCAGTGGAGGATAAAAGGATCCAGAGAGGCAAGAGAAAGGTCAGTGTTGATGCCAGGACATCCCAAAAGAAGATGAGGTGCAGCATCAACAACACCAACACTACTGATCCCAGTGTGATGTCAGTGGAGGATTCCTGGGTGGAGTTGAGGAAGAGAAAGGCCAGTGATGATGGTGAGGCACCTGAAAAGAAAATGAGGTGTAGTGACAGCAACAGCATCACTGGATCCAGCATTGAAGTGAAGGAGGATGTGAGAGCTGATGACAATGATGTCAGCCAGAACTTTGGCAGCGCCTCAACTGAGGAGGAGAAAATCTATGAGATGTCCTCCTCAGGAAACACAAGCAGAGGTAAGCTGATAGAGTTCAAATAAACTAAGTCAATTAAATGAAGTTAAATTATCAATAAAATAAAGAGACCCCTTCAGGCATAGGCTTCGGATTCAGGGTTAAGGATAAGAATAAAGAGCAAGATTAGTTAAAACAGAGGCAGGGGTCAGGTTACACATAGAACAGTAATAAAAACTAAAACAAACGTCTCTATGTGGTTTTAGCGGAATTTGAGGAAAAGTTCCATCAGCTTGCTCGGTGTAGCGACTTCTCAAAACCTCCATAAGCCGCTGAGAGGCTGAGGCAGGGAACAAGCAACACTTTTGTATGACGCGCCGTTTGAATGATCCAGTTCATTTAAAAGTAAGTATAGTGTTCAATTCCATATTCTTTAGGCCATAAGTTATTAGTTACTAGTCAGCCTAATAAAATAGTGATCCAATTGAGAAAAGTCAAAGTGTCAAAGTCAATGGGTCAAAGTCAATATGTCAGAGAATCAGCTCCAATTTCTCATGACTCTTCTGCTTCCTGTAGAAGGCAAACTTTGGTGATGGGCCTGTCCAGACAGCTGGTCTTGGTCTTGATCCGCACCAGCCGTACAAGTCCTCTTCTGTCCGGGATAGCTTGAATTATCCTTCCAGTCAACCATGAGTTGCGAGGTGCTGAATCATCAACTATAACAACGATGTCTCCAGGAATGAAGTTCCGCGTTACTCCTGACCACTTTTGACGCTCTTGAAGTTGTGGCAGATATTCTGCAATCCATCTTTTCCAAAATAGATCGGCCATGTATTGGACTTGCCTCCATCTACGACGGGCATATACTGTATATCTTCCTCCTTGAACTGTCCTGGTGGCAGAGATGGCTTGGTTTTCAGAAGTAAAAGATGGTTAGGGGTTAGTGCTTCCAGGTCATTTGGATCAGTGGATGCCTTGATTATAGGACGGCTGTTGATGATCGCTTCCACTTCACAGAGGACTGTGTGAAGACTCTCTTCATCAAGGCACTGTACCTTCAAAGTGGAATTAAGGACCTTTCACACAGATCTAATCAACCTCTCCCATACACCTCCATGATGTGAACCAGATGGGGGATTGAAAACCCACTTGATTTCTTTCTGAAGAAGAGTGTCATGGATCTGAGCAAGATTCCAGTTTTTAATGGCTTCTTTCAACTCACGCTCAGCCCCCACAAAGTTGGTACCATTATCCGAGCGCAGTTCTGACACTTGTCCACATCTTGATATGAAGTGTTGAAGAGCATTGATAAAGGAATCAGTATCCAATGACGATGCGACTTCAATGTGGACAGCCATTATAGATAAGCAGGTGAAGAGAACTCCATATCTCTTCACTACACTTCTTCCACGCTTTACCTCAAAAGGTCCAAAATAGTCCACTCCAACATGTGTTAATGGAGGTTCATCTGGGGAAACTCTATCCTGAGGTAAGCCCGCCATCTGCTGGCTCCCTGGAGCAGCATGCAACCGCCGACAGACAACACATCTTGACAGGATTTTCCTTATAGCCACACTGGCACCTGGAATCCAATATCTTTGTCGCAGTGTAGATAACATGTGGTTACGATTACAATGTCCTACCATATGATGTATGTGTCGAATAATGATGTCAGAGATGTGAAGATCTTTTGACAGTATGACAGGATGTTTAGAATCTTCGGGCATGGCTGCTCTACTAAGCTGTCCACCAACTCTTAAAACCCCATCCTTGAGCACTGGGTTGAGCTTGTAAATATGGCTGCTACGCTTAACAGCTTCTCCTTTCTCCAGGCTAGAGAATTCAGCCGGGAATCTTCTTTTCTGACAAAAGCGGATGATCTCCAACTCAGCTTTTCTTAGTTCCTCTATTGAGAGGCAACCACCACTAGCCTGAGCTTTGATACTCTGAATCTCCTATTCCAGAGATTGCTTTCGTTGGGCTTCATCAATACCAGGCTTTTTTGCTTCCTCTTCTGGCTAAGACGGAAAAGTAGATTCTTAAACCTAAGGATCCAACATACTATCCTTTTCAAGTGAATCCAAGACGAGACATGTTGATCATGCGAGTAACTGCATCAACATCCCCAACTTCAGTCTGAATAGAATTCACTGACGCTCCTCTTGACCTCAGGGTCCTCTGGTGAGATTCCTCTTGAACCATTAGGGTTTACCGGCCACTCCTCCTCAGGCCGGATGAGAAACCGAGGCCCAGACACCCATGTCACATTTTTTAGGAATGACTCCACTTTCAACCCCCTAGAGGCCAAATCTGCAGGATTACTGGAAGTATTCACATACCTCCACTGAGATGGTCTTGACACTTTAAGGATCTCTGAAACCCTGTTGGCCACAATGATTCGAAACCTTGAGGTCTCATTGTTGATATACTTCAATACAGAAGTGCTATCAGTCCAAAAGATTGAGTCTTGAAGTTGCATTTGCAGCTCCTTCCTCCACATCAAGTCCATACGACCTGAAACTGTGGCGGCCGTAAGCTCCATACGGGGGATCGTAATTGGCTTCAATGGGGCCACTCTGGACTTTCCCATTATGAAGGCACAGTGCACCTGATGATGGCTGTTGTGTAACAGCAGGTAAGTAAGTAAGTAAAGTTTATTTAGTATAGCACCTTTCACAGAGCAAGTTCACAAAGTGCTTCACAAAAGTACAAAAAAAAAAGTAAGACAATAGCAACAATAAAAAGAAACAAGCAATAAAACATAGGCAACCAGACCTTAAAAACACCATCAACCAATTCATACAGCACCAGACTATACAAAGGCCAGGTTAAATAAATAAGTCTTCAGCTGTTTTTTAAAGACATGAACAGAGACTGCAGATCGTATGTCTCTAGGGAGGGCGTTCCACAATGTTGGAGCCACCACTTCAAAGGCACGATCACCTTTTGTTGTTAGCCGGGCACGAGGAACAACCAGTAAGCCCTTTTTAGAAGACCTCAGTGACCTACTGGTGGTGTAAGGATGGAGCAGGTCAGAGATGTACACTTGTGCCTGACCATGCAGGGCTCTATACGTAAAAACAAGAACCTTAAAATGAATCCGGAACTTGATGGGAAGCCAGTGTAAGGAAGATAAAATGGGTGTGATATGAATTGTCCTGCTGGACCGGGTCAACAGCCTTGCAGCAGCGTTCTGGACCATTTGAAGACGATCCAGAGATGATTTGCTGAGGCAGGTGAAAATGGAATTGCAGTAGTCTACCCGGGATGATATAAAAGCATGAATGATCATCTCTAGCTCAGCTTGAGATACAATGGACTTGAGTTTGGCAATGTTTCGTAGATGGAAAAAACATGTACGGGTCAATGATTTGACATGTAGTTCGAAGTACATAGCCTGATCAAACATAACACCAAGATTTCTAAGATTTGACTGTACAGCAGAAGAAAGGGACCCAATACACTGAGCAACCTTGGAAGCTATGCTATTTGAACCAATGATGAGGACCTCTGTCTTATCTGAATTCAACTGTAAGAAATTGTTAGCCATCCAGTCCTTAATGGCAGTCAGACAATCATGCAAAACAGTCAGTTTGTCTGTGTCATCAGGCTTAAACGAGACATAAAGCTGGATATCATCAGCGTAGCAGTGATATGAAATTCCTTCAGATGTGCTAATAATATGACCCAAGGGAAGCATGTATAAAGCAAATAAAATAGGACCCAAGACAGAGCCCTGAGGCACGCCACAGGAAAGAGCAGCAGTTTCAGACGTGTAGGGACCAAGTGACACAGAAAAACTCCTCTCTGAGAGATAGGAGGAGAACCAGTCCAGGGCGCTCCCAGAGACACCCATCCACTGCCTGAGCCTGTCAGTAAGGATGCTGTGATCTACAGTATCAAAAGCTACGCTAAGATCCAGCAACACCAAAACAGAGCATTCACCCACATCAGAAGACATCAATATATCATTGGAGACTCTGAGAAGAGCTGTCTCAGTGGAATGCTTCTGACAGAAACCAGATTGGAATTTATCTAAAATGTTGTGTTCAGTCAAAACAGTAGTGAGTTGATTGGCAACAACTTTCTCTAATATCTTTGAGATAAAGGGCAGCTTAGATATAGGTCTGTAGTTTTTGGGAAGGGATGGATCAAGGTTAAGTTTTTTCAGAAGAGGCTGAACAACTGCATGTTTAAAATAAGTTGGGACACAGCCAGATTGCAGGGAGCTGTTAATAATGGAGACCAGGCATGGACCAATAGACCCAACAACATTCTTAAGTAATGAAGTAGGTAAAATATCTACAGGGCTTGAGGAAGGTTTCATACTGCTCACCAGATCAATGAGGTCTTGCGGGGAAATTGGATGGAAACAGTCCAAAATTGATGGCTGAGTTGGATTAGTAAAAAAGGGAATAGAAGTAGGGGCGATGCTAGCCCTGACATTTCTAATCTTATCCACAAAGAAGAAGAGAAAGTTGCTACAGTCCTTATTTGAAAAAACAGGCACATCAGGAGGTGCAGGAGTGACAATGTTATTAATGGTGTCAAACAGGGCTTTAGGGTTGTGTTTACTCGAACAAATTAAGTTAGCAAAATAAGAAGCCCTCGCAACCTTAACCATGTTGTTATACTCTGTTATAAGGTCTTTGTAATAGAGACGGTGAACATGGAGATTGTTGGATTTCCACAGTCGCTCTACCCTCCAACATTTACGCCGGAAACAACGAATAGTGTCATTTAACCAGGGGGAAGAGTTGACGGAGGGAACAAGTCTGATTTTATTAGGTGCCACTTTATCCAAAACGGCGGAGCAATGTCTATTAAAAGAGTGAACAAGACTAGCAACATCAGCGTGAGAAGACAACACTGCACTTTGGTCAAAAGCTGCAGAAAACTTCTCAGCAGAGAGGTGATTTAAGATGTGAGAGCTATTCACACGTTTACTGGGTAGAGCATCTAAAATAAAGGACAGGTTAAATAAAACACAATCATGATCAGTGACATGCAGCTCCTCGGAGCAAATTGAATCAATATTTAAACCAAGCATAAAAACGAGGTCCAAGGTATGACCCCTGATGTGTGTGGGACCAGACACGAGACAAGGACTCAGTGACATTAAGAAAATCAGCAGCAAAGCTGCAGGAAACATCGTCAACATGAATATTAAAATCACCAACCATAATAACTCTGTCAAAGCTAATGATGGATGATAAAAAAAATCACTGAATTCAGACATAAAAGAGCTATTAAAACCAGGGGGTCAGTAAATTAAAAAACAATAACGGGGGGGGGGGCTATCTGTAACAACAGTCTGAATAGGAAGATGAACCGGTGGAGGTGGTAATGCCAGGGGAAGACAGAAGGGGGGGCTAGAGCTGGAAACAGTGGCCTGAGATGATACCGGAGAAAAATAGGGAGATTCCGGGTTGTGTCTGTGGAGTGTAAACAGTCAGGCTTGTGGAGAGGACTGCACCACATGCTGTAAATTAGCGGCTAGCATTCGTGAGCCCAGTTTGTTTGGGTGAATTCCATCTCTTTTAAAAAGAGAGAAACGGTCCCAAAATAGATTAAAATTGTCAATAAAACCCATATCACGAGCCCTACAAGCGGACTGAAGCCAAGTTTGTTTATGGGATTGAAATTGAACATCTAATAGTCTTTCCACAGAATTCTTTTTTATCAGACCATTTTCTATTAACTTTTGAATTCCTATTACTGGACTACACGCCATTAGGCAAACATTCCTACACTAGATGTCTATCTGATAGTGCTGTAGCTAAATTTAAGGAAGTGATTCCATCAGCATTAAATTCAGTTCCATGTCTCAATGTAACAGATGACTCCTATGCTAACTTTAGTCCCTCCCAAATTGATCATCTTGTTGATAGTGCTGCAGGCTCACTACGAATAACACTCAACTCTATCGCCCCTCTAAAAAAGAAGATAATAAAACAGAGGAGGTTAGCTCCATGGTATAACCCGCAAACCCGCAAATTAAAACAAACATCGCGAAAACTTGAAAGGAATTGGCGCTTCTGGCGTTCCACCAATCTGGAAGAATCACGTTTAGCCTGGCAAGATAGTCTTAAAATTTATAGGAAGGCCCTCCGTAATGCCAGAGCAGCTTACTACTCATCATTAATAGAGGAAAATAAGAACAACCCCAGGTTTCTGTTCAGCACTGTAGCCAGGCTGACAGAGAGTCACAGCTCTGTTGAGCCATGTATTCCTATAGACCTCAGTAGTAATGACTTCATGAGCTTCTTTAAAGATAAAATTCTAACTATTAGAGAAAAAATTCAGCACCTCCTGCCCTCAGTTGGTACTGACTTATCTTCAAACACAGGAACCTTAGAAACAACTGTAAAACCTGTACATTTAGACTGCTTTTCTCCCATCAACCGTAATCAACTAACTTCCATGATTTCCTCATCTAAGCCATCAACGTGTCTTTTAGACCCCGTCCCAACTAGGCTGCTTAAAGAAATTTTACCCTTAGTTAGCACTTATGTACTAGATATGATCAATCTGTCCTTATTTAAAGGCTATGTGCCACAGTCCTTTAAAGTAGCTGTAATTAAGCCTCTTCTTAAAAAGCCCACTCTTGATCCAGGGATTTTGTCAAATTATAGACCTATATCTAACCCTCCTTTTCTCTCTAAGGTCCTTGAGAAAGCAGTCGCCAATCAGTTGTGTGACTTTCTACACAACAACAAGCTGTTTGAGGATTTTCAGTCAGGATTTAGAGTGCATCATAGCACAGAGACAGCACTGGTGAAAGTTACAAATGACCTTCTAATTGCATCAGACAAAGGACTTGTCTCTGTACTTGTCTTACTAGATCTTAGTGCTGCATTCGATACCATTGACCATCACATTCTATTACAGAGACTAGAACATTTTATTGGCATTAAAGGTACTGCACTAAGCTGGTTTAAATCCTATTTATCAGATCGATATCAGTTTGTACACGTTAATGATGAATCCTCTATGCACGCCAAAGTTAGTCACGGAGTTCCACAAGGTTCTGTGCTTGGACCAATTCTATTTACCTTGTATATGCTTCCTTTAGGCAATATTATTAGGAAGCACTCCATACATTTTCATTGTTATGCAGATGATACCCAATTATATTTATCGATCAAGCCAGATGAAACCAATCAATTAGCTAAACTTCAAGCATGCCTTAAGGACATAAAAACCTGGATGACCTGCAATTTTCTGATGTTAACCTTCGAAACACATTATCTAAAGATAGTTTCTCTTAGATGGTATTGTCGTGGCCTCCAGCGAACCGTAAGGAATCTTGGAGTTATCTTTGATCAGATATGTCCTTAACTCCCAAATAAAACAACAAACTTCAAGAACTGCCTTTTTTCATTTAATGCACATAACATTGCAAAAATCAGCACATCCTATCTCAAAAAGATGCAGAAAAACTAGTCCATGCATTTGTTACGTCTAGGCTGGACTATTGCAACTCTCTATTATCAGGCTGCCCCAATAAATCCCTTAAGACTCTCCAGCTGATTCAGAATGCTGCGGCACGTTTACTGACAAGAACCAGAAAAAGAGATCATATTTCTCCAATATTAGCTTCTCTACACTGGCTCCCTGTAAAATCCAGAATAGAATTTAAAATCCTTCTCCTCACCTTCAAAGCCCTAAATGGTCAGGCACCATCATATCTTAAAGAGCTCATAGTACCCTATTACCCCACTAGAGCACTGCGCTCCCAGAATGCAGGGTTCCTTGTGGTTCCTAGAGTCTCTAAAAGTAGAATGGGAGCCAGAGCCTTCAGCTATCAAGCTCCTCTCCTGTGGAACCAGATCCCAGTTTGTGTACGGGAGGCGGACAACCTCCTCACATTTAAGAGTAGGCTTAAGACTTTCCTCTTTGATAAAGCTTATAGTAGGGCTGACTCAGGTGACCCCTGAGCCACCCCTTAGTTATGCTGCTATAGGCCTAGACTGCCGGGGACTTCCTATGATGCACTGAGCCCTTTCTCCTCCTCTTCCTCTCCATCTGTACGCCCTCATATCCCATCAATGCTTGTTATTAATTCAACTTCTTCCCGTAGTTGTGTGCTTTCTCTCCTCTCTCTCTCCCTCCTTTCTGTTGCTTTCTGCAGGTGTTTCTGCCTCTGGAGCTGTGGAAGGGGTCTGTGGTTGCTGCCGCCTGCTGCCCCCGTGTTCCTGCTCTGCACCTGCTGATGCTATTGCTGTTGTTGCTGTTATTAGTATTGCTATTATAATGTTGTTCTTAGTGTTGTTTCTGTTGGTGTTAACATCAATGCCATTACCATATCTATGCTGTATTGAGCTGCTGTATGTTCTCTTTCCTCCTGCTCTCTCTCTCCCGCCCCCCCTTCCCCCTTCAACCCAACCGGTCGAGGCAGATGACCGCCCACCTTGAGCCTGGTTCTGCTCGAGGTTTCTACCTGTTAAAAGGGAGTTTTTCCTTGCCACTGTCGCATAGTGCTTGCTCATGGTGGGAACTGTTGGGTCTCTGTAAATATAAAGAGTCGGTCTAGACCTGCTCTATTCGAAAAAGTGCCCTGAGATAACTTTGTTATGATATGGCGCTATATAAATAAAACTGAATTGAATTGAATTGAAGTATGAAGACTTAGGAGTCTGCTAAAGTGACTAGTACTGCGGCCTACTGTGGGAATGGGCCCTGAGATAAAAACAGACTTTCCACAGTGCTTTAGGACATTAAAAAGATGGTTAAAATCAGATTTGGTCAACTCAGACTGTTGAAGAGCTGTGTCGTTTGTTCCCACGTGGATTATTACTCTTCTGATGGAGGACGGGAGTGATGGCAGTAAATCCTGGATCTTTTTTCGAATGTCAGAGGCTGTGGCACCAGGGAAACAGTGTGTGGATGCATTAAAGAAGCGGACATTCCTGGTTATGGAGTCACCCATAATTAGTGTTGAGGGAGAGAAAAGCGGCCGAGGGGGTGGAGGCTGGGCTCTGTCAGAACCTAACGGGGCACATTCAGCATGCACAGTGTGAGCCGCGTTCACTGGCTGAGACTGGATGGTCGAAGCCGGGTACTGCTGCAGCGAGCATGCGGGGTGCCCTGCTGTTCCTGAATGAATGAAACCTCCAGAACTTCTCCTGATCACGGCCTCCTTCAGTAATCTGCGGCGAGAGGAGGAGGGGTGCTTCACCACTGGAAGGGGTCCTTTGCTTTGTTTTCCTGTGCTGGGCTGGTGAATCCTCAAGGCAGTGCCTGCATACGGTGGAGGGGATACGGCAGCACCAGAAGGCGTTGCATCCAGTTCCGGCGAAATCGGGAACCACAGCAGCATCCGATGGATGGACCGGAGCCTCATCAGGCAGAGCTGCAAAGCGGTTTGACAGCTCCAGGTGCAGCCGTGATGTGGCTGCACCTGAGCAGCTTCTGCTGCCACGAACCATCTCGGACCAGGATGGTAAGCGTCCGAAGGTTGGTCTGATTAGGTGTGGAGGTAAGAAGTGGGGCCCTGGGTCTAGCTCCCGTTCGAGCCCACTCAGCACCCAGCTGAGCCGGGACCACCGCCGACGGAACGACAGCACACGGCTCCACGGCTCCCACAGCAGTGGTGACACTCGACACCACCACATCAGCCTCACTCACGTCGGACAGTCCACTCTCCACAGCAGGTAAGTCACTGTTCCATAGCCATCCTCACTGGCGTCTGCAAAATGGTGTAGCTGAGCAGATGTTACTTCTCCAAACTCTTCAGGTTTCAAACATCGCTTTACCTTGAAGTCTTAAAGCTTACAGAGCTCCTGCATCCAACTCCTCCACTCCTGAACAATTGGTGCTGGTACAGTGTCGTCCCAAAAAAAGTTCCTTTCTACATAGATCTTGTAAGATCTTCTTGGCAGACAAGACTACAGGAGCCAGGATTCCCAAGGGATCATAAATCGAACTGACGGTGGAGAGTTTCCCCCTTCTGGTAGGAGGTCTATCTTGGAATGTTATCTTGAATTTAAATGTATCAGACTGGACACACCACTGTACCCCCAACACTCTTTCCACAGGAAGTTGATCATGGTCCAAGTCCAAGTCCTTCACCTCTCTGGCTCTCTGCTCTTCAGGTATCGCTGCCAGCACATGACGAGTGTTGCTAATCCATTTTTTGAGTAGGAAGCCTCCATTATAGCAAATGGCTCTCAGGTCATGATAGAGAGATACTGCTTCCTCCTCTGTAGCAACTGAAGCAAGGCAGTCATCCACATAGAAATTGTGTAGAATGGTGTTGACCACTTTGTTGCTGAAATCCTCTTTGTTGTCTTCTGCACATTTCCTGAGGGCGAAGTTAGCACAACTTGGTGATGAAGTTGCTCCAAATAAATGAACAGTCATTCTGTACTCCACCAAGTCCTGATGGTAGACTCCATTGGGCCACCAGAGAAATCTCAGGAGGTCTGAGTCTTCAGGTGGCACCTTCACCTGATGAAACATGGCTTCAATGTCTGCAGTGATTGCAATAGGCTCCCTTCTGAATCTAGCCATGACTCCAATCAATGGACTAGTAAGATCTGGGCCCTGTAAGAGTTGGTCATTCAAAGATGTCCCTTGGAATGTTGCCGCACAGTCAAATACCACTCGAATCTTCTTTTTCTTCGGGTGAGAAACCCCATGATGCGGTAGATACCATACCCTACCATCACTTCGTGCCAAGTCTTCGGCTGGAACCCTCTGTGCATAACCCTTGGAGATGATATCATCCATAAAAGCAGTATATTCCATGTGAAATGAAGCATCTCTGCTAAGTTTCCTCCTTAGGTTGGGAGCACGCTGTTCTGCAATCTTGCGGTTGTTAGGCATGTTTACTTCCCTTTTCCGTAAAGGTAAGCCAAGTGTATAATGGCCATCAACCAGTTCAGCTGACTTTGTGACAAGGTCTATAAACTGGCAGTCCTCTCTTGACAATCCCTGCTGTTCATCTTGACCACATTCGGGGAAGTCAACCTTAAACTGCTGCTTCCACAGCTCATCCAGTTTTACAACCGAGATCCTGTTGACACTGATCTGGGGCTGTTTGCAAACAGTTTCACAACTGCTGTCTCCTCCTAAAGGGCCATTCACAGTCCATCCTAGAATAGTTTTTACCTCATAGGGTCCATCATCTACACTTTGGATGACTTGCAAAGGCTCCAATGCCTTGGGCACATTTAAGCCAATCAGCAGCTCAATCTCTGAATCAATTTCAGGTAGGGGTACATGTCTCAGGTGAGGCCATCTTCGAAGATCTTTCTGTCGAGGAATGTTACCTCTATGGACTGGCATACTCTTCTGTGTATATGTGTCGGGTAGGTCACAGTAAGTCACTGTCCAATCCAGCCACTTCTAAGTCTGAAACAATGTAGCTTTCCACAACCTTCTCCTGGCCCATTGTTCGCAATAAAATGCTTGATCTTCTTCTAGAGAGATTCAGCTTATTCATCAGACCCACTGTATAAAATGATGCTGTGCTCCCTTGATCTAGGAAAGCATAAGTATGCATTGTCTTATGCCCCTTCTTGGATTTGACTTGCACAGGTACAATGGAGAGCTTACAGTTATGCTCACCAACCCTAGTAAGACCACTGGTTTGAACAGAGATCGTGGCACTGCTCTCCGCTGCCTCCAGCTGCTGTCTTGTCTTCTCCGGATATCTTTCCTTCTCCCTTTGGTAGATATGGAGAATGCTGGGATGCTTTAGACTGCATACTTTACATGTGAGACGTTTCCTACAGTCTTTGCTAAGGTGCCCAATGCACAGACAGCCAAAACACACACCACCTTTCTTTAGGAAGTCAATTTTCTCACTATGTGTCTTCTTCTCCAATAGAGGGCACAACTCCAATGCATGTCCACCATCACAGAACAAACACATCTTCTTACCAAATGATCCACTCTCCTTCATTACAGTTCCTGTGTCCACTTTCTTTTCTACAGCTGAAATAGCAGTGGCGAAGCTACTCCTCTTTACCCCATAACGAGGCTGTAACTTGAATTTTCTCACTTCCTTGCCTTCTGCAAGCACTGGAGTATCTTGTATGTCTCCAAACACTGGATCAGTTGCAATCTTCACTTGCTTTTCAATGAAATTTACAATGTCTGCAAACGTAGCCCTGCAATTGCGCCTTTCCTGCAACTCACAGGCTACAGTTTTCCATCTGTCCCTTAGTTTATAGGGCAATTTCTTTATAACGGATAACATATTGGCAGGCATATCCAACTCATCCATGTACTGAACTTCTTCCATAGCGTTGCAACATCCTCGGAGAAAGAGACTGTATGCTTGTAGAGCTGTTATATCATCAGATTTTATTGATGCCCATGAAAGAACCTTTTCCATCTAGGCTGAAGCAATCTTCTGTTCATTCCCAAAATGCTCTCGCAACAAAGTTTTGGCTGTGGCATGACCTCTATCAGGAGCCATATGCTGACAGCTTCGAACAAGTTCCCTTGGCTGCCCCCTGGTGTATTGCTCGAGAAAGTGTAAGCAGTCTCTTGGGTTGTCGGTCTTGCCTTCAATGCGGTCCTCAAATGCCCGAATAAATGTTTGATATTTTAAAGGATCACCATCAAAGACTTGAATCTCTCGGTTTGGCAAGGATGAGAGACACTGTTGTTGAACCAACAAGGCTGTTATTTCATTTTGTTTCTCCATGATTGTAAATACAGGATTCTGATCGATGCTTCCTGACACCACTGCTACATTGTGGGAGGTTACATTTGATGAAGGAATGTCTGCTTTGGTACTTTGTGATGCGTTCTGGTGTTTCTGGGGCTCTGTGTATGCCAATAATGTGGTTTGAGGTTTAAGTTTTCCATTTCCATCCTTGGGTCTTGCTCCCATTAGGTGAGGATCAACCTTGCCACCTGCTGGCAGAATTTGTCCATCCTGCTGAACACTTAGAGGGAGGAACGAACTAGCTTCTGCATTGAGAGTTTTCTTTCCATTTTGTCCTCTCGCAAAGTATGATTCCATGCCATTAGATGTTGAAGATGCAACACTTGGAATAGAAGACCCTCTGAGCACATTCACTTTAGCCAAGGAGGCTGCAATTTCAAGTTCAAATTGTTCTTTCCTTTTCTGTAGCTGCTCCTCTTGCTCTTCTAAATCATGTTTCTCCTTCAATAAATGTTTCCCTGCGATGAGAGCAGCCATGTCTGCCTCGGCTTTAATGCATGCCGAAGAGACGGTTGAATGACTGGACCTCCTGCTTCCTGAAGAACTTTGTCTGCCCGATTTTCTACTTCCAACATTTGATACACTGTCGCTTGGTTTAATTTCATCTTGTGTGTCTTGTGTCATGGTATCAGGCAATTTGACAACTAAAGTGTGAGTTTCATCCTGAACATTTTGGTCATTTCCAGTTATATGAGGACGAAGCGCTGTCTCCACATTCATGTTGTCAGGAAAATGTCTTCCAAGTTCAGATAACCATGTCTTTACATCATCAATAAATCCAGTGTTACGCTTAGTGATGCGCATAAACCATTCATTCTGTTTTTCCTGTTCCTCTTCAGGCAGTAAGGGAATCACTGCTTTATGTTGTACAGTTGTATCATCACACAATTTCATTAAATTCTCCAGCTGTGATCATACAAGGGAAGCATTGTCATCTTTTTGCATCAGATCCTTTATAGAATGAATGAGAGTTTTGATTTTGTTAATGTTTGCTTGTCGTTCTTTCTGAAGCTTTTGTATTTTTCCTGCCAAAGCCTTGACAGTGAGTTTTCTTTGTCTATTAGATCCATCCCTTCCAGAGCAACTTGTATCAGAATCATTATTCGGTTCACTCATCCTTAGGATTTCCCAGTGTAGCAGTCAACACAGCATGATCAATATATTCAAGCATACGGCCAATAAGCGACATTCAACTCCACTGCCACCATAACAGCATGAACTGCATTCAAAGCCGACAACCCAGCGTTTAGTTAAGCAACACGTGAACCACCACACCCGGCCCACAGCCATAGCCAAGACAATCAAACGGAGATCCGAGCCACGGACATAACCAGCACACAAACACGCACGAGCCAACAACTATTTCGTCCCCAATGGACTAGCGGTAGTAACCATTCATGAACTGTGTCCAAACAACCAATACACAGTCAAAAGCAATAAAATAAAAACCTTCAGGTCAGTTCCTCCCACCAGCATCAGTCTCGCAGTCAGGACAGCATCACACATCATCTCTATAATGCAGGAAAGAGTTAGCATGGCATCCGTTATGGATACTTTAACATTACATATTTCTTAATGTTAACTCTGTTTCTCTTCCTGCTGAGATCCACTGGAGCCCACCTCATCTCTGTCTTCGGTGAGACCTGCCCCCCCACCCCCACCCCCCCTGGGTCTGGGTCAGGAACCATTGCTGATGTTGGACTGAAAATTACAACACTGTATCTAATATTGGCCTGTACAAATAAATCAATCTTCCTTTGACTTGCTGCTTCTGGTGTGAATTTTGGGTAAGGCTGTGTCAAGGCAATGTATATATGTTCATTTACTGTACATGTAGGTCAGATACATTTTAGCCTAACTTAGTGCAAACGCTGGAAGCAGGGGGAAACTGCTAGAGGATTTCTTTCAAACCTCCCTTTACACGATGTATCTGTTTTATTTTACTTATGCAGAGACAGAAATGCATTATGACCACTTATTGTTAAACATATCTATGTGAAGAAACAAGACAAGTACAGAGACAGAGAGTCCTTTGTCTGATGCAATTAGAAGGTCATTTGTAACTTTCACCAGTGCTGTCTCTGTGCTATGATGCACTCTAAATCCTGACTGAAAATCCTCAAACAGCTTGTTGTTGTGTAGAAAGTCACACAACTGATTGGCGACTGCTTTCTCAAGGATCTTAGAGAGAAAAGGAGGGTTAGATATAGGTCTATAATTTGACAAAATCCCTGGATCAAGAGTGGGCTTTTTAAGAAGAGGTTTAATTACAGCTACTTTAAAGGACTGTGGCACATAGCCTTTTAATAAGGACAGATTGATCATATCTAGTAAAGAAATGCTAACTAAGGGTAAAATTTCTTTAAGCAGCCTAGTTGGGACGGGGTCTAAGAGACATGTTGATGGCTTAGATGAGGAAATCATGGAAGTTAGTTGATGAAGGTTGATGGGAGAAAAGCAGTCTAAATGTACATCAGGTTTTACAGTTGTTTCTAAGGTTCCTGTGTTTGAAGATAAGTCAGTACCAACTGAGGGCAGGAGGTGCTGAATTTTGTCTCTAATAGTTAGAATTTTATCATTAAAGAAGCTCATGAAGTCGTTATTACTGAGCTCTATAGGAATACATGGCTCAACAGAGCTGTGACTCTCTGTCAGCCTGGTGATCAATTTGGGAGGGACTAAAGTTAGCATAGGAGTCCTCTGTTATATTGAGGCATTGAATTAAATCACTTCCTTAAATGTAGCTACAGCACTATCAGATAGACATCTAGTGTAGGAATGTTTGCCTAATGGCGTGTAGTCCAGTAATAGGAATTCAAAAGTTATTAAATAATGGTCTGATAAAAAAGAATTCTGTGGAAAGACTATTAGATGGTCAATTTCTATGCCATAGACAAGAACAAGAACGAGGGTGTGGTTAAAACAGTGAGTGGGTTTATGTACACTCTGACAGAAGCCAGTTGATTCTAATAATGAGATAAACGCAGCACTAAGGCTATCATTTTCTACATCCACATGAATATTAAAATCACCTACAATAATTATCTGTTTTAAGGACTAAACCTGATAAGAACTCTGAGAACTAAGATAAAAATATGGGTCCAGGAGTATGGTCCAGGAGCTCAGTACACTATAACAAATAGAATTGGCTGTAGTGTTTTCCAGGTTGAATGTGAAAGACTAAGAACAAGGCTTTCAAATGAGTTATAATTTAGTTTAGGTTTAGGTTTGATTAATAGGCTGTCTAATAGGCTAGTGCCTCGAGGAATGTGAGTATTGATGTGACTGGGGGTGGAGGGTGGGAGGTGGATTCATTTAGGCTAACGTATTCATCATGACACAGCCAGGTTTCAGTAAGACAAAATAAATCAATATGATAATCTTATATTAGATTGTTTACTAGAACAGCTTTAGATGACAGAGATCTGATGTTTCAGAGTGCAGCAGTGGCTCAGGAGGTAGAGCGGGTCATCAATTAATCCCAGGACTGGCGGTTCGATCCCTGGCTCTTCCTTCTGTCCATGTGTCTAAGTGTCCTTGGGCAAGACACTGAAGCCTAAGTTGCTCCCGATGGAGGCCAGCACCTTGCATGGCAGCTCCGTCCCCATCGGCGTGTGAATGAGACCAGTCTGTAAAGCGCTTCAGGAACCGTTAAGGTTGAAAAGCGCTATAATCTGTGATTATGGTAATGTGATGGCATAAATTTTTGTGTAGTAGTGCTGATACTGCCACCAGATGGCTTTAAAGTATAGAGTTATTGAAGATGGAGAAAATGCTTTGATGAAGCATTTCAGCATAGCAAAACAGCATTCTATCAGTACATCGATTATTCATTGAGAGAAAATATACAACAAGGAAACTGTGTAAAGAAGCTACATACCTGAAAGCTGAGCCAACAGGGAGGTCTGATCAGTGACTGTAAACCAACGGACTGCCAGGCTGCTGCGTTGTGTGACTGTGGACAGGAAGTTGGTGTCTGGGTTGTGAATTGGACAGAGGAAGTCCATCAGGTCTCCTCCAGGATAGAATCGCCTCAGACGGCCCTGTTGCCCTTTAAACAGAATCAATACATCAATAAACTAAAACAGCAATTAATTTCTAACTTTCATCAGCGAAAATTGTTTTCTACTTTTGAGTCATGTATTACCGACATGGCAGAAAATGATAATGTTCTAATTGATATATAATACCTTATGATTTATGAACATGAATTAAAAGTGGAATGTGGTAAAATCTTTTTTTTATTCAAATAAAACAGTTTCTCACATTGGATTGGTGAAATTCAAACAGCAAAATTCAAGATGAAAAATTCAAACTTGAACATCCAGACTATCAAGGATAATCAATCGAGCTTGGATGAAATCGATCAGACCTCTGTCCTATCAGGTTACATTCTGTCTGTCATGTGATCCAGAAAGAAAAATTCAGATTAGCAACTGAATGAACTTATCTGAATTTGTGAACCACCAGAAAAAATCAGGTTTTTGAAATTGCAAAACATACTGTTAATTCAAATAGATAGTTTTCATGGTAAAATATTTCAGTGCTATAAGTTCAGTAGTGTGCACAGTCATTTCAACATGAAGTATTCAGCAGAAGTTACATTTTATAACATTTAAATTTTAATTGAATAATGAATTCAAAAAATTGCAGCATTTTTTTGCTTCCATAATAACATATCATATGAGTGACATACTGTCAAGGCCTCACAGGGTTGTAGTTATTCAATGCTAACAAAATATGAAAAAAAGATTCCTTGTTTTTACAAGATTATCTGGTGTCAGCCATGTCTCTATTTTTAGCTTTGCTTTAGTTTAGGCTCAAATGTAGTAAAAAATCTTTTTGCAGCAGGTGTTACACTAATTACACTAAT
Organism: Macquaria australasica; assembly: GCA_005408345.1. Classification (NCBI taxonomy): domain Eukaryota; kingdom Metazoa; phylum Chordata; class Actinopteri; order Centrarchiformes; family Percichthyidae; genus Macquaria; species Macquaria australasica. The sequence continues at coordinate 118,016 of SEMN01000410.1, forward strand.
ACAAATGCTAAATCATAAATTCTTTTAGACATTTTCCACTCAAAATCTGGCCACTTTTTGTGTATTAAAATGTATTTGTTAATGTTTTATTTATTGTATTAAAATATTTAAAAAGGCCTACACAAGATACATTTAAAATTTTGGTTTGAGTAGTTTTTTTGAGGTTAAGCTTGAAGGTTTATTCATTCATATTTGGAACAAACCACTGACTGACTCCACTTCTGTTGTAAATTGTGTTACTGTTTCTTGATGTCAAACAGCTCTGTCCTTACTTGCAGCCTGTTTAAATGCAGACAGCGTTGGTTCATATATATCGTAGTAGACTCTGGCAGGGTGAGTGTTGTCACGGACGAACAGCAGGTCAGTCATCTTTGGGTGAACTGAACCCTGCCACAATGTCAGACTGAACCTGGAAACCAAAAACAGCCTCAGTGTCACAGATCATCGGAACAGAACACGAACATATCAACAAAATCACAGTCACATTAATGATACTTCATTAACACAGTCGGTTTTCTTTGGTTTGAGAGCAGCTGATGCTCTTTTCTGAGCGTGGTCAGCAGCTTACAACACTGAACTGTCTGTGAGCCACTGAGTGTTTCATGGACTGATATGTTTTAATCAAGCAGAGACAGAGAACATGCAAATTATTCTGTTAGTGAAAATTCTGTGGATTATCACTTGAATGCCTGAGGAGTGGGACATTCTTATTGATAAATGATTCATTTCAGCCATTGACATAATACAGACGGAAGTTAATTGTGTTACCGTGGTGACTGGCTGAGGAGCCAGCTGATGTGCTGCCAGGCACTGCGAACCAACATGGCCTGGACTGGGAATGTCACCTAAAGAGACAAATGATTCTTTCAATGACAATGACTTGCAGCTGCTACATAGGTTATTGTCACATATCAGAATATTCCTTGGTGTAATGACTGTGAAAAAATGGTGGTGGTGTTACTTGTCCTCCCTCCCTCCCTACCAACTAATATTGAACACATTTTAACATAACAATTTTAGTTGTTAGTTAGTGTTTAGCTGTCCCATATGTTTTTGCAGCAGGGAACATAAAAAAAAGAAACAGTTTATGACACACAGAAATGTGAGGAGGGAAGCAACACAGTTCTTCTTCGAGTATAATGAAAGGTGACCTCTGCCTGTACAGCACTACTTGTTAGACACTAAATAAATTAAAAAAATAAAAGTGGCAAAAGGAAAAAAAGGCAAAAAGGAACAAGCTATCACATTAGCTGCCTCGCTTCAGCTAATTTTCCTTATTACCCTGCTGTGCTGGACTGTACTCTCCTCCACAGTAGAGATACAACAAGGATTACAGTCAGTGAGAGTGGATACAAATACCTGAAGTACCGGTAACCAAGTAGCCAAATTCCTGCTCTTTTGCGTGAGCGTGTGAATGAATCTTGCTGAACTACTTTCTGATTTGACCAGGGTCTAAGACTAATTCAGACTCATTTCCACACTGCTTGATACTTTTGTGTCTTTTAAAGCTTACCTTTTGGGGGACATCTTTGATCATATTATACATGTCTTCCACCATGGACTTGGTGTAGGTTTCAATGAAAAATGGAGGAGCATAGACTACCTGTCAGAAACAAAACAATGTCAGCTGTGAATCACAATCATTCTGACTAAAACAGGGCTAAAAGTCTACAGCTGAGCTAGTGCTTCCATAAGGCTACATCAGGTCAAAATGTCCAACACTTTGGTTTATGACCAAATACCTGCAAATCTAATGACATTCCCATCTGCCAGCTGCGAATTAGCAAATGTCAGCATGCTAACACCCTAAACTGAAATGGTTAACATGTTAAACATTATACCTGCTGAAGACCAGGCAGAAAGTACTTCTTATCTAGAGTAGATGCATGTAGGACTCATGACTTCACTGTTACTAAAATCCTTTGACTTAAACCAAAGTGCTGGATTCACCAACTAACTGACCATCTGAACAACAATTAATGGCTTGGCTAAGTACTATACCGGGATTCCTACTCAGGCTGTGATCATGTAATACCTTCCACCCAGGAGACAAAGTCACATCGGGAAACTTCTCCTGAATCAACTGCAAAAATCTGGAAAAGGAGGAAGGTAGGGAAGAGAGAAGACAAATGTACTGTATGTTATGATGGGGCAGTGAGTATATATTATTATATATGTATATATATATATATGGACTTTCTCATTTTTTTCCAGATCTCCCAATATGAATTATCAATGCATATTCTAATATAAATCCATGCAAATACATGCACAAGCTTGTAAAGAGCAAGGAACCAACTGATGCAGTGGTGTAAGGTAGTTATGACGGGCCCTACTGCATGCTAGGTACTAGTTATGAACCACACACACACACACACACACACACACACTTGTCAGTCTTGACAGATTTTGCGCCTAAACTAGCTACCATATATCGTATCGTCTTGATCAAATTGTTGTATATATTGTCTATTGTTGTATATCTGTGTATGACAAAAATGCCAAAGAAAATGAGAAATTATTCATTTAATTGAATAGTTTTTCATAGTTTTTTATAGTTTATGTAGAATAATCATATAATTTTGTTATAGATTGCTTCTGACAATTTTACAGAAAAATAAAATTAAAACCAGGGCATATATAGCCAATGGCCCCATTTTTAATTGAATGTGAGTTTTTCTTTGAACACAGGTGTATTTTTGACACAAGGGCACTGTCTATATTTATGCCCCTGAACTGATGGACAAAATACATAAAAATCAGGCTTCCTCACCTGGTTCCGTTGACTGGAGGCAGGAAGTCTGGTACGTTGGGGCCTTGGAGGATGTCAGCATTGAGCCACACAGGCCTGTTTATTCCTCTGCTACTGTTCTTTTGACTAAGCAGGTCCAATGACAAACCCACTGATTCCAGAGACTTAAAATCCAACTTCATGCCTGCAGGGAGACATAGAGCATCAAAACCTGCGCTTTGCTTCTTCAGATCGTCGGATGGACACAGACAGACGTACAAATAAAGACACAGAAAGACACATCTGTTCGTTTCTACTCTACTGTACTTTTTCTGGAGGCCAGCACAACATCCAGCCATTGGTCCAGAGTGTTGTCACTATAGATGTCAGGAGGGTGGGCCATGATAGGGATTGGCTTCTCACCGGGTGTTCCATAACCCTCCAGAGTGACATCAGACTCCAGGATCATAGCATCACCTAGGGGACGAGAGAACAGGGTACAGTTTTGTCAGATGATGTATTTAATGGAGCATAATGTTGCTATTGTACAGTAAAGCTCATAGTTACAGGGGAGTGTTATCATTTTAACATCCACTGTCACCATATTAGCCAGTAGAGCTCCAAGGACAAACAACACCATCAAAGAAGAATCCAATAGTGTAAGTGTGTGTAAGTGTGAGGGAGTTTACTTGCGAGGGCTTTGTTCATTTCCTCCTTACTATTGGCTCTGTGAAACCAGGTAGCCAACAGACCGTCAGGTTTGCTGATATCACCTGACTGAACCAGGAAGTCCAGCATGTCTCCTCCAGTAGAAAATGAGGGAAGAGGAGCTGATTGGATAGCAAGACAAACACAGCATGTTATATTTAAATAGAGTATGTTGTGTATATTTTTTTCTTTTCTTTTTTTTTTGGGAGAGTGGGAGAGGGTCTTCAGTGATCACTACACTACACTATCTTAAATTATTTGTGCACTTTTGTTTATTAATGGGATTATTAATAATGAATGAATTGTAAAAACTCAACAGTGTTATAGTACTTTGAGATATTGTTGGGAGGGGGTTGCAGGTCTTCTCTTAGTCAAGGGGAGGGTCCAAAGACAATATTAATAATGCTGGGAAGGGCCCTTGCTTTTCAAAAAAGTGAACCATAATGTTCAGCCCCCCCCCCCCACCCACCCACACCCACACACACACAGACACACACACACCCCTTCCCACCAATGTCTGTACAGTCCCCAAAATTCTAACTAAAATAGCAGACACTGAAGTTTGTCTCTATTATCTCTATAATTAGTAACAGATTACATGGTTCTTTTTTTAGGAAACTACCCAGGAGATGGTTACAAGTTACAGATGTACAATAAAGCTTTGTTTCCCAACATGGCCCTGATTATTGATTAATCAGTCATAGCTACTGTTATCACGTCTATTCATATTGATAAACTTGAATACAAGTGCATATAAAAATTATTCAACCTCTCCCCTTGGACTTTTCCATGTTTTATTATTTTACAGCTTTCAGTGGTTTAAGTCTAACACAAAAACACTGAACACTTCACACCGTTCATGTGGTTACATAACAGCTGTTTGGCCAAATGTGACCTCAGTAAATCTTATTTAAGATCAACACGTAAATGAGCCACAGAGGTCTAAAAACCCGGGGCTCCCCTTCTGTCAGTAGAACTCATGAAGACTATTGAATGAGAAAAGTCCACTTGCCTCTGATTTTCTATATTAGAATGTTCATATACAAGTTAATTTTAAGCCTTCAAACTAGTTCATGCATAAATCATTGTGTATTTGACATATTGGGATATAAAACTGTGTGATCCATTTACACCGATTTATCTTATGGTCTGTTTAGCGATTAGCAGTGTGTTTATTTGCATTGCACACAAAAAGAAATCACCTGTTAAATGTATGTACTGTACAGTATGTGTGGGTCAGTGTAACACAGCCGCTAGCTTGAGACTCATTTTATGGCAACATCAAGACAGCGTCCTCATATGGAGAGCCGGAGACCTCTAAACTGCTCCCACTCTCAGGTAAACATAAGACTCAGATAGACTGACTTATTCTCTGCTGCTTATAAGGCCAGAAATACACCCAGTTTTGCAACAGTTTTGCTCAAAGACACTTTGACATGCAGAGCTTGGCTTAGCTACCAACCTTTTGAGTTGTATAGACCCTGTTCTACCACCTGAGACACGTCCATCATACACAGCAGCCATCTGACTGACACCAATGTGAATGTGAATATTTATTTAAGTGATTCCATGTGATGTTAAAGCATGTTAAAATGCCATTAAATACATGCAATATCACTCCTGCCAACTTATTCTGAATTATTTGAAATCCCATATACCCAAAATTTGAATCAAATCAAGATTCAACAGTAGCAGTAGCACAGTGTTTCAAATCAAAAGCAAAAAAGCAAAAAAGCTTTCTATGTTCATAGTATTGTTAAGGGAACGTTCTGTGATTTGGGATGGGGCTGGTTCTGTAGAAAGATCATTTAAAGTGTACTCAAAGTGTTTAGTGTTTAACTTTCATAAAGTTGGGGCATTTACAAAATTGAAGATCAGAGGCCGAGATATTTCCAATGAGATGATAGCATTTTTTTGTTAGACTCTCCCTTCCTGGTAAATATCCAGGCCCCCAGTTTATACTACAGGTTTTATGTTATTACATTTGTAGTGTCCGAGCTGTCAAAGCTCCTCCAGAGTTCCATTTTAATTTTTTTGCTAAGTTAGCAGGTAATCTTGAGTGTGGCAAGGTGCAGTTATCTCTCTGTAATACCTATGGTCAACATGAAGCCCACAAGAGCTGTAGTGACGAATATACCAACAAGTCCTCCAACCTAAACGACAGAATAGGTTATTTGCCACTGACTCCCAAAATTACATATATAAGCATACCGGACCTTCCTCATCATGGTAACAATAATAAACATATTATTAACGTTGTGAAACGGTTGCAGTTTGGTTAGGTTTAGCCACCACAACTACTTGGTTAGGTTTAGGAAAAGATCATGGTTTGGCTTAAAATAAGTACGTTAGTTACGTAAGTTAACTGGCTGCCCTAATCAAACAAAGCTTTGGATAATGGTATTATAAAGTTCTTATGTGATGTGTGCTAACACAGCTACATCCTGTTCGATACATTATGTGTGGCATTATGTGTAGAAAGGATACTAAGTCTGCCTCTACAGAGTATGGACGGAGATGGAGCTAAAATCACTCCCTCTAACCTCAAAAATGGGACACAAGCTGCTCAGATCTCTGCCGGTATGGTGATGCTAAGTGGGTCCTTTAACTTAGCGTGGGCCCAGACCACATCTCATTATCAGGCTAATTGTGATCTAGATGCTGTTGCGTTTCCCAGCAGTTGCATCCTTCTGGACATAGGTGACTGACTCATTATCAACTATTCTTAACCCAAATCTCTGTTTGTCCTGTTGTATGCTTCTCAAAAGATACTTATGTTTATTTTTAAATCTACTTGGTAAGGAAGGAATTGATGGTCACATAAGTGATATTAATAATGGTTACACAATACTGGTATCATTCCAACACAACTAATTACCACACTACAAACATTTAAATGAGATACGATCAGTATTAGCTTCAGAATGTTTTAAGTGTATAGCTGAGATGATTTTGGAGCCTCTTTTTTACAAACAACTGTTTGTCTGGGTCAGACAGAGCATATTATGACTTCTACTACATGTCTGAATCAGGTACCAGATGTGTACATTGTCTTAAGAGGCTTGTGCATATTGGAATCGGTGTACGACACTCTATCGACATCTGCTCAACTTTGTTTGCTGGAGATGAACAACACCGTCTGTCTGATATTTCATTCTGACTAAAAGGGCAGAATGTACCTGACTTTTTGGTGAGCACCACGGCTGTGACAGTAATGATAATCAACAGTGCGACGAGTCCAACAGCCACAGATATCATTATCAGGTGTTGTTTTGTTAGGAAGCCCAGATAAAGGTCTTGCTGTCTCTTTTGTCCTGAGTCCAAACCTTGACGGTTAGACTGGGGCCTCGTCCTGGAGGAACACAGCAAAACACAGAGGAGCTGATCACACATCTATCGATGCAATCACATGAACAACATTTAGCATTTAAGAAGAAATATTCTGTAGTATCCTCAGGACTCAAGGACACAAATCACATGTTTTTTTTTAAATAAATCATTTTTTACTGAGTCATTTTAGTGAACTTTTTTAACTTTGTTTTGTGCAGCTTGATAGAATATGTCCATCACTGACCTGTTTTGCCTTTCTTCCATGCCAGCCCTTTCCTCTCTCTGATTGTCCTCTCTTTCTGCCATCCTCTTCTGCCTGGTCTTTCAGCTGTCCATAGGATTCCAAAAAAATAGTCTTTGTAAAGAGCTGCAGAACAACACACAGTGACTAGTAGGGATGTTTCTTGTCAGGTATATGAGCCTTATCTGAAGAGCAGAGGTCACAGTGATGTCACTGATATGGTGCACATGTTCTCTTCAGTCTCCATTCTACTCTCAGCCCTGACAGACCCAGAGAGAACTCTAAGGTCAAGAAGAAGGCAGGTATGAAACACAGGTAGCAGGGCCCTGAATGTCCCTTCAATAAAAAAAAAAAAAAACTAGTTAAGATTCTTCACTTATTTAATATGAGCAAAATGAATCATGATATAAGGGAGTGGGGTCCCTTCCAAAGGTTCACCAGATAAATCTAAATCGCGAGATGATTAACAGGTCAATAAAGAAGAAAAAATATATGCAACACAAAATTCTATAATTTTTTTAAGACTTGAGCTTTTTCCCTTGTGAAATATGGATAGTTTTCCTTTATAGGGTGTCTGTAACATTAAAATCACTCTTTGGTAGAACTGCTGACAACTTACTGACTTCCATCTCTGACCATCCTTGACAAAGAAAAATCACCAGAGAAAAGAGTCAGTAAGAAGACATGAGATAAGGTCACACAACATAGAATTGGGAATGTTTTCTTGTTTTGTTTGTTTTTACAGATTTTTGGAATAGTAAAGACGTCACAGGAAATGAGGGGAGAGAGGGAGAAGGGGAATAACATGATGTGGTGTGTGGCCGAGGCCACCACAGCGCCCCTAGAATTGTGAGTCCCTATATAATGAGTAACATGTGTTACATAAAACTGAAACTATCTGCATAGCATAAGGGCTAAGGCTTTTTTGGCTACTTATTGAATTGTGATGATTTATTGTGATCTAAACACCATCAGGATGGCAAACACTTTAATCTATATGTCCAGTTTAGATGTACAGCTGACACCTGGGTACATAATCATAAAATATTAGTTACTAATCTTGGATCAGGTGTCATAAAGACAGTAAATGTCACTTTGATTAAAGAGATATGCCAAGTTTTATCACACTGTCACTTGCCACTCCGACTGCTAGTTGTTGGTGTGTTATAAGTAATTGTTCTCTTTCTTTTTACACTGTTGCCTATGTAAAAGCTGGTATCCGTAATACTGTTTTTCTTCATTTATGAATCGTTCATTTCTTTGTGGTGTCGTAAAACACATTATTGTGGACTGTCCAGCAGGGGCGCGGGGCGTCACGTTGCTATAGCAACTAAGTAGGGAAGACACACAACATTACAATCATGTCTGTGGCAAAAGAAGAAAGGCAGAAGAGACGCACTCTGGTGCTCAGGCCGTAAGTTGACTTTCCCCCCCGCAGCAATAAGCAAACAAACATGGAGCCATGCTAACTGTTATGCTAATGTATTATTTTGCTGTCTCCTAGCTCTTCTCGAACAATAAATATTTCAGTTTCCGGTGTACGCCAAGGCACGAGACACACAAACAGCGCTGTCGGTTCCCCGAGCAGGAAAAGTTTGAGTCTGGGCGGTGGCAGCAAAGTTCTGGAGAAGAGCGTCATTCCAACTCCGAGACAAGCTGTTCGGGTAACTCAAACCAAGCCGTCCTTTCTAGCTATGTTAGTAGCAGCAGTAGGCTAAGGTGGCCAGTAATTGTTCTCCGGTCTGCAGGTGTTTGACGAAGAAGACAATGACGTCACTCCTCTGCCGCTGTGCCGGGCAGGTCCAGCAGCTGTGCAGGCTAAAGCCAGCAGGTTCTTCCTGGATGAAATCTCTGCTGCTGGATCGGCATCAGACCAGACGACGGCCACCGGGAGCTTCACTATGCCTTTCGCCAGGTACCAGGGCTCACTGGTTTACCCCAGTTGAAGTGATGGTCCGACAGCTGGAGCTGATCTGGGATGGCATGAGGGTGTGGATCCCATATGTTAAAGAATTACTTGACTTTGGGAAAACTGAATAATAAAACATATGATTTTTCTGTCTTTCTTTTTCTTTTCTTTTTTACCACAGGCTGCTTTGTTAAAAGAATCAATGAAATCACCTGGTCGAATGTGTGATTTATTGATAAAAGAGATTACATTGGGCAGGAAAATAATCATCTATAGACATACAATATGATTTGTAGCCATATGTCTTAGAAGTGTTTGACATCCCTTTTTGTACCTTGTGTAGCCCATTAAGACAAGTGTTACCACACATTTGTACTCTGACATTGTTTTGCAGGTCAGTATTAGGGAGCAGCAGAATATCCAGCCAGTCTACCATCGAATCAATGAATGAGGAGATTGAGGATACATTTTCCAAATGGGACATGCCCATCAACTTCCCAGGTTCAATACAATATTATTTTTTTAATGATTTCATAAAAAACAACATTATTGCTGTTTTTGTTTTACTGTTTATTCCTTTTGATTACTATATTCATAATTTTTGGAGCTCCATCTTTAATGTTGGTACACGACAATAAATTAATTTAAATGAAATGCAGCAAAATACAGTTACATCTGCAACATTTTTATTGTGATTGAATGTCACAGTTCTCTGTAGCAGATAATTGTATTTTTCTTGTCAATATTGTTATTGTTCCTTTTTACTACTGCAACACTGAAATTTCCCCTTGGGGATTAATAAAGTCTATCTATCTATCTATCTATCTATCTATCTATCTATCTATCTATCTATCTATCTATCTATCTATCTATCTATATCTTCTGTGGTATTTGGGGAAAGTTCATTTTTATGTCATGTCTGCTGTTCCCTGCCAGATGTGCAGCTGAAAAGAGACACTGTGAAAGAACATGTGACAGAGGACATGTTGAAAGAGATCATAGATGTCTACATCTCTGAGACAGACAGCATTTCACTGCTGGACATACCCAGCACCTTTGTGTCAGTGGATGCTGATGACGCAGAAGCTATCATGTGAGTGAAGTCGTCAAGTCATCCCTGATTTTTGTATGTGTATGTAAATGTATATCAAGCCAACTTTGAGTAGGGCTACTCTAAGACTTCCCCTGGGAAAGACTGACCACTCTCAATATTTCTGAACTGCAAAAAAGACCGAGATTGATATGTCTTTCTCTATGGAACTGTCCTGGGACACACATACTGGTGCAAGTATGCGTCTGTGGAATAGAGGTGAATTCTATCTATTGATCAATAATTGAAAAATTCTTCTTTGGTTTTAACAAGCTCGTGTCACCATCCCCCTTTTTCTTACAGAGAGAGGAACAATCAGTATGCTGAGGTTTACAGGAACAGAATGGGCAATGATAAGTACGTGGATCGATCAATGCAGACGTTGAATGGAGCGGCTAAAAACAAACATGTCCAGAGCGACAGCATAGTCATGGTGGACACAGGTTAGGCTCATTGTTTTCCCTTGGAGCGTATAATCTTAAAGCTGCATTAACTGATTTTCTTATGGCCACATGGGGCAACGAAACAAGCTGAAATCACAATACAGACATATTATCACATTGTAAAGTGGCTAACAACAGTTGCCTATTTAAACACCAGTAGATACAGAGTAAGGTTAGCATTCATTTGGAGTCGTGTTTCTGGCCACCTGATGAATGTAAGTCCAATATACTCTCCTTTTAGCTCTGTTTTGGGCTCAGCCAACTCCTGAGAATAAAATCTGGACACAAGATAAAATGACATAGGGCCTGATGCCCATTGCCCTTGCCCTATGTCTGCCGGGTCAGTGCAATGAGGCAATGTTTTGATGAGTGGGTCTACGTTATGTTTGTATTGTGCGTGTGCATGAGGACGCACATGCACACGCTCAAGCACATGGGCAATGCGATACACATTCCTGCTGCTGGTTTTATGCTGGTTTTGATTGACAGTTGGTGGCGGTGATGTGGTAATGGTAGCAAAGCAGTGAAGACAACTGCTAGCTAGCTAACAAAAATGTAAACAATGCTAAATTTGAAGTAAATGCATTCAACATATTTGTTAGACATCACAATGCTTTTTAGTGAGAAACACTGAATATAAACATAACGTTTTGTTTGTTTATCAAAAAAAAAGAAAAACAGGGCATCTTTAATAGTTAATTTGTAGAACTGCTGTATGTTGTTTCAGAAAACCTCACATATGTGAAAGAGAAGTGCTAAGCTGAGTCTTGTGGTTGTGCCTAGGATCCTGAGTTTGTACTAGGACTGCAGCTAACAATTATTTCCATTATCGATTCATCTCCTGATTAATATGTTTGGTCGATATAATGCCAGCAAACTGTAAAAAATGCCTATCACAGTCCAAGGTGACGACTTCAAATGTTGCGCTTTTTCCAACCAACAGTTCAAAACCCAAAGATATTCAATTTACTATAATAGAATAGTAAAACTGAAAATATCCACATTTGGGAAGCTGGAACCAGTACATATTAGCCTGAAAAATAACTTAAACAATGAATTGATTATCGTTTGTTCCTACAAAAAAATGTTTTCTCTCTAGATAGAAACAATCCTTTAGTGCACAGTCAGTATAGATGAATAGTGTTTGGCTTTTCAAACTTGACAATCTTTTCAAATGTTCCATGTCCACAGCCATGACTGTTACCACCTGGGACCTGTATAACTCTGTGATCAGCCCTGAGCGGGATGAAACTGTGTGTAGCCCTGAAGCAGAGAGGGCTGACTATCCAGAGGCTGTGGACACCAGCAGAGGTGCAGAGAGGAGCGTGTCAGTGGGCAGCACAGCCAGTACAGGTAACAATGAAGGACACTGGAGAGGATGCTCTGCTTCACTCTGGGTTTTATTGGGTGTAATTCCACTCCAAATAACCAAGAATGCTCCGAAATGTGTTTGTGCTGGATGATTCAACAGTGTATACATAAATTAACATAACCTCTCAGATACTGCGCACAGAGAAAATGGTGAGACCACTGGCTGACTTTGATGATTCAGACACTATATCATTACAAAGTGTCTGTTTTCTGCCTTTCATGATTCAGAACTGAAGTAATATGAATTCTTACAGTTTTATTTTTTTTCACTCTTAATTTAGGATCGTTTTGCAATAACTTGCATGTATAATGTTCTTGCATTTCTCTTCAGCCAGTGCTGCCAGCTCATTGAAAGAAGTGGAAGTGTTTGGGAACAGTTTAAAGGCTGAGTCAGACCTGCAGCTGATCATGCTCTCAGAGAAATTCCAACACTGCTTACTGGTAATGGAGAGGCACATATTGGGAAACACCTTTCAACCCAAGCTGGCTGCTTACAGACAGCTGCCCGTACTAGAAGGTACACTCAGCTCATTGTTTTCACTTCAGAAGCACTGACACACTAGTGATGATGCAGGTGACTTAAGATGCTGGACTGGTGTCATTTACACCTCATAACTGCTACAATACACATACACACGTATTGCATCCCAGTCATGTGTGAGGTGAGATAAAGTGTTAATAGATACTAATGCATAAAGTGAGTATATAAGTAATGATTGTGTCAGACCCAGACAGTCCAGTGAAGCCTGGGAAGGTGGAGCAGAGGGAGGAGGATACAGAGAGCCCTCGGTCTCCAGCCCTGGAGTGTCTCTGGGCTTTCAGCTGTGAGCTCAGCAGAGGACACAGCGTCAGCAGCATGGCCTGGAACAAGAAGAACCCGGTAACACAAAAAAACAACTATTGCTCCTGTACACCTGAGTCACTGTCATTTTGTCTACTTTGATGGTGTTTTGGAATGTTTTTTTTTATCACATCTGTCAGTATTGTAGGATGTCCATTTAATGGTGTTTACTAATTATTAGCAAAGTGGCGTATTGAATACAAGTGTTAATTGTGTCTGCAGTATGTCTTTATAGATGACAACATTTTGTTAGTCTGGATTATTCTTTAAAGGGTTAGCTCACCCAAATCACAAAAACATACTTTTTTCACTTAGCCCCAGTAGTGGTTGTTAGGAGCTGTGAACATAACAGTTTTTACATTGATTAAAGAACTATGTCAATTAAATTTGAGTTTTTTGAAGAATCTGTACAGTTACATCGACCTCATCTACGTTTGTCACCATTTTTTCTGTTGCTATTTTTTCATGAATGTTGCTAGGTAGCTAGCTAGATATGTAGGACGATGACTTACCCATTCTTAAGTCCGCCTTCAGAGCTCTGATTGGTCAATTGTTTCTTCAACCTGGGGAAACAGCCGTCAGTGAGCACAACACCAGGCCTATTTGAATTGCTGAACAAATCTTGAGTGACGATTCAGAGGTCTGGAACCAGGCTAATCTAGCCATGCAGATAGTTTTGGTTATGTTGTGATATATACATACAATGGAGTTATTTGTGAAAAACTGAACAGCAATATGTCTTGTCAGAGCAATGTTCTGGTTCTGCTGGATAATCCCCAGAAAACACCATCAGTAGTTTTCATTGCAACGTCTTTTTTCTGAAAAAAAAGTCCCAATGAAAACTGATGACCGTGAGGTCTAAGGATTATCCAGAGTAACCAAGATGCTGTTTGGAAAGATTTACTTCTGTCGAGTTTTTCAGATGTAATTTTTTAAGCATCTTTGAGCAGCACAAACACAATTGTGTTTACCTCCTTTGTATTGGGGTGGTGACAGATGTTTCAGAGGTGGATAAATCAAAATTTGGACACATAAAATTGAAACTATCTGCATGGCTACATACCACTAGAGGTGGTATGGCACAATACTGTGCCTGGACTTTGTGAAAGATTATATTATATATTATTTTAGCATACATATCATTGAAATTGTCTGGCATGCAATTACAAATTAATTAAAATCTCTTGCTGACACTTTTATTACAATGCCAGCAAACATTTAATCTTTTATGGTTCTTTAAGTGTTCTTTGTTTGTTAAAAAAGTATAAATACATAATGGATTCGACCGAATAAGTCAAATGTGTGCCACTTCACTAAGACATATGTGCTTGTACTCTGCTTTCTCTGCTAGGACCTCCTGGCTGTGGGCTACGGTGGCATTGACCCTAGTAACCAGAGACCAGGCCTGGTGTGCTGCTGGTCTCTCAAAAACCCCACGGTATGACTTTGTTTGAACCCTTACTTACTTTCCCAAACTTTCAAATATCATTCTCTGGTGCTTGATGTGTGTCATGTGGGAATGTCAACCGTCCATTCCAGATGTTGTTGTGTGTCTCTTATGCAGTGGCCTGAGCGTGTCATCCACTGTGACAGCCCCGTCACTTCCCTGGATTTCTCACCCAACAACCACAGTCAGTTGGCTGTGGGGATGCAAGATGGCAGTATTGCTATCTACAATGTGCAGAGTCGAGACATCAAATCGTGTGTCATCAGCAGCAGGTGAGGACTGTGTGTGTAACTCTTACATCACACACTGAAAATAATAAGTACTGGTGCTACTATTGCTCTTCACTTCTTTGTGGTGTGTGTGTGTGTGTGTGTGTGTGTCTGTACACTAGGGAATGTCCCAACAAGCACTTTGGTCCCGTGTGGCAGCTCAGGTGGATCCACCAAGAGTTGAGCCTAACAGGAGAGGAGAAAGTTGAAACTCTCTTTTCTGTGGCTGCAGATGGCAGGGTCAGCAAGTGGTTTGTCTGCAACAACGGCCTTGACTGCATAGGTACCATACTCAGCAACAGGCGATGGTTTTACCATTGTCAATTCAGCTTGACGTACATAGTGATAAAGACTCTAAGAGTGTTCATAAATTCAGAAGTAGCCAGAATTGCAATGTAACCCATTCACAAAGCCTGTTGAAAGAGAAACACCTTTTATTTAAAAGCACTGTGAAGACATAAGACCTTTTCAATTCTTCAACTGTAAAACATGCTTGGACAAACAAACAATACAGTCAATGGCAATTTTGTCAATACACATGATTGGTTTAAAAATGGTGGTGATTAGCCATTTTTGTCATGTTGGAATGGAACTGCAAAGGGACTCAACAAGACAAAATAAAAACCATACATTTAGTATGTAACAATGCTGTGAGAATGTGCTCATATTGAGTTGCCATTTTTAGTTGTAACAAATAATTCAATCAACATAATTACTTTTACATTATGTGTGCATCTCTTACCACAGACCTGATGAAGCTCAAGAAAATTCATAATGCAAAGAAGATGGCTAGAGAGAACAAGACAGAAAGTGTTCTGTCTGCACTGACTCCTGGTCTGTGCTTTGACTTCCATCCAACAGTAAGTTGGTAACAGAAATTCAATAGATCAATGACTGGTTTCAGCTAAGCCTAGTTCCTGGGCTTAAAAGCTTGTTTCTGTGGAAAACTACATGTATATTAACAGATATGTTTTGGGATAATGCAGTTTGGAACAGTAGCTAATTAGTGCTAACACCGACTACTTTTGTAAAATGAATATTTTTAAGGTTGTTTGTTTCTTGGACTTTGATTATTCCTCCAGGATTCTAGTATCTACGTGGTTGGCACATGGGAAGGTCTCATCCACAAGTGCTCGTGTTCCAATAGTCAGCAGTTTCTGGAGACTTACAGGAAACACTTTGTAAGTCCATCAGTCCTCCTTGTGATAATTCTGATAAGACTGGTATAAAGCTAGTAAAACACAAAAAACCTCAAGGTATTTGCTTATTGTTCCACACTAACCTCAGAAGCTCATATTTCATTTCATCAAATGTGATCTTGTGATCTTTCCCACAATGCATTGCTTACTGGCCCTCAGCTGTTTCCTATAAAAATGCAGTAACATTTTCAACTAAGCAGTCGTTAGTTATACACCTTTGCTTCGTACCGTTACATCATTTATTGTTGGCTAAAATCAACACCGTGTGTCATCATACATAAGTTAGTATCATGGATCACGTCAGCTGGTGTAATTTGGGAAGCTATTTTGCTAGCGATAACCTTAGTGAGCAAGCACACTAAGGTTAGCCAGCTAGTAACTTAGCTACGCTGCATGGATCTGGCATTGCTTTGTGACGTTAGCTAATAAAGTCATTTGCAAACAGAAAGCTAGCCAATTTACCAGCCATTTCTAAGCTAACGATAGCTAGCGTTGCACACTGTTGGCGCTGTAGGGGAACTGAAGAGAGACAAGGTACTCAGGAACACACATCAACGTCACATCCTTTGGATTTTCCCGGCAAAACCGTCCCGAGTCGTTTACATAGAAATCAGTCCACAGGCTGTTAAAGGCAGCACAAAAAGTCAGGGAAGGTCTCATTTTTTAAGTTACATTACAATCCGTTCACACGTTGGCAATACATATAGTACCTTTGTGTTGGCCAATAAAACTGGCATTTACTTCAAAATCTGGCCATGTTTGGCACAGGAAGAAAGTTAGAACAGCTTTATGAGGTCTAGCAGTTTCACGCAGATCCACACATCAACATTTGATGGCAGCAATATGCTGTAAAATGAAGCAATGTCCCAATAGAAGAGATAAAGACTGCAACCCATTGTAGACAATACAGGTTTCAAAAAAGGTTTTTACGGTAGGAAAAGCATTCATAATTAGGTCAAGGATACGCATAATGTAATTTGTTGAAACAAAACCTAATTAATAACTGGAAAACTAGTCATAGTCCTTCCATATTTTCTTCTCATCTCATCTTTCTGTCTCTAGGACCACCTCGTATCTTGAATGGCTCCCTGTAATATGTTTTTGTTTCAATGAATGTACATTTTTCTAGATTAGAGGTTCCTGCTAGATGCTAAAATCTCATTCTGTGACCACTTACACTCTTGTTATTCAGTGGGTCTGTGTTCTGCCACAAGCTTGTGTAATCAGAGAGAACCTCAGTAACTTTTACATCTTGCCCCTCAGTGTCCTGTGAACTGCATCACATGGTGTCCACTCAGTCCTGATGTGTTCCTGAGCTGCTCCTCTGACTGGACCATCCAGCTGTGGAAGCGGGACCGCTTTAACCCGGTGTTAGGCTTCACCTCCAGCCAGAGAGCTGTGTGTGACATCAAGTGGTTCCCAAAGTGCGCCACTGTATTTGGGGCCGTTAATGAGGGACAGCTGGAGATCTGGGACCTGAATTCAAGCATGTGAGTCAGACTGAGGGGAGAATGTGTCTGGGATTGTTCTGCGTCTCACTGAGTTTCACCCTGGTTGTCTCTCTGATGTGAAACGTGAGCCAACTGGTACTGCTGTGTGTCCACCATATACGCTTCTCTCCTTCAGCTTGGACCCAATCATTGTACAGCCTGCGGCCCCTGGTGTGAAGATGCAGTCCCTGCTGTTTGCCACACAGACAGACTGTGTCCTGGTAGGAGACAGTGAAGGACAAGTGACTGTCTACCAGCTCAAGAACCTCAGTGTGGGAGAGAGCAGCCAGGTAACATTGTCTTTCATAATCGTAATTGTGCTTTGGCGACACATGTCAAATGTCATGCCAATAAAGCCTATTGAATTGAACTGAATGGAATTAATAGATAAATAAATGACGCAAATACATAAAAACAAGTTAGTGATGCCAGATCCAGAAGTGCCCCATTATGTTAACAACATAAAAAAACAAAACGTTCAGCTATGTTGAGTTTTGTGTCTTTCTCTTCAGTCACTTAAATACATGTAGTTGTTATACTGCAGCAGATGTATGTTGCGTCTGCAGTCCCTACTTTTGCAGATGCACAGTATGTCATTTTATGTATGGACCACACAGCTGGGAAGCTTCCTTCATTATTTAAGTATTCTGACAGTTATAATGGAAAAAGCTTACTGTAGATGTAGCCCTACCTACACAGATGTAATTCTAAAATAAGTTTGCCCACATCATACACACTCTGAAATGTAAATTCAACATCATCTGCCCTGAAAGCAGATGTGGGGCAATAAATAATAAATTCAGGGTACTGTAACATATATTAATATGTAGACCTATATTGAAATTTGGTGTGCTGTATATGTTTTTGCAGAGAAGAACAGTTTTCTGCGGAAAAGCTACTCTCCACTCAGCTCATCAAATTGTCTGCTGCTCTTACTGGTTTAAAGACAAGGAGAGGAAACTATTGTAACCACTGCCACTGCCTACGTATATGATTCGACAAATGCAATACTAATTAACTACTAACTACTTGTAATTATATAAGCCCTTCCTCTGGTCACTTGAAATGTAGCCTAGTTAAAAAAACACTCAAGCCCAAGGACACATGAAGGGAAAGAAACAACAACCAATCTACCCAAACAACACTATCACTATTGAGTCAGGCCAATATATTTGTGACAGTTTTGTGCAATTGATGAGCTTTAACTGAACTTACTATACTGTCATACTATCATTCACCCATGGAATCCCTGGCTTTTACTGACATAGTACCATACAGCTGTGTGTGTTAATGTGCATTAGCTGGGAGGCATTTGATGCAGTTTGGAGGCTTCTTTCCTCAGTCAGTCAGAGACATGGATACCTGACGGTCAGCTCTCATGTCTCTCTGGATCTTTTCTTTCAGGTGGATATTCTGGAAGGCATCATCCACTCTGCAGCTTCCAGATAGCTTCAAGAAACACAGACAGATGTACACCAAAGCTATTGGGTTTCTGTCTGCAAAATAAGTACAAAGAAATAAAAAGTATAGGTACAGATGTATGAGTAACAGAAGTGCATTTTGGCAGTCATTACTGTACTTTGTTATCATCATGAAGAATGTGTATCATCAAATGATTTGCATTAAACAGGAAGGACAAAAGTGGTAATGTTTTTCACATTATATTTAGTCATTTAATTGTTCAGTTATATTTTCTTCTCTATTTCCTATATTCTATTCTATATCTTCTTTTTTTATCACTCTACATGAAGGTCTGTTTCATATTCTCCACACTGCCAGGAATATAATTCTGGTAGAGGAATACTGAATTCAGCTTAATCGTTCTGCCAAAGAGGAATGAATATCATTCTTAAAAAAACACATCATATATAATCTGGATGTTATTGTAGAACATAAACTCCTCCTCAACTTCCCCAAATCAATGCCAAGGACATGACCCCAGTGGCCCGTGCTTTAAAATGGTTTCATTAATTTTTTAACATCAGTGTTTGGAAAATTAAAAATGCGTTTATAATGAAATATGTGAAATAAAGAAACACTGATTAGTGCAGGTTTAAATTCAGATGTCACTGAGTTTATATCAATGGGTGCAAAGGTTAAGAGATGATTATGACATTTTCAACTAGTTTTCAAAATGACATCTGACATCATTTTAATGACAAGTGACAACACTGAGGACGGAGACAAAAGTGGCTGTATGGAGGGTTTCATCCCTCAACACCTGTTGTGTCTTACTATTTGGTAACAGATTGGAAATGTGCCAAATGCAAAAATGTGTTAGTATGAAGTGGAAAAGATGCCATGTCCTTTAAAAATCAAAAAAACTTTAAACCACACCAGATGTAATCATGTAAATCCTTCGTTATGTGTAATGGAACAAAAGACCACATTCACCCATTCTACTTACAGTATATGCATGTATCGTGAAAGATAACCTGGACCATTTTCTCATCATCAGCATCTTTATTCATTTTAAAAATAACAATCTCTGAAGCAACACTAAAGACAGATATTTTATCAAATTGTATATCTCAAATGATTATTTTTCTTTTGAGAATTCTGGGACAATATATTCCCAGAACAACACCAGCAATGATGGGCACACATAATCCATGACCAGATCAATATATATCATAATAGTAACAGCACAGTTTCCAAAGTGATTAGTGTTCATGTTGCAACAAACACAAACATAAAACAAATATTCTCAATACATACATTTGCTCAGAAAAGAGAAACATGTTTTAACACAGCTACACACACAAACATTAAAATCTCCCTTTCTGAATGACATGCATGAATGACCGTTTTGGCTGCCAAAATTCTTGTTGGCAACTAAAAGTATCTCCCAGATATTTTATTATTCTTATTATCATTTGAACCCCTGTGATGCAGCATTTCTGTGCATTGTTTGGTTTGATGAATTTGATTTGTACTGATCTATATGTAGCTATATAAACTGTTCATATGCAATGTTCAGTGCTTGATTCAAAACAAACATTTACTAATCATTAAAAACATTTAGCTTATTAAGGTTCTAATGATAAAGTGCAGTTGCAGTTGAGAGTCATATGGCTTTGTTTCCACACTGATGTTATTTCTACATGTTGAACAGTGTGTTACATTAAAAGGGGGATTCAGATGGAAAACCAAAAACTGGCTAACTTCTTCTGCTGATCTTGTACTCATTTCTTGATTTTACGTCCTTATAACTTGGTTGTACCTAGACCCATGGGGACCCCTCCATGCCTGAATTCAGTGTTACAATACTCATGCCACTGTGTCCAGGGATGTACATTATACACCCAGACTTCCAGTCACTGCTCATAATGAGGTCAACCACCATTTTGTAACCAAAAATACTTACAGATTTACACTTTAATTCCCTTCATTCTTCATATTATTTTCTCCAGTTACTTAGGATGGTAAGGTGGTAAAACTCCTTGCTTGTTTTTTAAACAACTGACTATATTGAACCTTGGTCCATTCATCACCTGAGCTGACACCAAAATCCTCTCTCTGTCTCTCTGAGGCACATGCTAACACTCAAAGGTACAGTGTGTTAATTAGTCAGACGTGGTGACAGCAGCATTATCCAAAGTATGGAGATACACCCTCAGGAATAGGGTTTCTGCATCTAACGATTATTTTTGTTATCGATTAATCTGCCAATTATTTTCTCAATTAATGGATTAATTGTTTGGTCTATAAAACATTAGAAAACAGTGAAAAACGCCTGTCATGATATGTGATGAACTCATTAAATTAAATCTCATTAGTTTGTCCAACCAATAGCCAAATCCCAAAAGTATTCAATTTATTATTTAATTTATTGCAAGACCAGGAAAAGTGGCACATTTTCACATTTGAGAATCTGGAACAATCACATTTTTGGTTTGGAATTTTTGCTTGAAAAATAACGAACGATTAGTCAACTATCAAAATAGTTGCAGATTAGTTTTCTGTTGATTGACTAATGGATTAATCGACTAATTGTTGCAGCTGTGTTTAGAAGTACATCACAGTACCCTTTCTTGCAAGTCTATTTTGTAACCATTTCTCTCTGCAAGTGCAGTAACATACAGGCTGCCTGTAATTTGCCTGTGGGTGATGAAGGATAATTATATGGCCATCATTTCTCGTTATAAGTTATGAAATCTGGAAACAGCAAGCAACAAACTAAACTGAAGTCTGACAGTGCAAGAGACATGAGCAGGCAGGTGATCAGACAGGTTTTAAAGTTTGACTTCAACTTTGAGGTTTGCAGGAAGTCGGTCTGTGGACTGTGCTAGATGTTCACAACAGTGGAAAGTAAATAAGTGCATTTACCTAAGTAGTGTACTTGTTCATTACTTGAGTCGTTTCATGCCACTTTGTACTTCTACTCCACTAGTAAATATTGTACTTTTCACTCCACTACATTTACCTTACAGGTATAGTTACTGGTTATTTTGCATATTTGGCCTACGTTCCACACAAGGCATATAAGCTTCCAAAACATAACGCGGTTTAGTGAAAACATCTTATCAGGTCATTTTAGTCATGAATTGAGTACTGGAAGTTTTATTTTCTTACAACATCTACCAGTGCAGTGGGAATGTTTCAACCTGTTTTCAGTGTAAATCAACTTGTTTCAAGAATTTTCAAAAATCTACTTTTTCATAGTTCTAGTACATCTACCTTCTTATCTTGTACTTCAACATACAGAGACTATTTGTAGAACGTTTTTTTAACTGGTTGATTTTAATCAAAAACAAGTTGAAATATTCTCATTAAGACTGAATTATTGACGAAAAATCTTTATCAGGTTGAGGTTTTTGCAGGTTAAACAGCCCAGCTCCACTTATATCTGTTACTTAAAGTATATTTTGCTGATAATACTTCTGTACTTTACTTAAGTAGGATTTTTAAAGCAGGACTTTAACTTTTAATGGAGTATTTTTACATTGCTGTATTACTATCTAGGATCTGAGTACTTAAAGATGTGTTTCAGTGTACTACTGTGTAGTTTTGTCATTAACAAACCCGTTTACTAATTGTTATTGATCTGTATGTGTAATTACACTATTTTTCTACAATTGTGTGTGTTTTATCTTCTAACATACCATTTGCTTCTTTTCTACTAGAGACACGGAGATGAGATTTGGTGCCAGTGTTGTGACCAAGGAGCCTCACTTTCCTAAAGCTGGTGTAGCCTGTAACATATTCATATAAGTAAAGACATATGTGTTTCTTCACTTTGAGTTGACTCCACAAAGCTCTTGAATCTGTGCACCCCTGCATTAAAAGTGCAGTTCTTTAATTAAAGCATTTATCAAGGGTGATCAAATGTTTAAGGCTCAGAACCACAGCACGTTGGTAGTCGACTCCACTGAGCAGAATGGAAACGTCCAAACTGTGAAGTCAGTGAATGATGGCAGGCCTGGTGCTGAACAGACTGAGGCTGAAGGGACTGGGGAGAGAGACAAAGACAGAGAGTAAGAGAGAGAGAGAGAGAGAGGAATTTGCTTTATAATTCTTTCATTTTATTGATTCGTGCCAATGAAGCTCTCTCCTCTGTATATTTAATCTTGAGGATGACATGAGAGATAATATTAATGTCTGCAGAATGGTCACATTGTCAGTTACCTGTTTCAGCTGATTTATCTGTTAGCGCTGTATAGTTTTGATCCAACTGGCTGCACTGCATTTGAAAAGGAACAAGAACATGGACACTCACCTCCTGATCTGCGTGGCGGAGGAGGAGGAGCTTCGTACCAGCTTCTTAGAAGAGGAGGAAGAGGAGGAGAAGGAAAGGGGGACTTTAGGGGACTTAGGGGGTGGGAGAATGGAGCAGTGTGATGTCTTGGACAGGTTTAACCTGAATAAGATACACAAAGAAATCAACTGGTTATAAGATATGTATGTTTGATATTTTCTAAACCATTAAATATAATGCAACCAACAATCACAACAGCATCTGGTAAAAATTAGACTGGAAAAGACAGGAGTGACAGCATGTATGCAGGATGAGTAAAATATTGTCGTAAAATATGAAACACAATAAACAAATGCTACCAACTGACTAATGGAAACGCAATAAAATTATAACTTTATGCTGCATGCATACAAAACATGAATGAACTGTATATGTGTTTAAAAAAACGGGAAAGGTTAAAGATATAATCCTTAAAAGCCCTGCACACCCACACAGGTGTTTTCACTTCTTCTAGCTAATTAGACTTCTGCACAATGTGAAGTTAGGCTGCGCTATGCTGGAATTCAGTGAGGTCACGTGAACAAATAAGAAGGATCAAGGTGCATCTGCATATGAATGCAGAATCTGTAGGCAAGGGACAAGATTTTGGTATCGGAAACGTTCTGGTTTCAGTTTGTAGTCCGAGTAGTATCGACCAATCACATTTGAGCGGGCTTTGGTTGCATGCAGGTAAACAGTCCGTTTGGAGAGCATTGGCTGAAATGCAATCTCGCAACTAATAGGCTATCGTCTGACGACTATTTAGCTTTTTATCAGTCTCGGAACCCTAAAGAATAGCTTTTTATTAG
Organism: Macquaria australasica; assembly: GCA_005408345.1. Lineage (NCBI taxonomy): Eukaryota > Metazoa > Chordata > Actinopteri > Centrarchiformes > Percichthyidae > Macquaria > Macquaria australasica. The sequence continues at coordinate 141,631 of SEMN01000410.1, forward strand.
CTTTATTAGCTTAGAAACTGTTACATCTTTGTGCTAAGCTAACAATGTAGCTTCATGTTTAACTTGAAGACAGGAGAGTGGTGTTGATCTTCTCATCTAATTTATGGAACAAAAGTGAAAAAGTGAATCTCTCAAAATGTCAAACTTCCCCTTAACCATAACGGGTACATGCCTAACCCCAGCCATAACCCTGATGTTAACCAAAAACCAAGTTATAACCAACTTGTACCTTGAGGAGGAGGCTGATCGAGGTGGTCGTTTTCCCTTCAATGCTCTCAGCTTGTCTCCTTGAGTTAGACTGCCTTCCCTGCAGTTATTCTACACACATATACACACACACAGAAAGAGAGTATTATCAGTATGAAATAAAAAAGTTCTTCAAATTGAAAAAGTTGTGAAGTCATTGTTACAAATCCACAGTCTGTTTATAGTTTTAAATACCGCAATCCTCATTTTTAATGGGGCAGTAATAAAGATGGCAGAAAGTCCTGCCCCTCACCTCGTCCAAGCTGTATGATTTGTAAAGGGTAGTGTTGATTGACAGGTCATCCATGCTGGAGAGTAGGCAGGACATGGCTTGCTGTTTCTCTCCCTCAGAGTCAGGGCTGTGGCGCTGCTGCTGCAGATGCTGCCGGCGACTCAGTCTCTGCTGAACCAGTTTCTGTTTGGAGCGATGGACGTCACCCTGGACCCACAAACTGTGCTGTTTCCTACACACACACACACACACACACACACACACACACACACACACACACACACGGAACAGACAATACTGTACATTCAGCTTGTTAAATTCGTGACTCAGGTATGATTGCTGGTAGAAAATCTTTCCTGTGCACAATAAGGGAGTTTTTCCTTGCCACTGTCGCATAGTGCTTGCTCATGGTGGGAACTGTTGGGTCTCTGTAAATATAAAGAGTCGGTCTAGACCTGCTCTACTCGAAAAAGTGCCCTGAGATAACTTTGTTATGATATGGCGCTATATAAATAAAACTGAATTGAATTGAATTGAATAATTGGTGACTAAAATGAAATGCAGAACTGCCTCCTACATCATTTTAGTAGCACCAAGACAAATCACCTAATTCATGGAAGTTCTTGTGGAAATAAGCAAATATCTCACTACACACTCACCTCATTTGTTATTAGATAAACTAGATTTAACACTTAACAAGACTAGCTGTACTGAGGCACTTCGGAGCTGTGATATAAATGCTAACGTCAGCATGCTAACATGCTACATGTTTAGCAGGTACGGTATTTACCACGTTCACCATCCTGGTTTAGCATGTTAGCATGGTAACATGCTAATTAGCACTAAACCCAAGGCGAGGCTGATGGGAATGACCTTAGTTTTGGAGGTATTTGGTCATAAATCAAAAAGTATTGGACCAATTAAAATGTTGACCTGATGATGGCGCTAGAGGAGAATTCAGGAGATCAAAGTGATTACAAGTCATCCTTTAGGGACCATGAATGTGTTTACCAAATATTTAAGCAATCCATCCAATAGATGCCAAGATATTTAATTAAAAAAACAAAAATGGTTAGCATGTTAGCATGCACATTATCAACATTTGGAAGTTAAACCCAACAAATCCCATGAAAAGACTAAAACTAACAATGTGTTAGTCTGTCTCTCGATACTTTCTGACTTCTCTACCCTGTCTGTGGCTTCAAGACGTACAGCTCACAAATATATTGTTTCATTTTGAAAAAGGCTCAGTGTTTACAGCTGCCCACTGTAGTTTTTAACAAACGTTACTCAAACAGGAGGAAATAGTGCATTTCTTTAGAACTATTTTCAGCAGCGGATAAATCCACACTTGGTGCTCTAGTGAGTATTTGGGGCCTGTTGCAGCCGCTGTAAAAAAAAAAAAAAGTTAGGTTTCATCCTCTCTGGACCATGGATGTCCATCATGGCATTCCATCCAACAGCTGTCAATGCATTTCACTCTGGACCAAAACCACTGGAAGCTGGATTTATCAAATATGACTCTCTAAATTCTCTAAAACAATCTTTAAAGCCATCTCACTAAAGGGGAAACAAGCTACTGGTTGTTTTTATTGTGGAGCCACGACAGCGACTCAAACTCACTCCTCTAAGAAGTTCTGCTGGGGGCCAATGATGGATCCAGGCCGGCAAATTCTGATCCAAGCGATGGCCTCAGCTGCAGTGAACCGGAAGTGCTTCATCAGGTAGCAGCCAATCAGGGTGCCTGTACGACCAAGGCCAGCTGTGATTGGATAAAATGTTTTAAACAAATGAAGAAAAGGTTTAACACCTAGACCTGCAACACACTCTTCTCCACATAGTGCAATTTCTTTGGCCTTGACAAAAAAATCAATACACACACACACACACACATCCACTCCTACCTTTACAGTGCACAGCCACAGCTCCTTCAGTACTTTCACATACGTGCAGGAAGCGCCTAACGATGAGGTCAGAGGGTGTGGTCCCATCCAGGAAGAAGAGGTCATGGTGCTCAAATCTTGCATCCTCAAACCGCCTGCCATCATACAACTTCCTGTTTAAACGGACCACGGCTGTGATGTCATTTTGGCGAAAGTATGTAAAATATGCCTCTGGTGCGTGAAGAGGATAACCTGGAAAAACAACCAGGATTTCAAATGTGATTTCTTACCAATGAGTTATACTAGTTTTAAGTAATATCATTAGACATTTCCATTCAAATACTCTGTATCTGACTCATTTAATAGTCAATTCAATGGTGGTAAAAATGTGGACTATGTAACCTTTGACCAGAATAAACCTTCCCATGACATTCTCAAACTGAATTCAAAGGAATTCATTCAACTAAATATGACTCTATTTTTCTGGGGACCTTACAAAAGCCAGGGTGGGCCCTTGAAAAGTCATTTTAAACCCAGTGGTTTAGAGGAAAGGTTTTGTTGGAATTAGACTCACCATTCTCTATCTTACTGCGAGGGTGAGGGCTGCTGAATGCCAGAACTTTCCCTGGAATGATCCAGTTCATATCCCCGTTTTCTACTCGCTAAAAACACAGAGAGAAAAGTAGGAGACGCAGCATGTGTTAACTGTAAAATTGTCATGATACTTGATGTTATTATTACAAATAAATCAAACCATGCTGGAGACAATTTGGAGTTTCTATTTGACACCCGTGGTACTATAAGTGCTGACATTTTGAATGCACTTTGAATTAATACTGCATTTCCCATTAGTACTCTCTCAGTTTTGCTCCACAAACTTTTCACTTTGCTTAAGAGGATAAGCGCACTGGAAATTGTCCTTTCACTCTTTTACATAATGAGTACTTTTACTTTTGATACTTTAAGTATATTGTGTTTCCAATACTTCTCTACTTTTACTAAGTCAAATTGTGAATGAAGGATTTTACATGTTATAGAATATTTTTATAGTGTGGTATTGCAATTTTTACTTCTTACTAAGTAAAGACCACTGAAAACAGACATAACATAAAATGGTGATTTCATGAAAAAGGTGTAGATAAATAAAGAAAAGAATCAAATCAGAAGGTTATATGAAGAAAAAATGAACAAGCGTTAAGTGTTTGTCCAGTGATTTTAGACATAAAGGTCAGTCTACTCCTCATGAGGAGCACTGCTCTGCCTGTGAAAACAGCTGTATAATGTCCTCTGTGGCTCTGCAGGAGCATAACCCTGATGATGTCATTAGAGTTACCTCCATAGATATAAAACTGTTTATTTTATCTATGGTTACCTGCACTTGGCCTTGTAGACAAACACGACATTTCACAAAACACAACATTTGTCAAATGTTCTTGTGTTTTGTGAAATGTGTTTTGACCTTTAGGGCCACCGTACAGAAAGGATGCATTACAAACTGGGTGTTTGAAAGGTGTGGGCGTCAAACCAAGTGATGCTATTGGTTGCATTATGGGAAATGTAGGATCCAGTGATTTTGGAGCTATATCCATATTACTGACTGGAAATCTGGATATTTTGGCCTCTGATGCTTCAATTTTCACCATTTTTTAAAATCTGCTTCCAACTTTATGAAAGAACAGTACTAAATCACTTGAATCTCCCTTTAAGGTAGGCTAGGGTAGAAGTTGTCATTCTAATGATATGCAAGTACATATGCATGTTCATGTAGGTATGAGTGTGTGTTTGGCAATATATCTGTGCAGTCCCAAAGCAGGTCGACTGCGTCCGTCTTGCTAGATCCGAGCAAAACGAAGTACTTTTTGTTCTGACCTCTATTAGCTTTACTGAGCAGGTGATGTGAGCCCTGCACACATTCACTGCTCCTCGTCTTTCACATCGTTCTTCAGTCTTTTATTGTTAGGCGCAGTGACTTGGACGTTCTTCATCTGCTCTGTTAGTTTATCTTACAATCGTCCTTTATTGTGTCTTTCATCTGTGATGCAAGTGGGACTGTGTGTGAGTCTATGATAGTTATTAGTGTCTGTGTGTCCTCACCTCATAATGCTCGTATTCCTCGACACGGAAACGTTCAAAGTCAAAGAAACCATGCTGTAATGCCTGGAGGAGAGAGAGAGAGAGAGAGAGGACATTTGACTCAGAGCAGCTTTTAAAAACAAGTGAAGGATTCAGACTAAGAACATAGAGGTAAACAAAAAAGTAATAACAGAACTCACTTGTTTTCAGGGCAGCTACTGTTTTTTCCCCCATACACCACTCAAAATATCTTACATCAGTGTAATATGGTGTAACAACAGTGGGTTAGGTTTTTCTCCTCAGATGACGACTGGACAAACTTCAGCTGACTTACCCTCCACTAATATTAACTTCAGTAATCCACTGTGTGCTTGTTGTTTACCTTGCGGATTCCCTGTAAGCAGTCGAGCACAGTGAGGTTGAAGGAGCATTCTCCCACTGCTGCATCCCTGTGGGACACACACACACACACACACACACACACACCACACACACACACCAAGGTCAGTTTACTCAGCCTGTGATACTGTAAAATGTTATTATTTGTAAAATGTCTTCTGTGGCTCTGGAGGAGCTTTGACAAGTCCCAGGTTTATAGTTTGAAAGACATGGGTGTTTAACAGGCAGGGAGGGTCTAACAAAAATATGTGTTTGGTTGCATTATGGGAAATGTAGGCTCCAGCTTTAAAATTTGACCAATAAAGTTGGGATATCTTAGCCTCTGCTGCATCAATTCGAACCATTCTTTATTTGAATGTCTCTCACAGGTCCCTCACCTTTATGTGAATGCTAATACTAAACAACTGAAGTGTCCCTTTACAGTAATACATGGTTGTTTTATACACTGATATTGATCCTGTTCACCTTGTTGTGCAAAAAAACAAGTCTACACAGAAGATGCAGTGAAGGTGGACTTGTGCCAGATCAAACAAAGTAGAAGTCTATGTTTCTCCAAACCACATAGAGATATCATGGAAAAGAAAATATATTTTTGCCAACATATTCAAGCTTGTTAAAACATGTCACGAGTGGATGGATGGCCAACAAGGAAGACAGGATATTTACACTTTTTGTATTTTTAGTGCAATACTGATACATGTAATTATAGCAGTTTTACTGTAATAATGCAAACGTTTTGAGGTCAAAGCAAAGTTGCAACAAGAGCTTTATTTTACTTCACCAGGATATTCCACTAAGTATGTTGCAAATGACCAAAATAGCAAAGCATTTTCATATCAGCTTGGCTCTGCCCAAAGGTAATACAATCCACAGCACCTCTAAAGCATCTTGTTGGTTTAATCTGTACAAAAACCGTGTGTGAAAACAACAAAGCTTCACAGGGTTTTATGTGTCTTGACTTCCTGGAGTATGTCGTCACTGTAAGGTTGCCAGGCAACCAGCGGAGACTCCAGGTTGGTGGATTTTGTTACCTTTGGACAGAGCCAGGCTAGCTGTTTAAGCCCACTTCCAGTCTTTATGCTAAGATAAGCTAACCGGCTGCAGGCAGTAGCTTTAGTGGAATCAATCTTCTCATCTTACTTTGGGCAAGAAAGCAAATATTTGCCAAAAAGACAAATTATTGCTTTACGTAAAAAATAAATACAAAGATTTTGTAAAGTATTTACATTAGTGTACTATGCTGCTGTCTACTTGGATCTATGTGGCTATCTACACTGTCAGATTCTTAGCACTGGTCAGAAATGATGCCTTTGTAATGCTGTATAAAGACCGTTACCACTAGCCAGTGTGTGTGTGTGTGTGTGTGTGGGTGTGTGTGTGTGTGGGTGTCTACCTGAACGGCAGGTAGCCTGTGTTGTTTCCTGAGATCAGAGTCCTGTAGGCTTCTTCTGGACTTCTTTTCAAATAGATTACCTATAAGGAAGAGGTCATACTTATTATTAATAATGGACAGGCGGACAGACAGATAGAAGGATAAATAGAAGGATGGATGGACAAATAAGCAGATAGTTACAGCGTAGGCGCCAATGAGAACAGCAGCACTGGCTCTCTTCTTCTGGTCATAACTGGTGTAATGGACCAGTTTCTTTCTAGACATCGTGAAGGACTGAAGGAACAAAAGAAAGGCAATATCTAATGAATAATCAGTACAACAACACAACAGCACGAGTCATTTAACTGTCTACACAATGCAGACTATGGATTTACATCACAGAGCTTTATGGCAGCCTAAGTCTGCAGGTCTGTGTTACCTTGAGCTTCTTGTTGAGTTTGCAGCAGTATCTATACAGCATGGCCAGGTTGAGGGGCCCAAAGTCTGCATAGAAACTGCAACACACAGAGAAACAGATGGACCAAATGTTTTTTTTTTTGTTTTTTTGGTAATTTGCAGAGCTAGTTATTTTTTATAGCTAAATGTGTTCAAGAATTCATATAAATAAAAAATAATATTTTATAAAACAAATTAAAATGCATCATTTCAATGACCAGTTAAGTTTGAATATCACCACTGTCACTGTTAGCTAGCTAACGTTCCCTCAGATGCAGTGACACTAAATGGATCAGTTTTTGAAAGGAAAAAGTGATGTCGGAGACAACCCTGCGCCAGTAAATTCTCAGAAGTGTGTGGTGAGGAAATATGAGCCTGAATACATGGCAGGCAGTGATGCTGAGCCGAAAGCAGTTGTGGTGAGATCCTGTCAAATGAGGCGCTAAAACCATAGACGCTCCAGAGCTTAAGTTACAAAAGGTTGAGAGCCCCTGCTATACATCACTACAACTATACATTTTCCTATATGAAAGCCCTGCACATTGAAATATGTGCTTTTGTAAGACCCCAAATTTCCCAATGTCCATAAAAGAAAGCCTATCAGATGTGGATTCTCAGGTATGTGTGTGTCTGAATTAAACTTTACATAATAAAACTCCAGAGCTTTTACTGCTCTCATATAGAACATCATATAACGTTGTATTTTAAGTTTTTAAGTTTCAATATAAGTTGAGTAAACAATATATACGACATACCAATCAGACTTTTCCTTGTTTCCTTTTCAAAAAATGATTTTGTGTTTTCTGCCTTTTAATGTCACTCACGTAGCTACCACTGACTACACCTCTGTAATATTTCTGGGAATTTGGAACATTTAATGTCGTGAAGAGGAGTTTAAATTACATGTTGGGCTTTTTAGACTGAGTCTGATATTTTCAGACTAAATATCTGAGTGTTTGAATGGAAAAATTGGACTGCTTTTAGGCAAACTAAATATATTAAAAGGGATTTAGTATTCTCCACCATGATTACCTACATACCTAGCTGTGTAGAGAGCTGCCAGGTATATGATGGGAATAATATAATATATATAATATAATAATAATATAATGAGTATATAACTGACTAGTCACAAAGAGTTACCTAAATGATACAATAAACAACATATTGAAAGTTTGTTCATTAAAACAGAACCAATCCAAATGACTGTGAGCAAAAAGACATAAACTCAACTCAAAGATTCTGATGGTTAAAGGACCAATGAAGCCACAACATATGGGATTTAATCTGACATTATTCATTATTTGTCATTTGAACACTAAAACTTACTAAAATCTCTTAAAAAGCTGCATTCATTTTCAGCAAAGTGAGTTCTGCAATTAAACATTTAATAAGGTTTCATTTTCATAGCATGCTATTTATTATCACTTTAAAGTCTCTTGCATGTCTATTGGGGAGAACTTCACCAGTCATGCACTAACATAACTCGTAGTCTGACCACATTCACTGGTGGTAATATCTAATGATTAGCAGTGATCAAAGTGTGGAAACATTATGGAGCACAATGAACAAAATGACCCCCGTAAAACTGCAGGAACACATCAAATGTGACTTATGTCCATGAATCTGTTGCCCCAGTGCATGCTGGGAGCGTTCCCAATACATCTGCCTCTGCAATCACATGATCAGCACTCAGCCAGTCATACAAATGCTGATCATGGTTTCAACTCTCTACTCATTTTGCCTTTAATTCAGGGTTATTCAACATGACTTCATGCAGGATTAACAAATCAACCCTCAAACTGCTTTCGGAGAACCCAATTAGCCAGATGAGAATGAACAGGATTATATTAGCCTGTTAGCCTGAATTAGTTAAGCCACATTTAAAGAACAGGGCCCTGGTTGCAAAATGAGTTATCAGTGGATGCTGGTCACGTTGTCAATAGAATAGAATAGAATAGAATGTCTTTATTGTCATTGTACAGGTACAACGAAATTAAAATGCAAAGCTTGAATCATGGAAGAGCTATTTGATTTAGACCTCTGTTTTGTGCGTGGTGAGCAGAACTGCATTTCTTCTTTATTTTTCAAAATAAAGTATTTTTTGTTTGATGACCTGCATAAAATAATCCATGTTTTGATCTCATCTCATCTGGATCACTATAATTCCTAGAGCCAGATCTCTATCCCAGCTGGAACTTTACCAAAACAGCAGAGGCAAGGGGTTTGACCCACAGAAACTTGATAAAGATGACCATTTCAGACAATGTTATAAAGATATTTCTATAGGAACAGATGTGTGTCCAGAGGTGACCGAGCCTTCACTTTCAGTGCTCCCTGCTTCACCCTCCCATCCAATTTTAGGTCAGTATCTACAGCAAGCATTTCTTAAGGATACTGTTCTTCCTTTTTTACTCGGCACTTTGTTATTAAAATGTTGTTGCTGCCATGATTTTTTATCAAATTATATGACAGTGTATTTACAACAATATATTGATTCTATTGATTCTATATTCTAGTCTGTCTTGTTGACATTTCATCTTTATCTAATATTATGAAGCACTTTGAGAAAGTTGTTTGAAAAGGCACAAAACATATTTTTTAAACATGTTTTTAGCACATAATCAATCAATGGACCACCCAAGGTACCAACTTGGACAATGCCTTTTACATATCATGTTGTTTTTAACCACTAGTCAATAAGGTATAAAAACACATGTATCCATAGACAGCCATATCATGATAAGGGAGATCATAAGGACTCTTATTTGGACTGGTGGGGGTTTTGGGTTTTGTGTGCTTCCTGTTTTATTTTGAAGTTCATTAGTCTTGTCTCTTGTGTATTATTTACTTCCTGTCTTTGTTCTATTTCCCGCCTTTTTTGATTGTTTGCACCTGTGTCTAGTTCCCCACCTGTGTCGACTTCCCTCATTATCTCGGCCTCTATTTATACCGGTCCCTTTCCCTTTGTTCTTGGTCGGGTCATTGGCTTGAGTTTGCCTGACTTGTGTTTCATGCGTTCTGTTCCACGTCATGCCATGTTCAAGTGATTCCCTGAGTGTGTGCTCCTACGTTTTGTCAAGGGGATATTTGGGGATACAAGGGGAGTTTTGTGTTGGAAAATAAACCTTTGGACATCGTCAACTTTCCTGCCTGTCTGCATTTGGGTCCTCTCTCTGCTGTCATTATGGCAAATCGTAACAAATGCAACAAATATATTTCTGTCACACTGCCTTGCATTCTGTGGCGGCTTACTCTCTGGAATTGACCATAGACTGTATATATAGATGGATGACATGACAGCTCCCCAAAAGTATTTGATGCTATAAAAAGGGGGTGAGACGTCATGATTGACAACTTGTGGTGTGCTTGCGATTAGTTCGGGCGGGTGTTAGGGCGGGACCTCAACATCGTGGATCACTACTGCACAGACTCTGGCTCCAAATGACGTCACCAGCGCAAGATGGCAGCTCCCGTATCCGAGATATTTTGGCTTCATTTTTGTACAGTAGGAGGAAGTGGAGACGCGTAGTCCATCTTTATATACAGTCTATGGGATTGACTGAGTGATTTCAATGTGATCCAGCTGCTTATCGTGAAAGCTTACCTCTCATATACGAGCTCTTCATCCGTGCTAAAGTAGTGGCTGTTGGCTGTATTCTTTGGTTTGACACGTAGAGTGGCAAAGTGCAGCCTGTCTGTGGGGTACAGCGCACACACACACACACACACACGGACAGGAGAACAAGCAGACAGATAACATTGCATTATTGATGGGTGTTGTGAGTTCAGGTGGATCACAGACAGTTTTGCTTTCATGTCAGGCACACAGAGTAGAACATCAACCCCCATTGTTACTGAGCAAACCATGCTGTTCAATAAGCACTGGAGTGTAGAGAGAAAGAGATACTAGTACTGACAGCGAAGCTTCTATTGTACTCACAGATCAAACATAGACATTTCTAAATTTCTTGTACATTAAATTAATGTCAGCTATTTGTCATTTTGGCTGCTGGAACCTCCTCAAGGATCTCTGGTACAGATCACACTTTGACCGTTTCATGCAGAAACATTTTTATTCCAGCTTCTCTGTTTAACTGAGGTGCCATGAGAGCATGTTCCCAAAGCTCCTCACCTTACAGTAAACCACACTGCCTGCTACTTAACTTGTTAAAATACTACTTAATCCTAGCACTTCTGAAACCTTTATTTCTGATTTACTTTAGAACGTAATCAATTTCAAAACCTTATGAGTTTATAAAACAGTAGTCACTTTGGGTACCACTTTCTAAGGATGGGGTATACTAATAGCTTTATAAATGATTAATAAATCATTTACTAATGCCTCATAGATAATTTAGAAGCCATTAAAGGAACAACTTCTGGGTTGTCAGGTTGTGAAAGACATCTCTGGCTGGTGTCGATACTCTCTTTAGTTCAAGTAGATATCTCAAATGGACCATTTGACCACTTTTGGAAAAGGGCTGCTTAATATCTGAACCACAATACATTATTAACAACTAACTAACATTTACAACTGCAGACATGATGACTTTTTTAAAGCAAGGAACCCAATAGCCCCACATGTGACCTGGGCCCTCTGTACACTTGCCCTGTTTACACCTTGGGGTGATCCGAAGTGAACAGCTCAGAGTACGTCAGTTCACACCTGGTATTAGAATGTGTCTCCACATGAGTCTCGAGTGACTGCTTGTGATTGGATCTCACTTTCCCGCTCTATATGCAAATACACATGCACATCATTTCTGTTTGCAAAAACCAAATGCATTGTTGTTTTTAACCGGCGGGAGGCAGCAATGCACTTCCTGTGCCTAGTCTGCCAGAAAGTAAAAGTATAAATAAATAAATAAAATTATTTTATTGTCGTGGCTTGTTCTTGTTGTTTTGCACTTTAATATGACACCATTTGTGCACGAATGAGTACATACTTCCACAGAGGATGTCAGTTGAGTAGGTGGTCCTTCAATGTGACCCAGGACACATTCGCGTACACGCGGCTAAAAGAATGTGGCCATATGCAGCCTAGACCACCTCAGAATGTGAGGTGATCAGCAACCATTGATCGCTGTGCTTCCAGTAGGCTTGGACAGTGGACGTAGTACAGCTCACACAGATGTGTTGATTCATTTATAGTTCTGTTTCTGAAATGCTGGGCCCAGTTTGTAGAAATACTGGATTTAAATGTTTTTGCGTTTTGCCCTGTGCAAAGATGTTCTTATCCCGGGTGATCACAAAAATACCTTGGAAGATGCAATCTGCTGCCAGATAACAGATAAAAAAGGTAACATTTGTATTTCCCCCATAAAGTTTTGTCTGAGAGGACTGTGTGGCAGAGTCACAGAGTCCCAAGGACACATATGAGGCTAAGAAACCATCAACAGTTACAACCTGGCAATCCAGTTGTTGTTATTAATGCCCAACAGACAAAATTACCTGATTCCATTACCATGGAATCAGTGAGTTAGCTGTGGGTTTCAGCTTGGGCCCCTTTTGCCAGCCTATATTTGTTAACATTTTGGCAAATTGACACCATTAAATGCAGAATAAACTATTAGCAGTTCCAGTTTGCAGACAACTATCACTGGAATACTTTGATACTGAAGCAAACTTAAAAGTTCTGGAGTTATAAGGAGTGTATTTTTTCAATTTCTAAGGACATTTATGGATGTTTTTCACGATGGACATATAATGGACTCATAATGGTATTCTCTGAAAGTGTCATGCTGACTCTAAAACTCGGTGCGTCATGTCCGTGTGTTCAGACTTGACTGAGTTACAACTCCGCGAGGGAGTGCGATTTTTGACGCAAGTTGCGGCAAAGAGCTAAGGGTTTTAAAGTACCTTAGTTGCTTCCATGATACCAAATCAGCGGGCCAAAGTGCAATAACTAACTTCCCATTGTTTTACCTCTGTTTTACAGAATAAACCTACCCGAATCAATGAAGTATTTCCGTATTATTCCTGTGGACATCTACACTGTGCCCGTGGTTCTCAATAGTGCGGTTATTGTAACCTAAGTTATATTTTTCTCTTAAGGTATCAATGCGATATTCCTATTCCATATACACTCATTGTGAGTCTATAGTTACTCAACAGGTTATATATATATATATTTTTTTTTTCATAGCTAATTTGTTTATAGCTACCCAGTTACACTTAACAGCATCTTTACCTCCCATGATTGATGTAGGATATTAAAGATATTAGTGTACAACAAGGTTTACAGTTAGTTATATGATTATTAGCTGCTCATTATAAAATATCATAAACTCATGTGTAACTTACCTTTAATAAATTCTGACGCACCGGACTGTTCATATTCCTCTGCCATTTGACTCACTAACACGTGATTCCTGTAATAATCTCCGTTTTAGGTGATTTCAAAATTGAAATAGCTCTCTGTTCCGGTAGAAGATGTTTTTTTCTGGGTTATTTATTATAAGGCCACTTGAGATGTGTCCAGCAAATCACGAGTTGTGTATAAAATATCGTGATACCAGGTCCATTACTCAGTTTCGAGGAGCCTGTCATTACTTGGAGTTAAAAACGTCCAACTCTAAATGAAGTCCCAATAACTCTTTTCCAGACAAACTGTTGAGCTGATGAGGCGATCCACCCGCGTAAAAAGTCTCCAAAGTCAAATAAAACCCCAACCCTTGATTCAAACCCTGTTTGAATCGAATAGTTCCCCACAAATGATTCAGTGTCTAAAGGTAAACGTTTGCCGGAATATTCCATCCAACAGTCGGAGAGCTGAGGACACACACCAACCCGTCCAGAGCCAGAGAGTGCGCTAATCTCTCTGCTGCTCTGCACATGCGCGCGCGCACACACACACACACACACACACACACACACTATCTCTCTCTCTCTCTCTGGTAGGCACGTTGCTAAAGCCTGGTAGTATATTCCTGCTGATTTTCTGTCATGTCAATTTACATAATACATTTTAATACTATAAAAAGTATATTTATAATTATATTTCCATGACTTCCAGTGTGACTGTAGAGCTCATAGTAATATTATTATATTTTATGGTATTTTTTTAAATTTCCAATTACCATGATAGTCTTATGCAATCCTTATTTTCTATACTATAATAAGTCCTACAGTGTATCATAAGATCGCATTAACTTCCTAAAATACTTACTTAATACTGCAGATTGACTTGTCTGGCCTGAGGAATGTTGTTTGCTCCTGTCACCCAAGGGTGCGGAGCCAAAGCCCGGGTGCCAAATGTCTGAGCTCCCTGATTACCCAGCTGAGCTGTGAGTTTCACATGAGGCCAACTAAATCTCGACTTACATCACACAGTTGTACAAGTGTTTGAGAAGGTGATTATACAATGGGTGTTTGGTTGGTTATTAAACAAAAGTCACAAATTTGTAGATTTACTAATCCTACTAGAATTTCCCTGTAGGGGCGTGAAGTGGTACTCTGAAATAGTCCCAATGCATTGGTTTATAGTGGGGCTGGGTCTCGATAGTCAGTATGTTATGCTCACTTAATACACACTGCTGTCTGACATTATATCATAAAGTCTAATTTAATAGTCTTCAGTCATTGCAAATAGGCTGCGCAATGGGTGCCACACATAATAGTTGTACTCTGGAGGTGCCTTTTTAGCCATGCTAGCAGATGGCTCTACTAGCTGGCTCTTAGTCTGGCTCTTGTCCTGACATTGCAAATGCGAATTAATCTGGAACCTCTCAGTTCATTTTCAGTTTCCAAGGGCCTTATCAACAGTTGCAGACCAAAATGCCTCTGGACACAATTGGATAGCTCTACAACTAATCAGAGCAATGAAACGTGACGTAGCGCTGAGTGAATCCTGTCTGAAGTACAGCAAACACATCTTTCTTATCAACAAAAGCTTTAAGTGCAGCTGTTTGTTCTGCTTCTAGAGAAAATAACCATCCAGTTTGTTTAATACTGACGTGATAGCGGATTCAGAATGTTCCACATCAGCGACAGCCATCTTGTTTACGGAAATGCCTCAACAGCGATCCTCTGTAGGCTACAGTCGTCGTATCAAACCCCCCGACCCGGGCCAGGTCGGCTGGAAATCTGTCTGAATGGGAGGACCAGACACATCTGCCAGAGCAAATAAAACATGAGCTCGCAGATTCGTCTGGTTCCCAGGCTAGCTGGCTCTAGTAATGGCAATGCCAGTCTGTCGGTCAGTTGGTCCACAACTTTGGTCCAGGCTGAAATATCTCAACAGCTATTAGATGGATGTCATGAAATTGACTACATGACATTCATGTTCCCCAGAGGATGAATTCTACTGACTGCCTTTTCCTCTTGCTCCACCAACAGGTTGACATTTTTGCCTTTTAGGGAAATAGCTCAACAACTAGGCTATTAGATTAATTGCCATTGCATTTGGTACAGCCATTCATAGTGCCCAGAGGATAAATTCTAAGGAGATGGTGATCCCCTGACTTTTTCTGTAGCGCCACCATCAGGTTAAAGCTTTCACTTTTTCTGTGAACTATCTCAATAGTTACAGGATGGATTGGCACAAAAATGAAGACAGACATTCATGTTCTTCTCAGGATGAATTGTCATCACTGGTGATCTCTGACTTTTCATCTAGCGCCATCATCAGGTCAAAACTTTCATTTGTCCAATAGTTTGGTTTATCAAATACCTGCAAAACAGCAGATTCAGCTGTATTCTGTGTTCAGCGCTACATAGCAAATGTTAACATGCTAACAGGCTAAACTAAGATGGTGAACCTTGTAAACATTATACCTGTTGGACAACATGTTAGCATGTTGATGTTAGCATTTAGCTCAGTACAACCTCACAGAGCTGCTAGCATGGCTGTAGACTCTTAGATTTGTTTAATCATAACACCTCATTTGGTAAATCTGTGTAACTGACCCACCTTCATACATCTTTTCTTCATTAATTTAATTTGAGCTCTTGAGAAATTATTTTTCAATTCAATTCAATTCAGTTTTATTTATATAGCGCCATATCATAACAAAGTTATCTCAGGGCACTTTTTCGAATAGAGCAGGTCTAGACCGACTCTTTATATTTACAGAGACCCAACAGTTCCCACCATGAGCAAGCACTATGCGACAGTGGCAAGGAAAAACTCCCTTTTTAACAGGTAGAAACCTCGAGCAGAACCAGGCTCAAGGTGGGCGGTCATCTGCCTCGACCGGTTGGGATGAAGGGGGGGGGAGCGGGAGAGAGAGAGCAGGAGGAAAGAGAACATACAGCAGCTCAATACAGTTCCACATAGGGATGTAAGGCAATAGATATGGTAATGGCATTGATGTTAACACCAACAGAAACAACACTAAGAGCAACACCATAATAGCAACACTAATAACAAGAGCAACAACAGCAATAGCAGCAGCGGGTGCAGAGCAGGAGCACGGGGGCAGCAGGCGGTTTTCATCCCAGTGTCACCTTTTTCAAAAACCTGTGAGATTCCTATGGTTTCAAGTTGAGCTCCACAGCAGGTTCAGGCTGTAAAAGAACACAAGTAAGATACGATGTATGGTTTGTAAGGACTTGTAAGTATTTCCTCTTTCACACAAAATAAAATGCAAGTTGTCATGAAATGGAAATTATTTTATTGCCATTTCAACTGACACTGACTGTTTAAAATGTTTATTTCAAACTGGAACTTTCTGCCAAATTGGAGCAAAATGTGAATAAAATATGATCATCTCATTCTTGCATAGATAAAGCTATTATTCTTGATCATGTACTAACCTTACACTCTGTCTAACCTAACGTGGACACCCCCACTCACAGATCTTTGTGCATGGGATGTAGTCCTATTTCCCGTCTTAGCTTCATCTGCTCTAGTTAGCTAATTACTGCAGACATCAGATTAACAGAAGGAAGGGAGTGAGCAGGGTCATAACTGAGGACACCTGCACCATGAACATGAACTGAAATACAAGATAAAACAGAACACTTGATGATCCTGAAGACAGTTTAACATCAACACTTTTCAAAACTGAGACACAAACTGCTTTATGAGACTGAAACAATCTCAAAAGTTATTTTCTCACCTGGGTGATATTTATCACTTTTATTCATTTTAAAATGCAGAGGTGAAATGCAACATTATTGATGACCACACTTCTGTTCACATTTGCATCATTAGAATGGATGTTATGATGACATGAAGGTTGGTGCTTCTCATGTTTTGTCATTCCTCAAATGAGAGGCTGCCCTCTAATGTTCATACGCATAATAACATCTGCTGTAGCTGCTAGATACTGTTTGCAAATGAGATTTGAAGTCCAGCAATATTCATATGTTAGTTTTTTGTACTAATTTATTATTTTCTGATTTAATTTACAGTCTGGATTTGGTTTGGAGGGATATGATCAAGGCTGGATTACCCAGTAGACAAAGCAGGCAACTGCCATGTGTAGTGTCTAGGGGCCCATATTCATTGGGTATCAGTTGGTTTGTGGTAATCTGATTAATTGCAAATGTGTCTTATAGAGGAGTCGCATGTCAAAATTTACATGGTGTAAATAAATGTGTGCTTTACCAAATAACCTCAAACAGGGGCCCAATAGGGGCCCACAGTTCATTCCTACAATAAGTGGGTTAATGTGGACATGTTTTGAACCCTTGAGACATAAACCTTATCATAAAAAATGATTGCATTTCTGACAAGAACTTTCAAGTTGAATAGAAAAATGAATACATGATGTTCATTTATGTTATTTCTTTATGTCAAATAGGTTGTGTATTTTAAGAAGGGTATGCCCAATAAGCTTTAGCCTACATTTATCTGGTCTATGGGAAACCTGTTATGTTGTCTCCTACAGCGATGTACTGTTTTCTACTGAAATAACTGTAGATTTGTTACAAACCAAAATAAATTTCAATATTTTAACCACCTTTTTTCATTTATTTGCTTTCCTGAAGTATGTAACATATTCACATAATCCTTACAACCTTCCAGCACTGGCAACAACATCACACAACCATCCACTTGCCTTATAGGTGCTTCTTATTTGCTCATTAATCCCCCAGTATACACTAGGGCTGAACAATTAATCGAAATATTATCGAAATCGCAATTGTTGCCAAGTGCAATATTCATATATATATTTGATAAAGGTAAAATGTGTCACAACATATCATTATAAATGAAACATTGTGGTGCTACAGAGATAGACCCCAGCAAAGATCACATCATCATCATTTTTATATTTCTTTCAGCGAAACGCAAAAATTACCATTCTCACTAAAATCGTATATTTGACAATATCTGTCAAAAGAATGACAATATGATTTTTTTGCATATCGTTCAGCCCTAGTATACCCACAAGATTAGTCAGTTCATCTGACTTCATCATCGTGATAGACAGATGGTTAATCCAATCACCTGCCAAGTATTTTTTGAAAGCGCCTGCCCTTTTCCAAACAGTTTCCAAGGACGACTTTTCAGATGGTTCTGCATAGCAAACCATCTGGCTCGTCAGGTTACCTCCAAAGGGCCACCACATACGTAAATCTGAAGGGTCTTGAGATGATTAATGGGAGAGAAAAGAAGAAAAATACAAATCTGTATTCATTTTTGAGACTTTTCGCATCTTGTCTTTTCTCAACTTTTTTGTGAAATAATGGATAATTTACCACTTTGAGTTATTTAAATAAAATCATGTTAGAAGTTTAAAGGGTAAATGTCACTATGGTGGAACTGCTTACAACTCACAGACATCTGAAACATGAAAAGGGCTCAGAGTAGACATTGCTTTTTTATAAGGTGTCAAGGTATAAGGTGTTAATTATTAATAATATATTGTATTTTATAAGATTACCATATCTGTTTTGTAAAATCTCAATCTTAAAGGCACTTAGAACCACTGTTAAATAAATGTAATGGAGTACAAAGTACAATATTTACCTCTGAAATGTAGTGGAGCAGAAGTATAAAGTAGTGAAAAAACAAAGTAAAGTACAAGTACCTCGAAATTTTACTATGTACTTGCTTTCCACCACTGAGTGAAAGAAAGTCTGAATGACCTCTGAGTAAAGTGCCTTTTTAACCTGACCGGTTCAAAGAGCCTGCTGTTAGGTCACAGTCCTGTCTAAATCTCTAACAGATCAATAGAATAATTTGTTTAATGGATATCAGTAGAATATTTGGTTTAACTGACAACCACATGTTAATGAATGCCCAGAGGTGCAGCAGAGAGGATGGAGGGAGAGGAGGAGAGGAAGAGGGTGATTACACAAGGAGTAGAGAGATGAAAAGACAGGACATGTAGAAGGAATGAGAGAGAAAAGATAGCTGCATGTGGTCAAAATTGGTGCTCCAGCTTCCATCTGATGAATGTGTTTGGTGATGTAACACATCAGAGAGTGATGCTACATTGAAGTGTCATTGAACTTTCCAATCTGCTCCTCTCTGGCCATGCTGCCAAAACACAATTTGTTATTGATTCCATTTAGGAAGCACGACTTAAAACAAATTTTAGCTTGACCAGAAAGTTAACACCATGTACCTGATTCTGCCTGATGAAATGAAAGGAAGCACATCATGTTTAAATTATGGGTTTCTCATTGTGACACAGTCGTCAATCAAAGAAACTACTCCGTCATTTCAGTGCTGGACTGACTCCCAGTCCTACAGCAGTTCATACATTTCATGAAGTATCACAGCTCTCAAAGACTGCTTTCACCCACAGAGGTTTGAATAGATCAGCTCCCAAAGCAATTTCTGCTGAAATGTCTTTTACAGGAAATCAGTTTCATTCAGAAGATCTGGCAACACTTATTCAAGAGTGGAAGGACAGCAGCAGAGTCACTGTGTAGAAAAAGAGTGACAAGTGTGGAAGAAATTATGGCATTGTCAAACGGTGTTACTGGGAAGGTGCTGCCATGTTAATGAGAGCACATTCAAACTGAAGACTGGGATGGAGTTTTGGCTGTTGTAAATGCTAGTCGATATGTATGTGGGCGAAAATCATTTGTTGTACTACACTGTAAAACATCAGACAGGAATTTAGTAGAATCAACTAATGTTTTATCATTACCTTAATGTAAATGTAATGCATGTTTCATTCATTTCAAGTTAAGTCAACTTAAAATTTCTCGTTTTCCTTTTCAGACCACTTCAGCACTTCTAAACATGACTGACTTTTGACTTGAAAGGATGAGTTGAATGAATGTACTTCTGACTTAACACATAAATGATAATGATCTCATTAATGTAGAGACCCTCCTTTCTTGTTGTTTGAAGAAAACATATATGATGAAAACTTGCTGTGTGTTTTTAATACATGTTGAGATAAGTCTGTCTTCTGATAATAATTAAAACAATGTTTAACCGTGATGGTTAGTACATTTCAGTCCCTATCCATACAATTTTTACAAGGTGACTGAGAGCAGCTTGATGTGTTGTCACCTCTGGTACAAAAGTTTGTTCACTTTTTTTCTAAGCTAAGTGATTGATTCACCGTTCAAAGGCACTTCAATACGTACATCAGTAAGTGAACGCATCACTGTTCAAAGGCACTTAAGCCGCATTTCCACCAAGCAGTCCAGTCCAGTCTAGTTCATTAGAATGGTTATTTTCGCGTTTCCATTGGCAAAAGTTGTGGATGGTACCAATAGACCCCTTTACAGCCGACGTCATCAAAAATATGCACGTATTTTGGCAACGGAAGTGGCGTTTTGCCCCAATCACCGAGACGAGTTAGCAAGTTTTAAGCATTGAATTAAAAGTGTTACCAGCATCAAAATGTTCGGTTGTCAGAATCAATATTCCAACAGCAGACTCAAGTTCTACAGAATCCCGACAGGATCACGACCGTTTCAGAGCAACCAGCGGCGTCTATGGCTGCAAGCTATTAAACATGTTGACTACAACTGGACTGAGGACACGATCTAAAATGCTCGAGTTTGTAGTGCCCATTTTATATCCAATATATATGTTTTAATGATATGACCAGGGCTTGAAATTAACACTTGCTCTCAGCCAAATTTTGTCTGTGGCTAAGAAGTCTGTAAATTCTTGATATTTTAGCATGTATCCAACCTAAGCTCAATCAGGTTTTGACTGCAAATCAATAATATTGCCACTGTGTGTGAAAATGAAAAAGTTAGTTTCATGTCCTGGTTAAGGGTAGAAAATGACAGTAAAACAGAAGCAGAATTCACGTTTGCATAACAACTATATCATCGAGCTCTGAACTATGCTAGCTAACAAGTCAACAACACAAAATACTACTTACTCTGCCATGCAGGTACAATCCGCTGTTAGGACGTAGTTTTCTGCTTTGTTAATTATAACCCAAGCCTCATACATAGCAGTCTTGTGTCCTTGTCTTTGACTGGGGAGTCTATGTCATGGTATTTGATGTTCTGTACATGACCACAGATAACGTAGTCGTAAGCATGTAGTGACTTGTATGCTCGTAGTTTCTCGCTGGTTTCTCCATCAAATACGTGTATATATCTACCTACTGAATATTGGGCCACTTGCTAATGTCTTCTACCCACACAGTAATAGCGCACGGATCTGGAAGTCGGTCACCATTTGTCAAAATCAGTTTGTTTAGGTATCATTCGCGATCTTTGTTGATTAATGCCCTTCCATAGGTTGACAAGCTATTGCCGTCTGTCATACTTCTGTTGCCAAAATGCGCGCGCATGCTTATGTACGTCATCATTGTTTACAAACTGTAAAAGGGTCTATAGAACCACTTAATTCCGTCCCATACCTTTGTTGAGGTACCTAGCACAACTAGACTTAAAGGTGGAGCTAGAAACACTGCAGTCCGTTGATTGGTGAACAGAATCGTCACTTCTTGTGCAACAAAGGGCTCAATGCATAAACCCTGCATTTTTAATTATCCCATCGATTGTGACGGAGACTAAACACTCATCTAAACACAATCACGCAAATTTTTTTAATTTAATCTCTGAAAATGTTGGCGCGCAACTTCGTTCCATGTCCTCCGCTGTGTTCTTGTGTTCTTTTGTTTACTGTTGTTTACTGTACCTTCAGTTCAGTGCAAATAGCCTATACAAGCTCTGTATATAAGGTTAATAGCTCAGCAGTCTATTATTTACTTTAGCGTTATCAGATTATGATTATTTCTGTGGCTTTCATGGTCTTTTAATATGATTTTTAACGAGGAAGTAACGTACTGTGTATCCCAGCTAAGCTGTGTTAGCAGTGCTTTCAGTCACCAGTGAGGAGCTCCACTGCTAAAAGCTACTGATTCAGTCAGTGACAATGGTGATTCAGTATAGTCAGTTCGGTTTAAAGATTTGTTGTTAAATATTGTTGACTGAACTTAATATCTTAAGTTAAATTAACTTGTTTTCTCAAGTTCAGTGACCTTACATCTGTTGGTTTTACATTACAATAACTTCACCTCAGAGCTACATAACCTACCGAAAAACCGAATTGAAGGAGTAATGGCTCCAAGTTGAAATTGAATTGCTTACCAGCTGCCACTGCCAGTCAAAAATTAAAAAAGACGACTAACGTTATGGTTAAACGTGATATAACAAAAGGATTGGACTGAGGCGATCATCAAAAATGCTCGTGTTTATAGTGCAGACTTCACAACAGGTAAGGTTAAATAAAGTATTGTCTGACAAAGTGCCCTGAGATAACTTTGTTATGATTTGGCACTATATAAATAAAACTGAATTGAATTGAATTGAATATTGTAGGTATGGATAACGTTATGTGTCTAAAGGTTTGTCATGCAGAAATCAAAAATAGGGGAACTAGGAGGAATAGGTGATTTCTCTCGTAATGCTAACTCTTTTAGTGCATTCGTTAGATAGTTGTATGGCCAGAGACAAAACATAGAGGAAACTGTTGAAGTGACAGTGAGAAGACACATGGTAAGACTCCTAAGCTCCACCCACAAAAAATGTCATAATGTTTACTAACAGAAAAGGGGTCTGTGCTGTAGATGTAGTGTATGGCCTGTGATTTTTATTAGAAAAATCCCATTCATAAATCAAAATGCAAACTGAATTCCAGGTTGTATCCTGACTGGGGGGGGGCATCAAAACCCAGCATGTGCAATTTGTCCACAAATTCCCAGAAAAGAACAGGACGTTGGTGTCCTCAGTGGTAGCTACGGCCCTGATCAGAATATCATTTCACTGAATGTATTCTGTAAATGCAAATAAACTGTACAGCCATTTTATAGGCTATCATATGGAGTTATTGAAGAAACACACATCATCATATTTCACTCATTGTTCAGTGTAATTTCCTAAAAGGTAAAATGTGACCAGTTCTAATCATATTTTTTGTGATAATTCTGCTGTATTTGGTCCTGTGCTTTTAAAGCAAACTGCTGAATAATGGGGAAATAGCAAAGTGACAGACCCAAATGGCAGCATCAGCTGTATGTTAGGCCTATCCCGGTCTCAAGGGTAAAGAGGGGTGGTATTGGTGGTGGTTTGGGGGGGGGGGGGCATCTGTCTGCATGGTGACGTCACCCCGCCCCAGCCGCTCGAAGCCTTCTCCTGTGCGTAATCCACCGCCCGCCCGTCCGCACTGTCCGGGAGGATGAATCCAAACACTTTGCATTTAACAAATCCGTCTCGAATATTAAACCAATTAACCAAGATCATTTTTCGCCATCCAGGGACTGGGAAGAGGACGCTGAAAAGAGACTCATCGAAAAGGAACTCTTATTTTTTCCATCAGAAATTTTTTTTTGTCCTGCATGAAAGGATTTGGAGAGAAGAGGAGAGGAAGAGAGGGAGGATGTGAAGGCTTCGGGATGGATCCTGGAGGAGATAATGCGACAAGGAGACGAGCAGCTCCGTGTTTCACTGCAGATATCGACGTTCTTCATATTTAGGCAACTCATTCCTGTTATTTTAAAGATAAGAGGCTGCCTTTGTGCGTAAAATAGACTGATGTAAGCTGAATTAAATTGATTATTCCTACTGAAAATGTATATATGTATATATATTTCCTATCTCCTTTCTCTTTAAGTGCATATTTTGTATTCTTATTGTTTGGCAGAATGTGGTCGTTCAGGCTTTGGTGGAGCATATAGGCTAATGCTGCATGGCCCGGCCTACATAGAGACTGTAATAATCTGCTCCATTTAATGTCGGGAGGGGTGAAATGAAAAATCACTCTTACATAACATTCCTTAAAGGACATTTTGTGTGTCTGTGTTTGTCAGTATTGAGTTTATTGTGACCTTATTGCTAGTGTATGATATATATATATTTAATCATCACTACAATATTCCAGCAGGGACATTGTGTCTGTAGTACTCCGTGGTGTGTTTACAGTACTGCGGTGCCTGTAGGATGCTTATATATATATTTTTTCCAAATCTACCACTATATCATTGTAATCATTAATTTAGACCACAATAGCAATTTAATACCATCATTCTGAATAGATCATACCATTTTAGTTGCATTTTTCATGAGGAAAATGACAGTGTCACCATTTGGCACAAGAAAAGCAGACGGGATTATTATAAAAACGCCCTTTTTGCACACTTAAGTGCGTCTTTCTCACCATGATGAAGTGATTCGGATGCTCTGGTTTCCATCTGTTTACATTCTGATAAGACTCCAATAAATCTGGTCTTAGCCTCATTTAGATCCCTGCAGCCTGGGCTGTACTCTGTAATGGCTGCCTACTTGATGTGTCCTTGACATGTCATGAAAAAGAGAGATGGAAAATTACCTGTGCTTGTGCATGATTTTTACTTGTGAATACTGCCTGTTAAGGGCAGGCAGTCGTAAACAGTTGATGGCTGCCATAAATTATAGAGCAAACGGAGGATGATCAGCAGGTATATGTGTGACCTTTAAATATTGTCAACAAGGAATTGTATTTTAAAATATATTTTCTTTAAAAGTATAGACATTTTCTTATTTTGTCACAGTTTTTTTCCCTGTAAAATATGTTGTTAATTAATGGGAATTTCCTTTATAGATGGTACTGAGGCAGCTAGTACTACAGAATTACAGAAATACATTGCTGCTGCATGCTTGAAAGAGAAAAAGTTCACATATTTTCCATTTGGATATTCAGTTGACAGTGTGTCATTCAGAGCAATATTCACAGTATGCAGGAATACAAAAGATATAGAGTAGGTTTAACCTCAGTACTTTCTACTCCAAGGTTATTGTCCCTGTCTCTCTCTTCCTCTGTGACTCTGTGACTCTGGGCTTCCTCTCTCAGTGTTCACAGTGGACCTTGATTTAAAATCAGTCAATTAAGGCACGCGGTGAATGCCAAGAGAGGAGCCTCGCTGCTCCAGAAAGGATGGAATTCGGGAGGGAATGTACTAAAAGCTTCTGTATATATGTGTATGTGTTTATGTACAGTAGTATGCCTCTCTCTGGACTGCATATCACAACTAACTGTACCATTCTGTACTCAGAAAAAATTGTAATATCTGTTAGAGGTTATTATTTCAGAAAAGCAGTTTATTTTCCATTTGTGATGCTTTTAGCAGAGATGAATATCATCAGCAGGGAAATGGCTTTACTTCCTCATTGTTTGTGGTCGCACAGCCCTCACTGCTGTATGTGTCAAAATAATAATAATAATAATAATTGCAAAATCAATCAGTTTTTTTCCTTCACTTTTCCCCCTTTGATTGTGACCTCATTAAAACCCAATGTGTATTAAAGTAATGAAGTGGAAACTCTTATTTTTGCCTTAAACACATTTGATGACAAACAGAAATGAGCATAAAGCATTGTTATTACATAAAGAAATATTTCAGTTAAATCGGCTATATGTGAACAAATATACAGGGGTGGAAGATGTACTTAAATAATTTACTTAAGTAAAAGTAGCAATACATCACAATGAAAATACTCTAATACAAGTTTCACTACATTACAAGTCCTGCATTCAAAATGTGCTTTACTATAGCCACCGTCATTGTTACATTACAGTTAAGTATAGGTACCTCAAAATTGTACATAGTGTAAGTACAGTGCTTGAGTAATTGTACTCTTTCCACCACTGCAAATATACATTTACAGTGGCAAGAAAAAGTAAGTGAACCCTTTCGAATTATCTGCATGGTCTGATCTTCATCTGAGTTACAATAGTGAACAAACACAATCTGTTTTAACTAATAACACACAAATTATTGTATTGTTCTTGTCCATATTGAATACATCATTCAAACATTCACAATGTAGGTTGGAAAAAGTATGTGAACCCCTTGACTTCAACAAAAGCTAATTGGAGTCAGGAGTTATCAAACCTGGAGTCCAATCAGTGACTCATGATTGGAGGTGTGGTTTGAGTTACTTTGACTAATAAAAAGCACTCAAACATTTTGAGTTTGTTATTCACAAGAAGCATCTGCTGATGTGATCCATGCCTCGCAAAAGAGAGATCTTAGAATTATACGATTCTAATAAAATTCTAAATACGATCAAGAATTGTTGATTTACATAAAGCTGGAAAGGGTTACAAAAGTAATCTCCAAGAGTTTAGATATTCATCAGTCCACAGTTAGACAAATTGTCTACAAATGGATACGATTAGTACTGTGGCTACTCTCCCTAGGAGTGGGCGCCCAGCAAAGATGACTCCAAAGGCACAACACAGAATGCTCAATGAGGTAAAAAAAGAACCCTAGAGTAACAGTTAAAGGCTTGAAGGAATCATTGGAACTGGTTAACATCTTTGTTCATGAGTCTACCATACGCAAATATTGGTGAAGTACGGTGGAGGAGCATCATGATTTGGGGCTGCTTTGCTGCCTCGGGGCCTGGACAGCTTGCCATCATCGAGGGAAAGATGAATTTCCAAGTTTATCAAGATATCCTACAGGATAACAACAGAGTGGCTGTCCGCCAGCTGAAGCTCAGTAGAAGTTGGGTGATGCAGCAGGACAATGACCCTAGACATCGAAGTAAATCTATTACAGAATGGCTTCAAAAAAAGAAAATCCACCTTTTGGGGTGGCCCAGTCAGAGCCCAGACCTTAACCCAATAGAGATGCTCTGGAATGACCTCAAGAGAGCCGTTCATACCAGACATCCTAAGAATATGGCTGAGCTGAAGCAGTTCAGTAAGGAAGAATGATCCAAAATTCCTCCTGAACGTTGTGCAGGTCTGATCCGGAGCTACTGGAAGCGCTTGTTTGAGGTTATTGCTGCCAAAGGAGGTTTGACCAGTTATTAAATCCAAGCGTTCACTTACTTTTTCCACCAGTACTGCGAATGTTTAATGGGTTCAAATCTTATGAAATGAAAGAGATAATGTAATTTATGCAAATGTTCAATTCTAAGAGACATGCATGGTACATTCACTTTGTAACACAACCGATAAGTGACAACTATTGAGTAATATTCCTCAAGTTCCAAGGTGTGATAGCTGTACTAGCTTGTATAGCTATATTGTAGTTCACATGTTTTATTAGGAGCCCTCGATAATTCACATCGTAATGGCTTGATTTAATGTCAAATGTATTTATTTCAGCAAATTAAATCGCTGGTGCTTCTGATGAGGCTCTCGAGTCAGAGGTTGAGTTAAATTGGTCACCACAGGAGACACAAGGTTTATTAGGTACACCTAGCTAAACCTAATGCTGTCTAATACAACAGTCCTGTAATACATCTTCATGAAGGTTATAATGTTCAGTTTTTTGTTGTAGTTGTAGAGAATGTAGAGAGCTATACAGAGAGGTGCTTCTGTTATTTAGCCAACTCTCATTGATATATATGAGGTGGACAAAATCCTTGAAACACCTGTCCGTATAATGCAATACAGTTCATCAGCACCACAGACTGCAGCCTGCAAAAGTACCATAAAGTTGTATCAACACCTCTCTAAAACTGTTTCAACAAAAACTGAACATTATTACCATCATAAAGGAAGTTTTTTTTTTTTTGCATGACTGTTTTTTTGCATTAGACTGCATTAGTTTTAGCTAGGTGTACCTAATAAACTGAGTATAGAAGGACTGCAAATTCCACCATGATGTGATCACGCTCAGCCTTGGCAGAACACGTGGACCTGCCCTCATCAAGTTTCTGTTCCTTCACTTTACTGTAAAATACTGAAGATTGTATTTACACACACTGTATAAAGCCCTTCTACTTATGCTGTTGCGCAAAGAGCTCACCTGAACCTGGGTCATAAGCTACTCAACACTTTAACACTTTAAAGGATCCATCTACTGTCCTGCACTGACGTAGCCTGGGAACCAGACGAATCTGCAAGCTCATGTTTCATTTGCTCATTTGCTTTTCAGCTACATAAAGTGATTTTAAAGTAATCAGTGGTGTTTTATCAATATAGGGTTTCCCACGTATAAGAATAGGAACTGATTGTGCTGGAATGCTCATGTAGCAGACAAGGAAGAACCACAACTAAACAAGCAGAGAGAAATAGACAAGCTAAGGAATGACATCATGTTGAGTGATAGAGGATTTTGATCTACTGAGTTTCTGATGAATAAATGATCACAGTTGTGGTGTCTGAGAACCAAATGTGAACATTAGCTGGGTCTTAATTGTCACTTAGTTGCATTATGGAGACATTGTGGGCTGTTATTGAAATGCTGTCTGAGGGCAGCATATGGTTTGAACAGCGCAGTATCACATGACCTAGAATCTGTGTTTTAATTGGCTGTGTTACACAACGGAAAGTGAGATTTTTGCAACTTGTGGCAGCTCATTGGGTTTGAAACACATGAGGTAGAGACAAACAAGGAACAGTAGGTACTGTCACATGCAGAAGAAATGCTAATGCAGCAGGTTTTTGCTCCTAATATGGTTGCCTCTGTTTGAAAGTATTTCTGGGATTGCCGGGAATGACTCTAGTAACTGTCTGCTTCAAACTGCAGACACCAGCTTGTTTACATCTAAACAGCCTTGTTATAAAAGGCCAGCCAGCCTAATCTGACCCTGGCTGGCTGTTAATCCTCAGTAATGATTGCTCTACATTTAGACCTGCTGGCTCTCTGGATGTTTCCACAGACAGTAAGTCATGTCAGCCACGGTCAGTATTTCATAAATGTTCAGGTTCTGTTACAAAATCCTGTTTGGAGTTGTCTATTATGAACGTATACAGTATAATGCATACAAACACCCACTCAGCTCCATCCACATACACACATTTACAAACACACTCACACAGACATACAGATTATGTAATTTGACAATGTTTTTTTCTCTATTGATCCGGTTACATGCTCAAATGTATTCAAATTGCATGTCTGCCATATTAATCCTTCAGATTAAGACAGAAACATTTTGAATTACATATTATATAATGGTGATAATGGTGAGGCAACTGTATCCAGCACAGTATATTTTTAAAGAGTGAAATGTGATTACAGTTCCCTACTTGGGGACCCTGTCAGTGGTGACAGTCTGTTTACAGACACAAAGTCTACAATCACTAACACTACAGCAACAAAGGCACATTAATACAATATGTAACCTTTGTAGCTATCATTAAACATATGTTTTTTGATATAGAGTTAGTCAGTAATCATTAGCCAAGAGCACTAAGAATAGGCAATTCAACTTCTCTTCTGATAGATATGATTAAAGAAGTTAATGAATAATTAAAATTAAATTAAAATGTGATTTTGTGATGGTTACGTTTGTTGGTAAATTTAGAGCTACAGAAAATGATCACATTTTTTCTATGTATAGGTTTTCATTCATACAAATCATTTGAAGTTACAAAAAAAGTATCAGTTGATTGTTAAAGATGAGTCCAGGCATCAGTTGCTGTTATATGCAAATGAAATTAAGTCATGCAAATAATGCAAATGAGTTTGGGACGTCACTCAAAAATAAATCATACATGGGTGTGGTTGCTAGGTAACAGTGGTCATACTCAGGCATGCTGCACAGTGGTGCAGGTAGCAGAGGAATCCCACAGTCTGAGCCAGAGGAAGAACACCTGAACAGGCTGAGGAGAAGCCAGAGAATACTGCAGAGCTGCTGCAACATGTTCACTTCTACAACTAACTTAATGTTAACTGTACACACTAAACTGTGTTTCATTTGTAGACTGATATGTACACCACATCTAATCAACACCACAGATAAATGATATTGTTTTCAGTGTGTGTGTGTGTGTGTGTGTGTGTGTGTGTGTGTGTGTACAAGCATGTGTGTGTGCATGACTGAGGCAGAGACAAAAAGAAAGACATTTTGCTCAGAAGGTGTTTCATGCTCCAAATGTGCCCAAAACATCAAATATAACAGCTGAATATATATGTAGTGTTTAATCTCTTGAACCCTGAGTTTCCAGTGAGAGTTCAGTGCTGTGAGGACCTTGTCTTTACATTAACTCAACATGTAACTAAATTGCATTTATTCACAAATCATTATAATGAATGTTATTTGGATCTATGGCAGCGTATTGAAGACTATATTAAAATGATAATGTAAACTTGAAAATGAAAATGTAATTCCACAATAGCATTATATATTTCCACATATGTATGTATTATTTGAGTAAAAAATTAAATCAAAATGCAGTAATCCAATTTTTATTTTTTTCACATACTTATATGGGCGTTATATGACCATATTAAAATGATGATGGAAAAGCTGTTGGACATTTAATTTTCAGTCATACGCCTCTGTACAGTGAACAATATTCAAATGTTAATTCAAATTTGAAAGTTAAAATGCAATATAAACAATGTAACCTGACTTTCCATTTATGCAAGCAATGTTTAAGTCACAATTAAAATTAAAATGTAATTTCTAACAATTTGAAAATGAAAATGAAAACGACAGATGACATTTCATTTTCACTGCTGTACAGTGCACAATATTCAATACTAAGTCAAATTTGAAAATTAAAATATAATATACAGTAAACAATGTAGCCTAATTTTCCATTTGTGTAACCATGATCTTTTAGGACATTGTATTTGAAAACAAAATCATGAATAATAAGGGACCTTAAAATAATATAAATGGTCCTTTTAGCTCAGTTAATACAGATGCAAAAAGAAAATCAAGAACTTTGAAACTCCTGGTGCAGCAAAACAGGGAAACCCTCCTACTGTGGGTCTGTAAAA
Source organism: Macquaria australasica (assembly GCA_005408345.1). NCBI lineage: Eukaryota > Metazoa > Chordata > Actinopteri > Centrarchiformes > Percichthyidae > Macquaria > Macquaria australasica. The sequence goes on from SEMN01000410.1 coordinate 172,348, forward strand.
CATGTGTAAAATGAAATGAATCCTCCATTTAGTTAATTCAGCTGGTACTACAGGTTTCAACTACAGTCAATTATTATGGTGCAAGAAAATTATTTAGTATTATAAGCTGGCAGTCTAAATATTTTGTTGTCAGATATCAATTCCATACAGGTCAAACTCTGTACACCAGTGTTGAAAAAAGAGGTATGTATAAATGTAATGACATATGCATAATATGAGTGAACATAACTGTATATATGCACTGATATGTGGACACTTGTTAGTTGACCTGTAGGTGGCACAACAGGCTCACACAATGATTGACCTCAAAGGCATTTTAAATGGCTTGGATCAATACAGGAAACACACAACAACAGTTTGTTTGTGGACCATGTCAAGAGAGCAATATTTTCTCTCCAGATTTGGGTATGTATGGAATAAAATATGTTTAAACATTAAAAGTTGTTGCATTACATCAATTGGAATAGTATTTATTTAAATACACTATACATAAAGAAAGAAAAAATATCAAGAATTAAATTAGTACATCTTCAGAGTACAAAGGAAACCAGTGGCCTTTCAATTCCAGACCGTCAGGCTGGCCATTTCAGGCTTTTCAGTTCTGTCAAATAATAAATTGGTTCAGTCCTCCAACAACTCCATGGGTAGACATGGAGAGAAACATCATAGCACCAATTCGTCAATGAGATTGTGTACACAGACCTATCTTTTGAAACAGTGCAAAGAGAGATTCAGTCCAATGATAGCCCATACCATTTGGAAAAAATCCCCTAATCAGTACTTGGTGATACAATGCATGGGAGAGGCTTAAGATTAGGGAGGCTGGGCGTTTTAAAAAGTCTGTTCATTATGTATAGACTTGCCAATGCCATTTGGAAAATTTGTTCATTTAAATCTGGACACATTGCCCAACTTCAGATGTGGTTTGTGTTTAAAAGCATTGGGCCTACAATGTGAAGTTGAATCACTAATACCGTTTGTCACAAAACTGTAGCACTGAAACAAAAGTTGACAGACCTGCAAAATAGCACAATCTCATATTTGAGCACTTTTATGTCACAGGTTTGAAGAATCTTTCTGTAAAGGTATACATCATTCCCTTGGTGGTGATTTATTTGCTGTGTAAAGACATCAAGGATCTGTTTTATGATGACACTTAAACAATGCTGGTTGTGTTTATCTCTGTTTGTTGTGTGACTAAATAAACTTTTTGACAGTACAATGTGACAGAAAAACACTGACACTGATGGGGATGTCAGTGAGATTTAAGAAAAGACAAAGAGATAGACAGAGATGGGGGCGACTGAGCACTAGTGACCACTTTATTTATCCATAAGCATAGAGATTATAATGATTTTAATTAGTATAATTATAATAAATGGACAAAAAGAAAAATAAGAAGCATGTAAAAAATATGTGCATTCTATTACAATATAAACAATATATATATACATAGAAAGGAAAATAGGAAAAATGGAAAATAAGACAATAAGAAATAAGTAAAAAATATGTGCATCATACTACAATATGTAACACCAGTGTAAATAATAATAATGCTGAATGAGATGAAAATGGGATCAATAAATGTGTTAAAATGCAGAAGTATAATTAAATAAGAAATATTAGTGGAAATGTTGTGAAAGTAAACTTTGTTGTGAGCTCATAACTTATCATGTATTCACATGTTAATAATCTATTCATAATCATTTGTTTGTATACTTATTATTTAGTAATTATATGATTGTGTATTTACTTTAATTAGTTAATAGTCCCAGTTCTATTCATGTCTCTACTCTTGAACTCTTATCTAGTTTCATGTCTTCAGGTTTTGTGTGTGTTAAGCAACGTGACTCAACGTGAGGTCAAAAGGTCAGCTCTATGGTACAGAGATGTTTTATGCTTTCCAGATGTGCGTTAAGGGTCTTAGTATGTTTTTGAAAGTTCCTATAGGTTTAAGCACAATCGCATAGTGCTGCTCATGGTGGGAACTGTTGGGTCTCTGTAAATATAAAGAGTCGGTCTAGACTTGCTCTATTCGAAAAAGTGCCCTGAGATAACTTTGTTATGATATGGCGCTATATAAATAAAACTGAATTGAATTGAATTAAACCTATCGAGCCATGTAACACTGACCAATGGAAAAGAGTTTCTTTGTCTCTAGAATACTATAAAAGCTGTATTCTTGTATCTTCTCTTTGAGATAGAGAGAGATGGCTGATGACTTCTGTTGTCTATCTCCTATTGTACAATATATTTTTGTCAACGATCTATAAGTGTTCTTGTCTTTTGTTTAACTAAAAGAGCATAGGCAGTTTTTCCACGACAATGTATAGTATAAATGCAGTATTATGGATGTGTTGATAATAGAATTGGTTATAGGTCATATGGTAAGTATCTAGCCAGAAGACAAACCATTTCTAACTTTATTAAAGGCACTGTAACAAAATGTATTAAGGCCCTCCTTCAGAGACAGAAGCCTAGCATTCCTCCATGGGTGTGTACCATAGACTGTATATAAAGATGGACGACGCGTCTCCACTTCCTCCTACTTTACAAAAATGAAGCCAAAATATCCCGGATACTGGTGCTGCCATCTTGCGCTGGTGACGTCATTTGGAGCCAGAGTCTGTGCAGTAGTGATCACGAGCACACAGTTGTCAATCATGACGTCTCACCCACTTTTTATAGCATCAAATAACCAAACTGACTGGAAAAATGAAAACTTGAACAATCATGAGTGTGATAAAAACTACCTAAAATGACAGAAACCATCTTTGGGAAAATTTTATTTGACTTATACTTTGATTTTTCAGTTTGGCCCATGTCCCATCCACTAACATGGAGGGGGCGGGGCTTTTGACTTATACACTGCAGCCAGCCACCAGGGGGCGATCGAGACGTTTTGGCTTCACTTTTGGGGAGCTGTCATGTCGTCCATCTTTATATACAGTCTATGGTGTGTACACAACATGTAATGTTCGAAATGGGAAGACCTGCACATCTTGCTGCAGTTTATGGGTACAGTGTTGGTTGGTAATATGCCAGTGATATCAGGAACAATCACAGTTGTAGTAAGAGTTTTGTATGGTTAGGGACTTAATCTTAATCTTTAATGGTCTTAATCTTTAAATTATGGACAGCAAGTCAAAGGGTTAAAGCACAGGAAAAAAACTGAGATCAATGTAGGCCATAAAACGGGTTGATTGGCAATGTCATGGTTCCCCATGGTTCATTTTTCACATCTCTAGCAATTTCCTTTATAGTGTTTTCATATTTCCCACCACAAAATATCTATCATAAAAAAATCATATGCTTCCAGTACTTACTGCAGTTAGGTATACATCATTCTGCTACTTTTTCCATGTATGTTTATTTTTGCATTTTGTGACTGCGTGCTCACTGAGTCAGACACAAACACAGAGGATAACCATGTGATAAAAACCTTCCGTCTGAATTTCCACCCTCACTAAAAAAACAATCTACATCTACGTTTTTTTATCTACATCTACGTCATCTTCTCCCAAAGGTGGTTGGCGACGTCACATATGTGGCGTTCATGTATCATCGGAATATATAGGAAAGATAATTTTTTTCACTGGAATGCAAGCTACAAACAGAGAGGAGAAGAAGTAGAATTAAAAAGAGTCTCAGAAACACAGGGCTGGGCAGTATATTATGGTATATTATAAATGCAGAACAATTATCCAGAGCAATTATTATTATTATTGTTAAAATTCAAATGTGCATCAGAATCAGAATCAGGTTAATTGCCAAGTAGGTTTACACATACAAGAAATTTGTTTTGGTATTTTGGTGCATAACAATAAACATAGTATGTAGAAAATATAAAGAAAGATAAAGCAAGTACTGCAAGCCAAGAACCATACACATAAAATAGAAAATTGACAATAATATATGAAAATAAATGAAATAATAAAAAATATGTACAATATGACTGTTATATGAAGAGCTGTACAGTTTGGTGCAGGTATGTGCAAAATATTTACCAGGGAATGTGCAAAAGTCCACAGTATGAAGTATAAGTTTAAGTATGATTTTAGTAGGAGTAAAACATCTCAGGGAATCTAGCGAAACTTAAAGGAAGACAAGAAGGATAGAGATGCTAGTGGAAAGCTTTTATTGTGAAGAGGCTTTTCTGACAAAGGATACGTTCAACAACATCAAGGACAAAATTTGCTTTGACAAAGCACAAACAAAATCCAGCAAAGCAGAGTGAATCGGGAACACACTATCTGCTGATGAGCAAGAACAGTAATGTCTAAGTAAAACAAGACTTCAAATGACAGTAGCTCCTCCTGTGCTGAACATAAGCTATGACTGCATCACTATTTTCCCTCCCCTTTCTATGACAGCCAGCTCATTGCCCGACCATTAAGTTAAAAAACGAAGAGTTTAACCGTCCTGGTTGGATGAGGTTTCCTGAAGAATGCCACACCTCGTTACACCCACCAACAACATGTTCATGTGCGCTCAAGATCGGGTTGTTTTAATATTTCCAACTGCACCCGAAGGCAGCGGGAGACAGGAGGTGGAGTGAGGTAGAGAAGCTGAACAGCAGCAGGGAGAGAGGAGGGGGAAGATAGCGAGACCCAGCTAGCCTGTTTACCAGAAACTAACCGCTGTTTTGCTAGATTGGCGCTACAAACCCAAATTTAAGCATTTTCTTTTAGCTAAGATGTGACTCCACCAGCACTTCGTCGAGTGTGTCTAAAACGACTGAAATGTGTGCCGGTAGCTGGCTAGGTTAACGTGAAGACAAAAAGGGCATCTCTCTGTGTTTGACCGAGCAGCAGCCCGACCGTAATCTTCGGATGAGATTTGTGTGTAAACGTTTGTGAACGAGCACGGCAACACCTCCCGCTGCTCAACGGAGCCCGTCGATCGTGGTTAATAACAAAATCAGCCGGGAAGGGAAAACCACCAAACTGTCAAAATGAAATTCACAGAGCATCTCTCCGCTCACATCACCCCGGAGTGGAGAAAACAGTACATCCAGTATGAGGTAAGTTAGCTTCATATTAAACCTGCACTCTGCTAACCACCAGCTAGCTGGCTAGCTAACTGGGCATCAGCCACTGACGGTATGGCTAGATGCCTGTCCAGTTCTTTCTGTTGAGGACCATTTGAGTATAGTTGGGGTGGCTTCCTTGTCTTTCACTCTCCCGTCGTCATACAACAGGAAGAGAGAAACTGCTTCAGTTGTTACGCCCGAAAATCAAGCAACAGCAGCCCACTAGTGTTAGCTAGCGAACTAGACAAGCTAGCGAGGTTTGTTCTGTTGCTCTGCAGGTTACCACCTCGTTCACATCGAGCTGTATTGAGCTGCTATGCACACCGGCCAGCAGGGCCGTGTGTTTCTGTCCTCTAAGCTGCTTGGAATGTGTTTAGGAGACAAAGGGCATTTTGGCCGAGTCATCATTTATTGAGCTAGTTAATCTTTGCGCCTGTTAACCCCGCTGTCTGTCCCCAAATGCTGACCCAGCTCAGCAGCCATGCTGCTGTGTTTTAACATCAGGGTGAGCAGAGAGGTGCTGATGGCTTAATCTGCAACCTTTGATCCATTCATGCTATTAAAACCTGCAATTCAACTCTCATCTTTATGGTGCCTTAATTCGTACACAGGGCTGACAGTGTAAACAAATTATACAAAAGTTCCAAGAAAGCCTTTGCATGTGTGCCAGTATATTTTCCATTGGTATTCCAAGCATACTTGTCAAGGTTGTACAGTGTATTTTTATACAGCAGAAACACAGTGATGATCCTGAGAGAATGGCAGGTTTTGTGCAAAGCCTTGAAAGTTTGTAAATGCTTAATTTTAACCATTATGTTTTCAAGGTTAGGAATATGCTTGAATTTGAATATACTCCTTGAAAAATGCTTGACTTTCAACATAATCTGGTGTTTCAGTTACACAGTCACTCATGTAAACCAAAAATCTTTTAATATTTGAAATGAAACGATCCTGTTGTCATATTTGTTTGTTGTCTCCTGGCATTTATAGTAACAATTTAGATGTGATGATAAAGGCTTCAAGAGTCTGGACATTTTTGGTTTAGGTACTTTGAAAGTGCTTGAAATATACTTGAATTTTACTCTTAAAAAGCTGTACAAACCCCGTATAAGTCTTATTAAAGCTGTATCTATCATATAAGTGCTATTCAAAGCTGTAACACAACTGGTGTGTGTGCTGGACAAATTTCATTACCAGTAATCAATTTGTAAAAAGGTACACTCTATTACACAGTCAGTTGGCACAGAGGGCTAATGTTGTTCACTGTAATTCAAATGACACCAGCAGCAGTTATACAGGACAGGTGTTACCTGCAAGTCAGTATGCATGAATTAATTTGAACCCAGGGTTAGGGTTTGATTTCATTTTATCCAGAATTATCAAATTCTCTTATTGAATCTGAATCCAGATTTCAACATGTTTTTTTCAGCTTTCAACATTTGTTTCTTAAGTAAAAAAAAATACTTGAATTGAAACTGAAGACTGAAACACAACAGTTTAGAGTGGCAGCAAAAGGTGTGCAATCTGTACAACCTAAAAATGAGACTGTACATGTGGGGGGGGGGGACTATGAAAAAGTTCCTCTGGTCCAAAAACACCTAATGAATGCTTTAGTGTGTTTTTCCTCCAGTTATGACTGATAGGGAGGGAAAATCCATATCAGTGTCATCTGTATAGGATCATTTGTTGTCACAGCCCATGTCATTGTATGTGTATAAATAAGCTATAAAGTTGCATCAAGAGGTGTAATGTACTACAGTGTTTCTATGCTGTGACGACAGATGTGACAGGAATGCAGCTATTATGTTTCTGCTTCCAGCCCCCCCCCCTGCTCTGTACCTGTGAGCAGCAATATATCTGCATTGTTTGGTGACGGTAGTTGCAGTATTCTTATAAGTTATCGCCTGTGCTCTGCATAGTCACACATTGCTACAGCTCACTGTGACTGCAGCACATTCTTTCAGTCAGTGCCACTGAGTTCGCCACCATACCAAAACCTGCGTGGCAGTAAGATCTGGAGTTTATATTAAGTCACGTGACTTGGAAGTACCTATTGATTGTCTCATATATTTAGATCATTTAGTCATTGGTTCATTGATGCATCTGTCTGTTTTTCCAGTCAGTAAAGTGAAGCAGAGCTAAGCTTCCTGGCTCCAAGTCAGAAGCAATCAGTCATCTCCTTTGCACTCCTGACACATTGTTTTAGTTCGGTGTTCCTTTTGCAGCACAGTCACATTAAGCTTTGAGCCAAAAGTCTTTTCCTGCAGTTTGAGATGCAGAGCAGACATTGAGCTTCAGAGATCCAAACAACAACCTAAGCAGTTTCTGTAATTACCAAACCAAACAGCCTCTGGTGAATTAGAAAGCTTCTGAAATGCAGACTAACCTGAATGGGTTGGCTGTTGGATATTTTCAAAAAGTAAAGCACTTCAAGGCAACGAAGCAGGGAAGGAAATGCAGCTACAAACTGGATGCTCATGATGTGACAGATTCCATTCTTTGTTTGTGCTTTGCTCGTTTTAAAGTATTTCTTTCCTATTTGGAATTTACCACAACTGCACAGTTGTTTAGTCAATCTTCTGCACTACAAGAACAAAGGCACATTGAATTTATGTTGTAAATAGGTCTGCAACAGACATTCTGTTTGAGTGTCTTAATATTTTATCAGTTAAAAGTACCGTTTAGAGTTTTTGACCACTAGTATTGAAATGGAGACGTCTTTATGAGTGGGTTTAGTTGTGGGTTTTTCTTTCACCATATTCTCTCTTAACTGAACAAACTTGAAGTAAATGGCTGACTTCAGCCTGATGAATGTCACCTGTTCATGAAGAGGTGCTTGTTCCTGAGATGTGAGCATTAGTAGGGCTGCAACTAACGATTAATTTCATTATTGATTAATCTGCCAATTATTTCTGTGATTAATCATCATTTCCTCATCATTTCCCAGAGCCCAAAGTGACGTCTTCAAATAGCTTATTTTGTCCAACCAACAGTCGAAAACCCAATGACTCTTCATTTACTGTAATAAATGACAAAGAAAAGCAGCAAATCCTCATATTTAAGAAGCTGGAACCAGCAAATGTTTGACTTTTTTGCTTGTAAAATTACTGACACGATTAATTGATCATCAGAATAGTACAATTAATTTTCTTTTGATCGACTTAATTTCTCCATGTGTGGGCAATTTCAAAAATGTTGCAAAGAATATAGAAAAATTTCACGCAGTGCAGCTTCAAGTCCCACTGTCAGAGATCAGCAGAATAAAACATAAGTGATTTAGCAGTGTTAGTAGTTGTATTAGATGACCCAAAACAATTTTAAAAAAAATACAGCTGCCAACGACGATCATCAGAGCAGCAAAAAAACGTCTTTCTAAAGCATCCATCACTAATATGAGAGGTGGTCGAGGGGACGTGACAGTCACAGAGCTATTAGACAAGGTAATATTCTAGCCTACAGTACGTGATGACATTACACTGTTGTGCAACAGAGGATGGTACCAGACAGGAGCCCTTAGGCAGCTGCCCAAGTTACCTAACAATTACTGAACTGTGGTGCTGTCCTGAACTATGCCAATAAGAATTAGGCTATAAAGTCTAAAAAAATACTCTGGTGAGCAGAATATTCATTTTGCATCACAATACATTTTATTTTAGCTAGTTTCGGCATCATATTTAAACTCCAAATTCATCCAGGTTAAGGCATTAACATGTCTTCCGTTGTGGAGAGAGGCATTGTACATGACTTGTAGGACAGGTGTGAGCAGCTTCTGAATTTTGTTCGTATTTGAGAGAAAATCCCACAAATTCTCTTAAATCACTCGTATGTGTCATTTAAGAATAAATCTGTTCGTATGAGGGGTTCTTGTGTGAGTCATCATTAGCTGCCTGCAGTCCTAATAATAGAACTGTTGAGTGATTTTCTGTTGTCGGTCGACTAATTGATTATGTGACTAATTATTTCAATAGTAGTTGAACTCAAATTTCCACCCCTATGCTATGCAACCTGAGAATGTGATCTTGGCCTGGACAAACACATTGTGGATCCGTGTATGCAGGTGATACCCAGCCTAATACATCTTTGTAGCAGTGAGAGGGATAAGTATAATTCTTTTTGTGCGCTTTTCTGTTGCTTGTTTCCACAGCAGTTTCACATGGACTCTGGTTTCTTCCTGCTCTTGCAGTGTTTGGACGCAGACCAGATGTAGCTTGTTGTTCCACCCAGCTGTAACCCTGGCCCTGGGCCCAGTTAGTTTTAGCCCCGTGAAGACGTGGGACCCAGGCCTGTGAGGTTTGCAGAGCCATGCTGACCAAGGCTGTAACATGCATGTCATGTTTTCTCATGGCAGCTGTGTTTGGGTCAGACACTTAGCAGGACAGTTAGATAAACAGAGGTGTACCTTGAGCTGTTATGATGTGATGTGTGCTGAACCAGAGACAGCTCCTTTGTTTTCATACTGGCCTGGACTGTTTCAAGCATGCCATGGTTTATTACAGCTGTCTTTAGCTCAGAGTATTGACATTATAAGAATGTGCAACTTTTTCATCCTGGAGTTTTACCTGCAAAAATGTGTGAGCTATCATGATTAAGTCTGGACAATAGAATAAACTCGGACTTTGTTTACTGACTGACATACTGGCTGCATTTCCCAGTAAAAGTCTATGATGGAAGCAGCTTTATTTAAACTGACAGATTCCTAGCGTGACTAGTTAGACAGGAACTATTAGAATATAAATGCCTGATGGTCATCCGTATGACTCAACAGACTCATTGACTGGATAAAAAAAATCTGCTGGATGACTGCATGTTAGTCAGGCTCTGGGATTTTTTAGTAAAAATGAAAAAAGATGTTTGTATGTTAGGGGAGTGTTAGCTGGAAGGACAGGCTTGTAGAAGGGTGTAAGAACGATGGACAAGACACAAAATGGGAGCAGCAAGTCCAGAAATAAGCAAAGGGGGAGGGGCAAGAACAGTAGGACTGCAACTAACAATTATTTTCATTATCGATTAAGCTTCCTTTTATTTTCTCGATTAATGTATTGATTTAGTCTATGAAATGTTAAAAAAAGGATAACAATTCCAATTCCAGTTTCCCAGAGAAGTGACATCTTCTCATTGCCTCTTTTGTCCGACCAACAGTCCAAAACCCAAAGATATTTCATTTGCTGTCATTAATGACAAAGACGAGCAGCCTCACATTTGAGAAGCTGGAACCAGCAAATGTTTGATATTTTTGCTTGACTAAAATGACTATCAAACAGTTATCAAAATAGTTGCGGATTAAGCTTCTATCATTTGACTAATTGATTAATCGACTAATTGTTGCAGCTCTAGAGAAGAGTAATGGATTGATGGAGCCCTAAGGTGCCAGCGTATCGCACCAGTTACAGTGGCAATGCTGCTGTGGTAACTTCAGTACCACATCATGTGTGGCGATGTCTGTTTCTTGCAGAGATTAGACAACTGGTGACAACACGGAGCTGCCACAATGAGAAAAGAAATCTCATGGTATCTTGTAACAGGAAAGTTTTGTCATTATAACTAGAAAGTAACCAGTACGTCTTCAAACTGAGAACTGCTGTCTGTTATAAGATGCTTTTGTCTTGAGACTTAAAGGATAATTCCGGTTTATTACAACAGCAAGTGTGTGTTACTCTCCTAATAAATTGCTGACATCTCAGAATGTGGCAGTATCGCTCAAAAGAAGTCAGACAGGACAGGTTTTAAACAAACTCCCACTTTACCCTCCAAATTTATTAGGAAGAGGAAACAAAAATTATTATTAACTGTTCTTCCCGCTTCAACTTTTACCTACCATACTTTTTGGTATTTGTGCACACAGTTTTCCTGTACAACAAGGGCTGTGCACTCATACTTGGCTTTACCTCCAAATAAAGTGATTTAGATAATCTGGAGAAACTGTTAGCTTGCTTAACCCTCTTTGCTCGTTTCATTTCTTCCCCTATTACTGGGGCCTCAACTCTCTTGATATATAAAAATGTGTATAAATTCAGTACTGTAAGGCACAAGCAAGTCATTGACATCATTTTTTTCTTTCAACACAACATGGGCTATTTCAATATGTATGCTGCAGTGATATCACATTATAAAAAGTTATAAGACCAAGAAGTCAAAAGAAAAATGGAATTTGAATGTTTTAAAAATGTATTCATTTTCCACTATGTGCAAAAGTTTACTGTCTTCACATTTGTAGCCCAAGGCCTCAAGTGAAAAACAAAACAAAGAAAATACTCTATTACACACACAAACAGAACAATTTACATTTTTGTCAAAACTGTCATTGTATGTACATTGTTTCTTGGTGTGTTTTCACTTGTGCCACACTGCGAAACAGTTTCTGTCCAAAATAAGGCAGAGGGCCACATCACACTCACTGCACTAACATTGTATGACCTGCTGAACCTGCCCGGTCTTCCTGCAGTTCACACAGCCTCTCCTTCCATATGATGCTTTTTTGGTTGGCTTGGTCTGGATAGTGATGGGGACAGGATTGTGATTGTTAGTGTCCCGTTTTGGTGGAATCACCAGAGAGACCCCACACAGCTGAGCTGCGAGTTCCTCCATAAAGGCCAGGTGGGTCATGGGCTGCTTGTTTCTCTCTCTGGCAAGTTCCTTGTGTAGGATGTAGCTGTTTGTCCTGTTTGCAGTATCCACAAAGTGATAAAACAGTGTGTGGTACCATCTCAGGGTCTTGTGGTGGACACTGTAGTACTGGATCAGCTGTTCTGATAAATCCACACCTCCCATGTGTTTGTTGTACTCTAACACAGGTGTGGGGCATGGGGCAGCCAAAATTGAGCAGCCAGCTGCGCTCTTTGCCTTTCCTTGTACCGTGCCACCAGAGTGTGCCACATGCACTGTGGAGCAGACTGCAACCTCACGTGTATCCATCCACTTGACTAACACACTTGGGCTGACACATGTCCACCTAATGGTACCTCTGGGATCCTTTTCTTTGAGGGCAGTGGATGCTGAGCAGGGGCAGTCCTTCCTGTTCTCCCTGTAAGTCCCATAAGCCCCAATGTTGATGGTAAACAGGTTGTTGAAAAGTCTTGGGCTTCTGTAGAAGTTGTCAACGAATAGATGATATTCAGTTCCCAGGTATCCAGGCTTTACATGGCACATTACAGAGTCATAAGCCAGTCCAACTCCTGCAGGAAAAGCTGACTTTCCTTTATAAACATTGAAGTCCACTGTATAACCACAGCTACTGTCTGCCAGCACAAAAAGCTTGAAGCCCCATTTGGTGGGTTTTCCCTTTACTGCCTGAATCTCGCCTGGGCCTTGCTTGCGACCATCCTCTCATCGATGCTGATGTTTTAGCCTGGGTGAAAATAGGTTTTGCAGCTATCTTTGATGCTATCAAGGAGGGGTCTCAGATGGAAAAGGTGGTCTTGGTCTGGTGTGCCTTGTTTTGCATCATTTTTGGTGTCTTTGTTGGGATCACTTGTGAATGTTCCAGGATATCACCCAAAATCTGTCACGGGTCATTGCTGTGCCAAGAAATCCCACAGAGAAGATAGTATTATGCCACCCGTACCTGCGGATGTCCCCCAGTTTTAAGGAGCAAAGCATAGAAGACAAGTATCAAAAATCTGAAGAACTCGTTGGTTGTGAGGTCAGCCCAGGTATATTTTTGTCCTTTAGAGATGTTTGTTGGTGTTGGTACACAGGGTTTTGACCGTGGGCAGAGACCTGCACAATAATGTCAAATAATTTGAAACCGTCACTTCCACTAAGCTGATCTCTCCATTTCTCAATTTCTGTTCAGTAATAAAACGTTAGCAAACAGAATAAAACACCAAACAGAATAAAAAAACATATTCCACTGTATGCGTGATGTGCACACTATAGATATAAAATCTGTGGTGCGCATGCTGCCGCCATTCCCAAGTGCTCACAGACGTAGGAACATGTCTTTACGTAGCTCAATACACTTCAGCTAGCTATCTTGACACATTATTTGCTCTCTGAAGGTCGCTTCCATGTTTCAGCAGATTTCTAAATGCTTAGGACACAGCTCCAATCATGTTTGTAAATCAGCGATACACCATTTTGCAAAAAGAGTTGTTTGTATAGTCGGCATTAGATAATAAAACACTAAATTATCGCTATTATTATTTTTCAAAAGTGTCCAAAAATAAGTGTTTCCTTGATGGATTATAAGAACAAGTGGCGTTTCATTGTAACGGCTGAACGGTGTGCTGCAGGACCGTTTTTAAAGTAAGTCGCTACATGCATCCATTACAGAGATATTAAAGTATGAAGTGAGTGCTTTTGCGATCGTAGATGACTGATGCGACCCTAGAGGGTTAGAACCTGTCAGATTGTCTGACTACTCCTGTTTCTTGCTGCGTTGGACATTGTAGCAATGTAGCCGTGTCCCCAGATCTCACAAATTAACTAGGAGCCAAGGACTCTTATTACTAAGAGCTAAGATGTAATAAATCAAATTCATCCATTAATCCAGAGTTATAAGAAGAACAAGATCTCAGAACTACACAGTTAGTTGCTGGTTTGGCAGAAGACAAAGGAACAGTGCAACATCTAGAATGTTATTTTGGTTAATCAAAGTGACTCCATTAGAAATCTGATTGAATCGCTGATGGACAAAATGCTATGTAATGCCCAAATACTAGGCTAATGACAATTGCATAAGTATTGCTTAACAAGAGCAAGAACCATTGCATGTTTTTAGGTCTGAATATCAATTCATTCACATTTCACATTTATCCACTTTTTGCATACATGTGCATATCAACACTTTTTAAAAAATGATTTTTATGGCATTTTATGCCTTTTATTAGAGAGAGAGAGAGACAGACAGACAGTAGAGAGGTGACAGGAAATGAGCAGAGACGTGTGGAATGACATGCATAAAGATCTTCGGCCAGATTTGAAGCAAGGACAGGGTGCCACAGCAACACTGTGTTTTAACTGTTCTTGTTCCAATGACTAGGGTTGGGAACTGAAAACCGGTTCCAAATTAGAACCGACTTCAAAATGCCAAGAACCGGGTACCTGTTAAAACATTTTAATTTTGGTTCTGCTTACCGGTTTGTAAACGATAACCCTTTATTATTGCAAACTAAGGCTACATATCTGCAAGGATGTGGCTGTTTGCCAGGACCTGGCTACGTCATGCATCAATGCAACAGTGCATCGACTGTGATAGATACGAGGGCTTGCAATTGTTTGTCAGTCATTTCCATTCAGTCACGGTGTGTCACTTGCAAAAGATGCACAGGATATTGGGAGCAGAAGTGTAACCACTCTACTATGCAGTGGGCAGCAGCACCTTGTTTGTGACGTAATGTCCGTATACCATTGGCCTGAGGGTTTTTTTCTTTCTTTTGACTTAGTCAGCATAATGCTGCTGTCGAGGTCTGTGCACAGCAGCAGCCTTAGTTCATGGGAAGTTAGTTTGCTGATGGTAGCTGGTTTCTGTTAGAGCAGCTGACAGAAAAATAAGGGTGAATCAACAATTCTCTGTTTTTACTAGCAGTCACAGTCCGAGTCAGCAGACATTAAGAGAAGGGTGTTTGAAACAACACTGACAGACTTCATTAAACACTTAAAGTATTATATTAAGTTGTGTGGGATTATTTTTAGAGAAAATTAGTCATTATTATTTAAATACTGTCTAACGCTAATCTATATTTTACCATCTTGCAATGCTTTATAAGATTCTACTTTAAAATTTGAAGTAAAAATCAAGGTACATAGTTGGTTACAATGCATAATGTACCTTGTTTGTGATGTTATGTACATATGCCGTTGGCCTTGAGTTGTGTTTTTTTTTCTTCTTGCGTCTTAGTAAACATAATGTCTCTGTCGAGGTCTGTGCACAGCAGCAGTGGTGGAAACGCCAAGAAACAGCAGCCTTAGTTCATGGGAAGTTAGATTGTTGATGGATGGAAATGCACATATTCAGGCAAAGTTCTTGCACAGCTGCTACAAGTATTGGATTTAGTAATACTATCAAATGTCAAGTGATATCTTGTCCTAGTAGTAAACTCGAGCCACTTTCATAAACCCTGGTTTTACAGTATGTACTTTGACATTTCACTTAAACACATGATACATATCTTACAAACAGGTGAGCTAGAGTTGTGGAAAAAACATCAGTGTAACTCCCATTTATCTGTAAGACCCTGTGATTAACACCCTGTCCAGGCTGCTACCAAGAACAAACAAAAAGTGGAGTTCATGTCCGGTTTCCACTATTTGCACATGGCACTGTCTTTTTGTTTTGCCCAGTTAATATGATACATATATTCACAAGTGGCGGATGCACATCTGAACACTGACACCTGGTAAATATGACATGGCCATGTGATATTGACCCACATAATGACTTGACGAGTGCAACATGAAATAGTTGACTGGCATACAGTGGATTGTTGGATAGTCAGGACCACAAGGCATACCCACCGGTAGTATCCTCCAAATTTGGGCTTGGAAATGACACGTTTTCGGACCGGAGGAACTTTGTCATAGTTTTAAGAACAGTTGGTCATATCAGTGTTCCTATTGGTGGAGCGAATGCTAACAGAAAAAAAGCCCTTGAAGGTATGTAGTTCTCGGGGGAGCTCCCCAGTGGGCAGTTCCTCTCAGGGAGTCCCCAGAACTGTTTGGTCCCCCAGAATGGGACAGGCCTTATCAACCTGTTAGGACATATTTGGTCTTGAAATGCAGGCTTCAAAAGAAGCAGCCCTGTCTTTATCTGTGTGTTTTAGTCCAGTTGTTTGTCCTTGTAATGCTGCCTTCAGCAGAATATAGTCATGGAAGACAGCTGCTGATTCTGCTGGTCTTATCTGATTAGGATGGAAAGCAAAAGATAAAAGATAGTACAGAAGGAGAAGTGGAAAAGAAAGGGGTCAGAGAGAGGAGGAGGAGAGAGTAAATGTAGGGGCATATAGATGGCCAGATGTAGCAGAGATTGATGCTAATATTTTTAAGCACTGGCCCCATGGGCCACCAAGCCCCTAAATTTGGTAATAAATTTTGTGGCTCATACATTTTTGGTGGCCCAAATGTAAAGTTATGTAAAAACAATTCAGAAAAGGCAATTCAACGCAACTTAACACAGCCTTCCTTTAACTGTGACACTTAAATAAATGAACAGAATCAGGGATGCAAACGCGTATGGTGAAAAAAGAGTTTAAAAAAATATGAGACAGTGTAATACCATATAACCATGTGACCAGGGCTTTCCACAAAGATATGGAGTAGCCAGCCACTTGGGAAAAAGTAGCCAGCTAGGGGGGTCCGGGGGCATGCCCCCCTGGGGCATTTTTGTCCATAAAAGCCCAAATTTGGTGGCCTCTGGCACATTCTAATGCCATTATTCCATCATTACACTGATACTTGATCATAGACATTACTGCAGTAGGTTCCATTACATCAGATTTTATTTTTAAAATATGATTTGGGGCATCTGACATTAGTTTGCATAATTGGTCAATGACAACAATACAAAAGCATTCTAGAACATTTTAGAGCCTACATTTTCCTCATATGACACAGGCTTGTTACTTTGACAACATTGCTTGTTTTAGTGTGCATTTGCAATGCATCTTAGAGATACTCTGCTGTAAAAAGCGTAATGTAAATAAAGATCATTCATTCATTCATTCATTCATTAAGCCCATAAACATCTGTGGGGGCAGGACTGACACAGACAGACAGGCACGTTTCTCTATCATCATGTTTGCATTGTTTTGAAGTGGAGGCTAGTGGTCGTAAAATGTAATGCATAGCGAATCGCAACTTATTAATTAAAACTATTTTATTAGAATCAAAAATTAATATAATAAAGTAGCCAGCTGGACTGATTAGTCTTCAGTTTGACTGGCAGCCGGCGCTTATGGAAAGCGGACTTTTCTCGCTGTACGGCCGAAGGCGCGAAGGAATCGGGATATTTGTGGAAATGTAACGTTGCTTTGGTGAAGGCTTGCAGTATAGGGACAAAACTTGGTGGCCACAGGGGCCACCTACATGGAGTATTTGGTGACCCCAAAGTAACTTTTTGTGGCCACGGGCCATCGTGCCATGGTTAATGTCGAACCCTGTGTAGACAGACACACAGAGGTCATTGTAGACAGAGTGAAGAAAATTTCCATAGAAGAGAATAACAGTGGGAGAGGAAGAGGGATTAAAAGAGGGAAGAGCAGAGAATCTGACATTTCAAAGGCTTTATTGTCATAATCCCCATACAAACTCTTAATTAAAGCTCTTTCTAGGACCAAAGGGAAACATATGGAGAATGAGAGAAAATCTTAACACTAACATATTGAGGAAGATGGACGGAAGAGGACATGGGTAAAAAGGTCAGAGGGATGTGAAAGACCAGGATTGAGTGCTCATGGCATTGGCTACCACCTGACTGGTATTAGAGGATCACATACTCACTCTTCATGCAAATGGACACACGCATGCTTAGGTCACATGCTTAGGTCTCTTTTATAGTTCCCATAGCTGTCCCCTGTTCTGTGAGCCCAGCCTTAATAAGACACCCAGGTACCATTTCCCTCCTCTCTGTCGCTGTCTGCTGCAGTTAGCGATGTCCTGCATTCCCCAGAATGCCCTTCAGCAGCTCCCAGTGAATTATACTGTACAGCTTCAGAGACAGTAGCACTAGCATAGCAAGAGCAAGACACTGAGAAGTCTTCCCAATAGTGAAGTTGCAGTCTTGAGCCTGTTTGGCATGACAGACAATTGAGGCTACTGTCTGTAAATATACTGCTATTTCATCCTCGTTGTGATTTATTTGACTGTGCTAACAGAGCTTTAAGTCGATTTTTACCAGTGACAAATATTAAGAAAAGAGTATGGCTTGGTTCGAAATCGCATACTAACATACTATTCATACTTCAAGTATTCAAGTATGATGTCAAATTCAGTTTGTAGTGCGTTCCAACTGCATAGTATGTGGATTTTGCAACGTGAGCTTACTGGACATTCTCAGCTGCCCCCTGCAATGGCGGTAAAATAATTAGGAATGATGGAGAGTAATCGTGAAACAGAAGCTACTCAGGACCCAGGACATTAAGGTGCAGTTAGGAAGAAAAACGCGGGAGATCAAGCACACACACACACACACACACACATAGATATTTATATATAAAATGTACTGTAGAAAAAATATTTAATCATTTTAATTTGCTGTAAAATTATACTGGAAAATATTAAATTTAGTGGAAGAGGTTGCATTGATTTACATTTGTGATAAACAGTTTTCATTCAACGGTAGGTGGGACCGGAGCCAGACCGTCGGCGCAGCAGGGGTGCCAATGCAGGGGCTCCGGGGAAAAAAATCAAACCAGGTTCAACTTTTGCTGCAAATTAACATGACGTTATCCAGCAAGACGCTGCATGATTCAATCAAATACATTATAGAATACTTTGTAGCGTGAGCGCTGTATTTCTGCTGTTTACCTCGTGATCATCGTGATGAAAGATAAAATAGTTGCCGCTAGGGGCGTGAATCTCAAGGCACCTCTTGATTCAATTCGATTCTGATTCAGAGGGCTACGATGCGATTATAAAACGATTATCGATGCATCTCGATGCATCTTGATCAGTGTCCGAAATTAAACTTTTGACTCACCTATTTCCTTCTGTTAAGTGTTTTGTGCGTTGTATGGCTTCGGCCACCAGGTTGTGCCTGTGAGTACGGTGAGAGAGTTTTGAAGCAGTAGTAGAAGAAGAACATCTTCCTCCGTTGTTGTACATTGCAGTAGTTATTGCAAAGCTAGCAGAGAAAATATGCTGGTGGACTCTGGCTGCAACACATGACTATTTTGGTACAGACATTTACCTGCCAGTGTGGCGGGCAGTCTTCCGAGATTTACTCGCCAAACGGAATTGCCGGTTGGATTGTATCTTCTTGTATCTTCGGTTGCTCGGCCGTCCTCACCAGCCCAAGAAGTCTAGCTTAAAACATAAACACATGTTTTACGTCTGTTACGTTTCACCATCCTGTTGGTTCAGCCGCAAGGAACGTACTTCATACAGCCCGGCCTTACAAAATTGTAACAGGCGATTATAACGAGAATTGAGTTTCAAATTTCTGATTATTGAGTTTTCTCCATAGAGACATAATCGATTTTTTTCCACACCTCTAGTTTCTGCTGTGTTAACTTTCCAGAGTTGTAAATCCTGAGCATTACAAATCATTGTGCTGTGTTTTGGCATCTCATAAGCCTTTAAACTCATTAATGTGTTACTCCAACTGGACTTCCTGGATCGTATTTCATTGTCTCAGCAGTACCTTAATACGCCCCCAACAACGCAGCTCCTGCATTGTTTTAACGCAGGGCTGTTTCCTGTCTGAATCCCTGCTAAGGCCTAAGTTTTATTTTGTTAGACATTACTGATCTCCACAGGGAAATCATATTTTGTGATCACAAAAATGAATGCAAATTCAACCAGTCCTTAAATTATTTGAACCTTCAACAAAATATTGCTCAATGGGAAACATACAGGCAAAACGTACTTATCGCAGCACTTTACTGCATAAAAGAATGCAATTCACATTTGCACATTTGTTGCAATTCAACATACAAGCCTAAAATCACTCTTTGACCTTAACAAAAAGATCACAAATTGCATCCGATTGCAGAAAAGCTTCTGCAATTTCACGTACTCAGAGCTCAGATTCAGAACTGAGTGGGACTGAGAAAGGCATCCTCTGCATTTGACCCTTTTGACTTTTAGGAGCTGTGTGAAGCCACAGCAGCCTGAGGACAGTGTCAGGAGTACTACTCATAGCTAACATGCATGTGTTTGGTGTGGGGGAAGCAGGAGCACCTTGGAGGAACCCCACACAGACACTGGGAGAACTAGTACAGTGCACTCAGAAAGGAGCAGGGCGTTAAGCAACATTGCGAACCACTGAGCCAATCAGAAGAAAATCATAAATGAACCATAGCTGAAAGGAAAAAGATGAGCACAGAAACATTTCTATATTTCAAGCCCTGAACGTTTTCAGAATTGAAGCCATCGCAATAATGTTAATGATGCAGCTTTTTTCTTCCTTCCACCAATTAGTTTGACGCCATTTGATTGCACCACACTAAATGTGTGTGTAGCTGTTGAAAAGTGATTTTTTTTATTTTCATATGTAAACATATACACAGAAATTGAAACAGCAACTATGTTATTGATTAATTATTTTATCATTATAATTTTATTTATTTGTAAATATATATAAATTGTAAGTCATTCAGGTACGAATATCAAACATTAACTAGTTCTAGCTTATCAAATGTGAGGATTTGCTGCTTTTCTCTTTCTTTTAAGGATTTAAGGATATTGTGATGGGACACTTTTCACTATTTTCTGATATTTTATAGAATTAATGGAGAACATAATTGGCAGATTAATTGATGATAAAAAGAATAGTTAGTTGCAGTCCTAAACTCATAACTCAGGAACATATGATGGTATTATACTTAAAGCTGATACCTCTGTAGATAGAATTTGTGGTTTTGGAGCACTTAGCTGTTAATAATTTGATAAATTCATTATCTTCAAAATACTAAAGCACCCTAAAAGCACAGTCAATCATCCAAATTGAACCCGTGGCATCAAAATCCAAAACAGAAATGCATTCTGATTTTCAGGTCTTTTAATACACACCCACAGTCAACAATATCTCAAATTAAGCTGTGCATGTTTTAGTCATCTTTGCATAAACATGATTAAAACCAGTCTATATTTGTAGTAATATTTTTAACCTATAAGAAAGTAATGAACAGTTAAATCCTCTCAAAGTTTCAAGAAGTGCTCAGTCAGATGGTAATGCTGAGTGAAGCTGCTGGTTTAGCTTTTAGTTTGCGTCATTTGTGCGTCACAGCGTGTGACATCACTGTCCTGCAACATATCTCCAAAACCCTCAGCCGTTAGGATTTTGGGGGCGCTTTTTGCTTTCTGCTATAACGCCCTTGTAGGCTTGACATTTAAAAACACAGCTTCTTTTCCATTTGCTTTTTTGCACCACCTTAATGAGGCACTTTTGTATATGAGCTGTGTGAGCAACACGACAATAAGGAAAAAAACCTAGAGATCTGAGGTTTCTACAGGACACAAACACAAGCATAATCCAGTTATGACTCATATAATCCTACTGACAGTTTGGTGTCAAGATATAAAGAGTTTGTCTCCTCGTGGGTGGGGGTTAGGGAAAAGAGAGGGGCTGAGAGAGAGGGAAAGGAATGTATAAAAGAGATTAGGCAGAGAGTGAGAAAGAGGAGAGAGTGGGCAGAGAGCGAGATGGTTAGGGGAAATATTATTATAAATATTAATATTATATTGTAAATTAATGGAGGAGGAGAAAAGGAGAAAAACCTACAGGGAATGAGGGATTGAAGAAAACAAGATAAAGTAAACGGAGTAGGACGGCATAGACACTTCACACACACACACACACACACACACACACAGGTCAATCCCACAGACTTGTGGTCAGCTGTTGAGGTGCAACAGTCTGCCTGAGGTGATAGCCGCAAGTTATGGGTCTGGATCAAGGTAGAGGTGTGTGAGAGAGTGGAGAAAATGCCCTCGAGAGAGAAGGAGAGAGAGGGAGAAGGGGAAAAGGACAGAAGTAGGGTAATCTGTGAGGATAAGCAGAACTGCAATCCTTCCTGTTGAGCTGCGTGTGTTTTGTTTTGGAAACTTGCTCCTTAGCACATGCTGAGCCAGCCTATACTGATCACACACAGACACACATTCACACACATGCACACGTTCTAGTGGGAGAAGTGTGGGAAAGCTGAAGTTTTGCTTCCTAATGTGTCTGTGTGTATTTGTGTGTGTTTTGCGGCTGAGAACAGCATAGCATCAGATTGGCAAACAAAGCACTCTGTCACCAGAAATGATCGTCATATTAAGAGACCATGTTCTGTCTGGCTGTGTGTTCAGACATTAGGGCCACTGTAACACATAGCCAGATACATCCAGTCAGTTTTCATTCCTTGTAGAGCAGAAAAACAGGCGTTGAGGCTTAAAGGTCATTGAAGCTCCCTCTGCAGGTCAAGCCAAAGAATTGATCCCCACAGAAGAGATCGAGCTTTGCTAGATCACATGTCTGGTGCTACTGAAGAGGAGAGAGTGGTTTCAACTCGCTTAATGACGTCTTCACCATCACCAATCCCCACCAGCAATAGAAACGTGAAGGAAAATCCATAAGCGGCTTCAGCTGGCCAGCAGAGCTCTTGCAGCCTCCACGTTGTATCTACACAGCTGCCGTGGACCAGATGTTGGTTTATGTTTTTGACCTTGATGACGTGTTGGAGATTTGATCCCCTCTCACCTGCACCTCTTTGTCTGACCACTTCATTTGTGATTGCATGTTTTAGAATAATAATGATTTTTTTTATTTATTATCTTTTTATTGAGATAGAAATCCACATATCCATCAAACATTCAGACGTCGTTTTCTTTTTTTTAAACATGAAAGATTCTGAAAATTAAAAAATAAAATCAAATAAAAGGACTGATTTCAAGATGCTGTATATACATTAACACACACAATCAAATACATGTTGGAATACTTTGTAACGTGAGCGCTATATATATATGTATGTATATATGTATGTGTGTGTGTGTATATATATCTCTCCATTTTTACCCTTATATATAAATATAACCATCCATACACTCAATCAGTTGTTTAAATTACTTTTATTTATTACATTTAAATGTACATTTTTACTTCTGTCGGAGTAGAATAATAAGTATTTTAAGGGAAATGTGACAACATTTGCAAATGTAGATGTACTGCACAGCAAATTTTAAATGTGGAGTTAACAGTCGCCCACTAACCTTGGAGACGTAGTCAACACTTGCACCACTCCAGTTCAGTAAAAAAGACATACGAGTTGTGGATAACAATTGACTTACTCCAAAGCCTACTCCCTTTTACTTCTGCTTTACAGCTATGATGGCTTCAGAAGACTTTCCCTGTCGAAAAGAAATACACTTGTTAGGGCGGAACTACGTAGTTGTGGAAAATAACAAATTGAAACTACTAGCCATTTTGATTTGGATTTAAATTGCGATTATTTTCAATAAATTCAATTCCAGGCCTGTATTTGGGGTCTACAAAGTTTAAAAAAAGATATGATTATACCAATTACAAACTTATCTCAGTTCTACCTGATTAATGATGCAGTTGCTTGTTATCGGAGAAAAGTAAACTTTTAAGTACTCTGTTTTAGTTTTCTATAGAAAAAATGACCTAATTAGTTCATTTAGAAAGATATTAAATTAGTGGTCACTAAATTTGTTATGATATGGCGCTATATAAATAAAACTGAATTGAATTAATTTTCAAAATGAATTGTGACATTCAGGAGTGGTGTTATTTAACTGCATAGTTACTGTATCCACCTTGGGAAATTCAATTCAGTTTTATTTATATAGCGCCATATCATAACAAAGTTATCTCAGGGCACTTTTTCGAGTAGAGCAAGTCTAGACCGACTCTTTATATTTACAGAGACCCAACAGTTCCCACCATGAGCAGCACTAGGCGACAGTGGGAAATAATGACACTGCTTCCAATGACAATGTTAACAGATGTCAGGTGTCACATAATGACTGATGTGAATATGACCGCTGACAGCTCTGCATGTTTATCTGCTAACTTATGCTAACTGCTAACTGTGTAATAGTAATATGTGTAATAATGACAGCTAGAGTAGAGTGTTTAACTAGACAAAGACTCACCGCTCTCTATCTATAGTCTTCGTCATTTTCTATCTTTCCAACATTAAAATGACACAGTGGTGTTTCTTTCACGAAGAATACATCTTGTGACATCCACAGAGCATATTAATCACACAACAGCCAAGAGTTTCTTTTTGTAGTTTGGCCAACTGATGGAATTAACAGTAATTGGCTAAAGCTGAGTAAATTTGGCAGTGACACTCATCTAGTGAAATCAACAGTGGTGTAAAACTTTCATCTCTCAACTTACAGCTAGGGTTGGGTGATGTGTTCAAATTTTCCAGCCGGCCACCGTCAGCCCAGCAACCGGCAATTCCTGATATTTTCGCATGTGTGAGTGTGTGTGTGTGTGATCATGGTGCACAACTGCACATACAGTTTTTGGTGTAGTTCTCAAATATGATTAATGAATTGATGTTGCTTTTCAGCGCCAATCGATTGGATAGCAACCACAATTAAGATGGCTTAATTGTCATTTAGTCACTGCCTTGTTTTGATCGGAAATCGGTACAAGAACTTGCATAATATGGCCCAACTCCAGCTGCCAGTTCCTATTTGAATTGCACTTTACAGGTTAATTATTTACCGAGTTGAATTCTCGAGAAGGCAGGCCATGAAATTAGCAAAATAAAATGACAAAAATCGTCCAAAATAAACAACCGGCGATAGCCTATACATTAGTCCAATCACCCAACCCTACTTACAGCTTCTTAAGACATTGTCAATAATGTAAGTTATATCAAACCGCAGTTTGATAAAAAGAATTATTTCTTGTTTAACCCCTAACTTGTAGGGTATTGGTTCAGTTTGTGACTTCAGTCTGTGTCTCTCTATTTCATTGACAAGGACATTAAAAGCATTTAAATTCACAATAGTTAGATATAGAATATATACAGTGATTGCTGGATTATGCAATTCCCTGTTTGGTTTCCCACACAGCATGTTGGGAGACGTGGGGTGAACAAGGAACCCTTGTGGAAAAGTGGTATTAGAAAGAAACAGGAGGCCTGCTTTGGGATTTAGTTTCTACTCTGGCTGTGCGTAGTTTTGCAGTTTATGTGAAAAGAAGCTGTTTTTCTTGGTGGTGAAGGAAAATATAGTGAGGGTAGAGGAGCTGATGGGAACGTTAGCTGGAATAAATGGGGCTATCAGCGGCAGACCTTATTCCTTGCAATATTTAAAAACTCTATCTCCTCTACCTGCTGAGCTCTTAATCTCTCAGGTTACAATGGCAGCTCTGTATTTTATAGTCAATCAATGAAAACACAATGATTTGTTGTTACTACTCGACCATGCGGTACATTATCTATGTGTATCTGCAGGTTTCTCTGTCTGGGTAAAAAAAAGTTTCTTCAGTCCCTATTTGTCTCGTTTGTCCCAGAAATATCAGAACAACACTAATACGATCTTTGCTCTTAAGTTAATAGCTGATTGTAATTTTTGGTGATTTGAAATTTATACAAATTTAAATAATAGGCCAATTGTAACTCTAAATGTAAATCTAGAAAGGCAGGCACACTGGAGGATGGGAGTCACCTTACTGCCTTCTTATTGATTTCTTTGCTGTGTTTTCCCCTGTGTTTTGCTGTTTGTGGTCTGTGTTGTTGTTGTCATTGTTGCTGTTTACATTGTTGCAACAGTGAGTATAGGCTGGCTGTGTGGGCTACAGCATGACCTTGACTTGCTCTGCTGTTTGCTGCAGAATCCAGCCTCTGCTGCTCTTTGACTGGCTGGCAGGCGGGCTGGCACACAGTGAGGCCATTGTGGTCTTGTGCTCTGCTGGCATTCTGAAACACTGACTGACCGCTCCACTATCTAACCCTTGAGCGAGAGCGGATGAAAGAGGGCGACTGTCCCGCTGTCCTAGTGCTTACTGAGACTGAATGACTGTCGTCTCCTCGCCCTCTCCACAGCAGAGACGAGCTGCAGCATAAACTGCAAATGGACTAACTCAGCATGAAGGAGACCGACTGGCTGTATCATCAGCACTGTATTACTACAGGATGGAGGGAGAGCAAGAAAGGCAAAATGACATAAATGCAGCAGTGAAATGTCAGCGCATGTTGGCGACATTATTGTAAAAAAACTGGCAATTACAGTTAAATTTGCAGTTCAGGCCCGTCGTGTTTGTCCAGGCCATGTGGTCCTGTAAAGGTCACCTTGGTATGAAGTATGCATTTGTATTAAAAAGTTAGGTGCAGGACGCTCTACCAGGTGGTAGAGTATGTACTAAGGCTGAGTCCTTTTCGCAGCAGCCTGGGTTCGATTCCAGCCTGTGCCCTTTGCTGCCTGTGATACCCCCCTTTCTCTCCCCCACCTTTCCAGTCTCTCTTCAGCTGTCACTATCTAATAAAGGCAAAGATGCCCAAAAAAAATCTTTAAAAAAAAATAATAATAAAGAAAGTCCAGTGACAGGTCCAATAAATGTCAAAGTGCTGTTGGCATGTGAGAATGACTCGCTTCCAGAGTAGAACTGATGGGTTGTTTTTGAGAAATGATCCGTCCACAAGACAGAACATAATAAAAAAACAGCAACATTTTGTCTTCTTCCATGTTTAGTCAAGCAGATAGCAAAATTGTGTGTCACAGCCATGATCTGACAAAGAGTTGGAAATACACAGTGCCTTCAGATAGTAGTGAACAATTGGACTTCAATTAAGTACGTGTGTATCTAATAGGAGTTATATGGATAAAATCCTCTATCACAGTAGATGCAGTTGTATGTGGTGATACATATTGTAATATGTTATATATTCTGGAAAATCAATTAAAAAACTGTCTGTGGATGAAATAACCAGACAGATATGCCTGTATCTTATCCAGCAAGGTCAATACCTGACAAATCAAGATACTTTATTACACTGAAGCAAAAATCCTAAAAATTCAACACTGCCATAAAGCAGTCCTGCTTAGTTATTTGCAGCAGTGCCTACAATGGTCCAATAAAACCAGAGATATTAAAGGGATAGCTACAGTGGTAGAAACAGTACGGCAAAATCTGTGATGGCTGACAAGTTGATATGGTCTCATGCTGTATATCAGTCATGTCACCCAACACTAGCATCTAAGTAGACTATATTGTGGTTACATTTCAACATTTAGCAAGCTATGTATTTTTTCAGCCACTGAATCTCACCTTTCGACTTGGCTTTTTGGTAATGGTTGGCTACCAGTTCAGATTTTTGGATAACAGGGTGCTGTACTATTTAAAGAGCAAGCTGTTTTGACTGGTTAACCCAGGATCAGGCTCTGCGTCCACAGTCCTCCACCCTGTTTAACTGTCCATGAACAAGTCACAGCTGCTGTTTCCCATTTCTTCCATCCACGTTTGCCTTTGAACCTCCTCCTCTCAATTTCTGAAATACAGTGGTGTACAAGACTTAACTCTAAGAAGTGACTCTTCAGCCCTGTGTAGAGTTGGGATGATAATTGATTTAACTATATACAGTATCTCAATTTTATGGAAGCCCTGAGAGGCAAGTGAGAGAAAAAATTCTGGTTATCCATTTTCTAAGTCTGATCTAAATAGTTTTCTCTCCTGTGTTTATGACTTAAGAACAGGTGAAAACAAAGTTTTTGCCATAATCTTTCTAAATTCCTTTAAACATGAATGCTTTTAGTCCTATTTAGAACATGGGGTAGTGTTGCACTTCAGCATCTTGTGGCCGAAAATGAGTATTGCAACAACAAACACTTGGGGAAAAAACATGCTGAAAGAAATGTTTTCACAGATGAAAAAAAAAAAGTTACTTAGATAAATGACCCTGGAAAAACTTTTTTTAACTTGTTCTTCAGTCCTAAACACAGGAGAGAAAACTATTTAAATCAGACTAGGAAAATTGATCACCAGAATTTTTTTTCTCATTTGCCTCTCAGGGCTTTCGTACAATTGTAATAAATACAACCAATAAAAACAGTGGTTTGGTTGTTACATTTATCATTATCACAATATCAGACCTCAGACAGGCTAAATATGTGTGTGGTGCCTTCTTTGTCACACTCTTGCTCTACATTCTTAAGGACTTTGGAGTATGGGATTCAAGTTAAACACTGTAATAGTGTTTGTGTTGAATAAGATTGTTGAATA
The DNA here is from genome assembly GCA_005408345.1 of Macquaria australasica. NCBI lineage: Eukaryota > Metazoa > Chordata > Actinopteri > Centrarchiformes > Percichthyidae > Macquaria > Macquaria australasica. Next base: position 200,223 of record SEMN01000410.1, read on the forward strand.
AGATTGAATATTTATTAATTGTGACAAATCACAGAGAGTGCGATTAAATACGAATTGGAATTAATCTTTGATAGTGCTACTATTTTTATAACAGGAAACCTTTTATAATTTATCTCTTTGAAGAATGTATTTGCCTCACACTGAAATTGCTGCCACTGCTAATAAGTTTTTTCCATTGGGATCTAGGTTATATGTATAGGAGCATTTGACATTATGTAACAGGCCTAACATTGATAGTACATAAACTAGCACTCGCCTTTTTAACCTCGTAGAGACATTTCACTAGATTAAATATTTAATGTAATTGTTTAATATTGAATTATTTATTGACTTCTTTCTCGTTGTGTCTGCAGGCTTTCAAAGAGATGCTGTATGCTGCTCAGGACCAGGCCCCATCTATTGAAGGTATATCACACACACACACACACACACACAATAAGGTCTGCTCCATTATTAGGCTGATGGCCTCTGAAAAAAATCGTGAAGTGATCTGTGAATCCTTCCTGGTGGTGCATTCGCGTGCTGAAGTGAAGGTCTGCTGAAAATTATTTTGCTGACTTCAGAGTGGAAGACAGTTTTAGGCACATGAGAGCACATAAACGCACCATTCCTCTATGTTCTGCAATATCATTGGATGATGAGGGACCCACATACTAGTAGTTAGCAAAGAAGTAACTCTGCAAAGTGACGCTTTCACAAGAAAGTGTCAGACAGCAAATATCATGATGAGGACATCCAACGACAAGACTGTTGAAGCCGACAAAGCCAAAGTCTGTCCAATCGGATCTATTGGTAGGCGGGACATCTGTCCAGCTAACCGATCCAACACAGAACTATATCTCTGCCATGGAAATTAGTCAGAGGTTAAAAGATTGTTTTATGAGCGATAGTCATAATTACGTGAGTTCTGCGCATGTGTGTTTTGGCAGGCAAAGCTCTGAATTTTATTTATTGATATTTATATTTATTTATATTACAAAAGCTAAAATATGGCTGCATTCTTTGGGAAATGACTGGCACTACCTATTTGGCTTAAACATTCAAAACCACTGGTATTGTACTCTAAATTAATTTGTTTTTGGCCACATACAGGCATGTTCAGTCTTTTGTGCACCCCTTTACTTAGACAATATTAAATGCAATAATTACAAAATGCAGTCATATGGGATGTTGTGCTGCAGCAGGGCAGTTGCCCTTTAATGTATCATCTCCTTTGTGAAGTGAAGACCATAACAAGACTTATCACTGTATTCACTTTGATTCAAATTATTATTCAAAATTTATGCCCAACATATATTAAACTACACGTTACCATAGCAACAATACTAATGCTTCATGGTGTAAGCATGACAATGCACTCTGTGGAGTTCTGCTATAGAACACAATGGACCTGGCAGAGAAATTGCCTCTCCCTCTTTGCTGTCAAGATTGGCTTATGCAGTTCTTTACCTACAGCTCCTAAATGACTTTTTATGTGGGGCTACCTCATCCTGCATTATTGCTTAATTATGTGTCTTTGTAAAAATACACTAACAACAGCCACAGTATGACCAAAATTTAAGGCCTCAACTAGTCTTAAAATGTCTTAAAAACAGTTATCAGAGGCCTTATTTTTCGTCATGTAATGACAGGCCTCTATGTGCCCCTGCACTGCACACCCTTAAACCAATACAAAACAGCATGACTTGCACAATAAGTCTTTTCCTGGTATCTTTCCTTTCATCTTATTTTGACAAAATAGAGTTTCACCACTTAACATGACGTAACAGAACATAAACCTTAGAGCAAATCATGATGAGCCACAAAGCAATGTAATGTTGTTACCAGCGCATCAAAAAAGACACAAGCCTACAAAACATGCCAAGTCCAACTTGCATATAGCAATCAGTATAACTTATACAGGTCGCTTGCCCTGTAATTGGCTTCACTTGAAAATCTGCCAGCTGCTGATCGATCTGATGGCATGTGTTGTGCTGTGTGTGTTAGTCGTTTCCATGAGAGGGTCATCAGGCTCTCTGACCCTTTTGACAGTCTATTTTGAGTCTATTTTAGTCCACACAAAAATATGAAAACCACTCAAATGTTTCCATAGTAGCAGAGAGAATCAGACTAGTAGAAAATGAGTGAAATGTCAGGTTGTGCCATGTGTACAGCAGTACCTATCAAGTGTTGCACAGTACTAGACCAGCAGATTATACAGCGTTCAAAATATCCTGCTGCTCTGTGAAATACTTCATTGATGATCTGTAATCACTGCTAAGAATTTGATTGATCAAGAATGAATTAACTATCACATCAGATACATCAGTTTTCAGTGGCTGGGTCAGTTAGGACAGCTGCATAAGTAATTGTTATCAGAGGCTGTGATGCAGCACAGTGTTGGCAGTTTTCTGCGTAACCAAAACAGCACAGTTAGAGGTGTTGGTTACCTTGAAGACATGTTGAAGGTTTGAGTTCACCCAAACTCAGGTGAGCAGCACGTCTTCTGCTGCTCTTCATCTAACCCATTCACTCTGACCACTTCTTATGAAACCGATCCACAGTTTTATCACCAAGGTTTTAGTAAAGCTTTCATCAAGATTAAAACCTGTATTTGTAGAATTTGAAATGTTTTAACTTTGGTGGCTGCCAGTGGTATTATCAAAAAAGACACTGGCAGACAAGCATGCCCTATACCAGTTTGGAACAAGGCTTCCTGGTCTTCCTGGCACCTTCCATCTTAAGCCATTAATCAAATGAGAAAATGATACCAAACCTCAGGCAAATTTTAGTGGTGTTACTTTTCAATATTCAAAGTCTATGTTACTCCAAATATATTTTGTCTTAGATTAAAGTTTCATCATGAAAAGCAAAAGGGTCATGAGAGTAATTTCTCCACTATAAATGACATGTTATTTGTCCTGTAACTGTTTATTGATTAAGTGTGATGGAGGTCATGGGTTCTGAGGTATGGGTCATATTTAACCCTGGATGCTCAGAAACGCACACAGTATCACTTACAGTTCCTGATCTGTCAGGATTATGTAACTAGCACACATCTCTACTCTTTCTTTCCTCTGAGTGACTATCACATAATTAGTAACTGTAGAGACTGTACTGACTAACTGTCTTACAGGATAGTCACTGTGGTTAGGTAGGTGTTTAGCTGCTGGCCATTTTTCTCAAATGATGATCATATTGTTCATGTAAATAGCATTCAGCATGCTATTTATTAAGCTCTATTCATAGTATCAAGATGATGTTTTATAGTATTCTAGCAATCTGCACACACACTGTCATTAAATTATACACATTACAGAGAAGACTTGACTGTAAATTACAATCACTGATTGCTTAAACCTGTGTTCTCTCTTGGCTCAGGATGCTCACATGATGCTGAAGCATAGCTGCACAAGTGCACACATTTAGAGTGTTCCTTAAAGTGCTTCTCAAATTCAACAGACTCTTTGTATCATTCTACTTCCCTGTACGCATAGACATTTATGGTCCCCACAGGATGAATCCTACTGACTCTGCTATTCCTCTCACTTTTCCTCTAATGCCATCATGAGGTTGATATTTGTGGTTTTGAGTGAAATGTCTCAACAACTATTGGATTGATTGCCATTCCATTTGGTACTGACATCCATGTCCCCCTCAGGACTTTTCCTTTAGCGCTTTCATCAGGTAAAAATCTTGTCCAATTGTCCAGTACTTTGGTATATGACATTATCATCAGCCTCAGCTGTACTTTGTATTTATTGCTCAGTAAATGGTAGCATGCTAACATGATTAACTAAGAACGTGAACATTATAACATTATAAACATTGTACCTAAACATTAGCATTTAGTTCAAAGCACCAGAGCTGTAGACTCTTAGTGTTCTGGCGTTTTTCTTTGACAGTTGGCAAACAGTGAAATGTTGCGTTACATGCTACGGTACATCCATGGTTTTTACAGTCTATGCATTGTATCCATATAGCCTACGTATGTTGTAATGATTGACAATACTCTTGGTATGGCTCATTGGCTGACAAATTTGCAGCCCGGCCCATGTGTACGACGCTATCCATATATGGTTCTGTTTTATATACAGAAGTCTATGATTGAGTGATTCACAGGTTGTTCCATCTTCTGACTAATAAATAAATCCGCCCGACTGTGCTCACACTGTTTGATTTTTTCCCCTTTACAAGAACTTTTCTGTGACTTATCTTAGACTCAGAGGTACAGCTGACAACAACAACGTCTGGAAAATTATTAATGATATATACAGTAGTCTGTAAGTGTCCTGCAAACACCTGCTCTCCCCAAGAAATGAGCTTTTTAACAAAATGACTGACTCCCTCTTCAGTGTCGGTGTATTAGTGTAACTTATCCACTCGACACTTGAGTTTCCTGCTTAATCCGTCTAATACCAAAGTGTAGTGTAAACCCTTTTAGCAACTGGCACAAGCACACTTTCATCAATCCAAATTATTTGCAAACAGTGTATACAATCTCAAATTTACATCAGCTCTAACATCGTAAGATAGTATAAATGTACATAAACAAATAGGCGGATTTAGGAAACAAAGGAATCTGAGAGAAGCGGGCAGATTTTCAAGATGGTAGGTATTATAGCTTCACATGGAAACGGAGGCTTGTTAGATCAATCCCACCAACCATCTATCATTCCACTTATCCCTCCACCTTGTACCATGGCCTCCCTAATGATCTGTCTGTCTTTTTCTTTTGCTCACTCTTTCCATTATTGTCCGTCTCTCTCCATGTTTGTCTCTCTTTCTCCATGTGACTGACTTTATCGGCTGCTCTGTGTGACAGAATTATGTAACAGTTTTTAGCTACGGTATCAGTGAGTGCTTGTAAAACAATGGAAGACAGCATTGACCAGAAAAATCCATTGAAGATTCCCACAGTTGTAGTGAGACAACTTCTACAGAAGCTGAGAGGGGACATTTTTGATTAAAACCTGAGGTAATGATTATTGATGTTGATGGTGTTTTGACATCACTCATTTACTGGGTTTTGGAGAAGTAACATGCATAACTGACCGGAAAATGTACAATTGTGCAACATAACATATAAAGTATATACAGGAATTGTCCAGCCAGGCTACTTGAACGCACAGAATGTTATTTCTGCCGCTAAGGGTCTCTCAACCAATAAAAACAAAAACAATAACAAAAGATGTAGTTATTTTTAGTTTGACTGTTTTGACCACGGATAACAGCGCTGGGCTACCCCACGACTGAATTCGTGTAGTTGACTCATCTTGCTAACTTGCCACATGAGGTGACTACCCATACAGCTACTGTAGCTAATGTTATATGTGCTCTGTTGACACATAGTATAACATAGTAGAATGATAGGAAATACATTTGTTTTTTCTGCATAAATTATCCTGTGATAGTGTCAGTGAGAAGGAGATTCAGTGAGGAAAATAAAATAAGTGAACCCTGTCTTGGCTGTGTTAATACCTCTTTTATACAGCAAACGCACATTCAACCTATGTTTGACCATTTTCATGTGAGACTGCTCTCATAGGTTAATCCCATGCTTGTCTGCAAATGTGTTTTTTGCACATCATTATTAAATAACAGAGCTACATTACATAATAACATTACTTTTGAATGCTCTGTATTAGGACTGGGAAATGTCACATAAAGTCAATATCACCATTAATTGGCACATTTGCCTCCGTAACAATTGATAAACCATATTTTATGAAATACACCTGTACTCTTCGTCCTCACAGTGGAGCTGTTCTTTGTACTGAAAATAAACAGAACATTATGGATTATGGCTGAGTAATATTTCTGTAACATATTCAGTAGTATTTGCTTGCTAAAACAAAGTATGCTATATTTAACATCTGTTGCAACTATAAAAATAATATTATAAGATAGATAGACTTTTATGGCTTCTGTTATCTCATTATTCCATCAGCTGTATGTTTTAGGGTAATGAAAAAACTGCTGTATTATAGACTACTGCATAACAAAACGACCTGCTACAGCCTTCAGACTGTGGTCAAAGAGCTCAGGAGAAACTCCGTCACTGCTTCAGGGCAAAGTTGCTGTTAACTTCGGGGCTGACCTCCACATTGCTATATTCAGCTGCTGGTAAACACAGCTCAAGAACTCTGCTTGGCATTGAAGGAGCTGCAGCATTTATTTTCTGACAAACTATAGCTCATACTGAACATTTACATTCAGTTACATTCACAGTTTACTGCTCACCTGACGTCCAGCTCACCTGCCTGTCTTTTTAAGCGCAAACACACTGTCACTCTCACACTTGCCACACACACGGTAGGCGGATGAAGGACTGAATTTATCGAACATATCGATATGACTAAAATTAGGTTGGTTAGAGAGTCATGATGTCGGGTTCGGTTACTTTTCTCTGTATGTTGTTTTTATTTTGTCTTGTGGCATGGTAGCAGTGTAGAATTAAAGAAGCTTATAATGAAAGTCAAAAGTCTGAATGCACATACTTGCTATAATGTAATATTTAAAAATATGGCATTTGGGAATGTCATATTTAAAGGGTTGCTTCATCCAAATTACAAAAAAAAGCATCTTCTCATCGACCTCTAATTGTATCTAGCCACACAGATAGTAAATTTGTTTATATTGTTCAAAGCATAGAAAAATTAAATTTAAAAAATCCAAAAGCTACTTGTCTTTATTATCCACAGTCTTCACTGAACAGTATTGACTGGGACTACTTTCCACAGAAGGAGTAGTTTCTGATAAAATGTTGACACCATGTTCTGTGTGTTATCCACAGTAATGGGTCACTGGAGAGAGAGAAGTTGACAAAGAGAGATATTTTTAAATGTCATTGTTTTAATGCTCTGAGCACCACAAATGAGATTCCATGCACGTTCGAAATCTTAGAGAAAGACATCCCAAAACCTGGACGCATGGTACCACTGGAGGTAAGAGAGAAAATATGTTTTTGTAACTTAAGTGAACTGGCCTTTAAATCAGATTTAATGCTGTTCTCTCCCTCAAACTACTTTTCAAGTGCCTTTGAGCAAGACACAGAGCCCCGATGGCTGTTAGCACACCTCTGCTCTGGGCGGCTTCCAAGTTCGAATGTGTGAGAGTAAAGCATGGTGTTGCTAAAAACATCAATTGTCAAATGGAAAGTATACCCTATTACCAAGAGACAGACATGTCATAATGATAATAATGATAATAATCATGATGACATGAGTCCAGACACAGAGAGAAAAGAGCAGAATAAGGCCAAAAAGGGATAAGGAGATTATTGTAGTCTGACTGTGGTGGATGTTAGTGTGTTTGTGCACTGGTGAGAGAGAGAGAGGTAGAGAGAGGGGGGGGGGGAGGGAGTGGTTGGGACACTCCAATTTAGTTAATTTGGTGTCTTGTCTAAAAGCATTCAGTCTGAAACACAGTGAATCACTAAGTCTGCAGAGTCTGACTCAAAACCACCTGCCCGGTCTGTTGTTTGGTTGTTGTTGACGTGACAGCGGGTACAAGTTAGTGGTTGGACACACAGGTCCTCTATGTCCACTATTCAATTAAAGTTTACCAGAATCTGTCCCGGCGTCAGATCTTAAATAGTTGAGATCAAAAATGACGGAAATTACAGGACGCTGTTCTGGTAAACTATAAAAAAAAAACAAAAAAAAAAACATTTGACTCAATGGGAGGAACAGCAATTAAACTTTCTAACATGGTATTTGGGATACAAGTAAATATAACATTGATATCAACATAATTCTCCAAAACAACTTAAGGGGGACAAACCAGATGCTGTCACGTCACTTGTTATGAAAATCAAGCTTTTCTAAATTGAATTTGTCTTATCTGTCTTATTTGTCTTACCATCTTGTGTTAGAGATTTTAGATGTTTTGACTGACAGACAGCAGAAGGTTCTAGTGAACGGCTGTTTATCTGAAAGCACGTGACTCTGCTGCTGCTGTCTCTACTTTGCATGACCCGCTTTTGTTAAGTAGTGCGATGATTATTGCTTGGTGTTGAATGTGTCCAAACATAAAAGACTAATTATTGATTTTAACATCACAGAGAGCATGATGCATGATGGGCAGCAGGTAATAGCCGATAATGTATTTCACAGCAAACCTTTTTACTTGTTATAGTATAGTATAGTATTACTGCATTAATAATGGCTCCATTCCAACCGAGTGCCCCAGTACAGGCTTCTTCACACTGTGCTGTGTTGGGCTCTCTGAGACAAAGGTTGACAGTCATGAGAGAAACATGGTAAAGTCTACGGCAGCACTACGGACAAAGCTCGTTAATTTTTTTTGCTGCATTTCCAAAGGATGATGCGAGCTGATGACGTGCCTCTGCTCTCATATACTTTTTCTATTTACATCGTAGTGATATGATTCACCACGCATTCATCGCACACTCTGACGTGCCTAAAATTGATACGTACAGTCTGACATAATGCATCCAAGATTGTATTAGACTCATCTTGCACAGTGTGACATGCAATAAAAGGCGCCTTAAGTTATGACAGTAAGCCAGCATGCACAATACCAGGACCCTGAAACTGAGGAAGCAAAATGGAATTCAGCCATCATTCATTTTATCATTTCCACCTGTTCTTTTCCTACTGTGACATGTCAGAATGTCTTCTATGAATGAAAATGTGTGTTGGGCACAACAATTACTCATTTTATCCTTTGTCGTATGTCATAGTGAGGCCTCATTACATCCTGACAAAAACACTAGCATGTAAGATTTAGCTGCCTTCTCGCTCCTTGTTTGACAACTTCACAACACAATGTGAAAGAGAAAAAGCAATGATTGGTTGGGGATCCAAAGTGAAGTCTGCCATGTCTTGTGGCCTAGTCACAGCAAAAATGTGTTCCTCTATGATAGACTAATCTGACATAGTGACAGACAAACATATGATGTAGTTTGATCCTGGCATTACAGGTACTTGAGTACAGTGTTTGGCAGCCTGCTACGGTGGTATATACTGTACAGCAAACACAGAGATAATCGTCAAGCATGGCCAGCAAAAAGATTGACTCAGTTCAGCTATTCTTTGTTGCTCTATCAATCTTTTATTGAGTCTTTTGACCGTTTCTTTGATCTGCTGGGTCCACAGTCTATCAGTGAAGGACAGAAACAGCAGATTAACAGCTCTGTTAAGATCTGATCAAACATTATTGGAGTGAAACAGAGGGATTGGAGTTCTTTTTGTAACCAGGGAATCAGAAGATAGTGGATGAGCTGAGTGTGTGCGCGTGTTTGTGCATGCTTTTGTTTATTTATTAAGTGTATTTATCTAGCTTATAGACTTTAATTGTTTTAGCCTTGCCAAACATTGACATGTATTTAGTGTTTTCACCAAGTGTTTTTTTTCCTTTCAAAGTGGATAATCTTCTTAAGCAACTGTGACCATTGTTTTGGGTTAATCACAGCTACTTCTATGGCTGGAAATCATTCTGCCTTTTGTATAAAGAAAAATATTTGACAAAATAGGATTGAAAAACAGATTCATGTGCAATGAAGATAACATTTCATGTTCCACCATCTCCACGCTGTATTTATGTGACTGTAGTCAAGGACAAACCTGCATTCTAGTAGCGTTGGATAAAGTTCCTTGTGATTTTTATACATTGGAGGAGTGAAAGCCAAGTTACACAAACTAAAATATCAAATTTCAGTCATAAGCTGAAGCAACAGAGAATCCAGCAGCTTTTGAAAACTGCTGGACACCCTGTTGCTGTCTCATTGCTCCATCTGCTGGTCAGAGCAGGACGGTACGGGTCGTTGCTGCACAAAACATGGAATTTTACATTAACACACTCAGTCCTCCGTCCCCACTTGTTCTTGTCCTGCCTTTGCTGTCCTCTCTTCACCCTCCCTTTGTGTGTAGGTGACCTGGGTGTAGATGGAAAATGAACAGGAGGGCGTTCATTTTCCATCTACACCCAGGTCCAGTAATGTGGTTTAATCACTGCTGTGAGACATATAGTCTTCACTCTGTCCTTGAAGGTTCACTGATCTGACAACTCACATCTTCTTGCAGTCACAGATGAGGATACAGTTAAGAGGTACTATGCCAAGTTTGAGGAGAAGTTCTTCCAGACGTGTGAAAAAGAACTGGCCAAAATCAACACCTTCTACTCTGGTAATGACTACAACACAAACACAGTCACATACATTAGAGCTAGAAATCACTCATTCAGATATAGCTCTGACGGTGTGCCGTGCTTATTATCCTGCAGTGGCTTTCTAGCTATAAAATCATCTTCATCTCTTCCCTCTAGAAAAGCTGGCCGAGGCTCAGCGGCGATTCGCCACGCTGCAGAACGAGCTGCAGTCATCGCTGGACGCCCAGAGGGAGAGCTGGGCTAACGGGCGGGGCCTGAGGAGGAGGAAGACAGTTTTCGCCTTGTCGCAGCAGGAGCGATGCAAACACAGAAACATTAAGGACCTGCAGCTGGCCTTCTCCGAGTTCTACCTCAGCCTTATACTGCTGCAGAACTATCAGGTACAGACACATTCACATACACACTTCATCTCAACAGCAGACATGCAGACATAGAAACGCAAAGGCCTTTTTCATAGCTTGATTCAATTTCACAGTCTCCCCATGAGGACCACTAATTTACTGTTCATTTAATTTTGTTAGTTTATTTTACAGGGACAATGCTCATTGATCAAAAGAAGAAAAGAAAATGTAAATGAGGTTTAGAGATGCACCCATTATGGATTTTTAGGGCTGATAACAACTGATTATTTTGTTGTGCTGCTATAGATGTGGCACTAATAACATAACTCATTGCAAAAATGTAAAGGAACAATTTAGTTCGACCAGTTTTCCCTCTGTCCATGCAGTTTTTTACACAAATGTAGTTAAAGCTGAACTAATCAATACGTTTCTATGAACAATGGATAAAAGTGGTGTGACTGGTGTCAGTTGTGGTGACAAACCCACAAAGAAGAATTATCACCAACTCTGCATTTCCTCTCAGCTCTACTGAGCTGTTGAGCCTCTTTTTTTATTTCAGCTTCACTGTTTTGGTTCACTCACTGCTCTGCTGCAAACAAGCTCTGATAAACCCACTGTACACTACCAGCCAGACACTAGCTGGTGAACATAGCAGTGATATCCAGATCCAGATATTTTTCTCAGGAGCTGGTGGAGACCAAAGCAGAGCTAAAAGGAGACTGAATATAGGACTTAACAAAAAAAGAAACAAATCAATTGAAAAAGCTTTAAGTAATGAATAGAATAATCCTCAATAGGATGTGGTTATGATTCCATGTGTAGATTAAGCCACTATTATCCCCACTTTTCAGTCAATGCAGAAACGGGTTGTCATACTGCATATTCAGTCTGCATTTTATCTGCTTTACTAAACACAGCTGTGCCCCCCCCCTCTCCCTCCCCCCTCCCCCCTCCCCCCTGTGTCTCTGTAGAACCTGAACTTCACAGGTTTCAGGAAGATCCTGAAGAAGCATGATAAGATTTTGGAGACGTCGAGGGGCGCCGACTGGAGGGTGGCCCATGTTGAAGTGGCTCCATTTTACACATGCAAGAAAATCACACAGCTCATCTCTGAGACTGAGGTGCACACACCTAAAGCTCAAATTCACATATGCTTCATTAGCACTGCTGTAGTTAAGTTCAGTATCGCTAAAGCAGGTTGTACAAGGTCAATATTATAATTCAAAAGTAACAGTAAGAAACTCTTACAGCCATCAGTATGATCAGTTATTATCAGTTAGGAAGCCTCTAACTTCTCTCTCTCTGTATCTTTCAGGCGTTGGTCACAACAGAGTTGGAGGGTGGTGACAGACAGAGGGCCATGAAGAGGCTGAGGGTACCTCCTCTGGGAGCTGCACAGGTCAGACACACACACACACACACACACACACACACACACACACAGTACTAACTCTCATAGATACTGTTCCTAAACTCAACATCCTCTGCTGTCACTTGAAAAGGTTCATTTGACTTCACTGTGTTTAAGGAGAAAAACCCAAATGTTAATCTTTTATTGCAGAAGCTTTACTGGGTAAATTACTGCAGTACATGTCCAGTTTACTGACATATTACTCAGTAACTTTAACACTAGATCATCAAAGGGAATTGTCCTCATGGTTCCATCCACCTGAACAGAGCTGGGTAAATCTGCCTTTTCCTTTCACACCCTGCAAGCTTAGAATGAGCTGCAAGGCATACTTAAGGTCATTACTTGCCATGATTGTTTTTAGTTCCTGACCCCTGTATGTTTTGTGCCTGTTTGTTGTGTTTTGCTGTTTTTTGTGGTGTTATCTGTCCCTGTTTGTACTTGTATGTGAAGCCTTTGTATTTTTGTTGTTTTTGCTGCCCATCTTGACCAGGCCTCCCTGGCAGAAGAGATATTGTATCTCAATGGAATCTTTCTGGTTAAATAAAGGATAAATACATTTAAAAACCTGCTTCTGTGAGAGATCAGAAAACCAAAGGTTGCTGATGACCCATGCCCCTGTTGTTCTTTTTATTGCACAAAATCAAACCTTCACCCATATAAAGTTTCCTTTCCTAACAGTTGTCTGTCTGTGACTGCCCAGATGCCCCATTTAAATTGTCATGATTTATGAACAATTGACCCATGGATGTCCGTTGTCCCAAAAGGTAGACACAACATAAGTTTTGATCTGTTGGAGAGAAAATTAATAAATGTAATCAAGTTGAGATGGCCTAACAGACACAATCTCTCTCTCTCTCTCTCTCTTTCTTTGTTTCTTTTTTTTTCTTGGAAAATGATATCACTCAATAAAAAAAACAGTCTCTAAACTTCCCCTCTCTCTACCTTCACACCATTCCTTCTCTTATAACCCCATTGGCATAAATGTTGAGGTTACTTCATTGCCAAAGCAAAGTACACATGAATAGGTCTATGATATAATAAGACTGTATATGATAATACAATATAATGATAATAAGAGGAGAGGAGCAGCAGTTTCAAATTCATTATTAGTTTGATAGTTTACTCATTTATTTGTGTACTGAACAACACTGAGTTATTTGACATGTCCATCTTTTTTAATAACACTGGTATAAATACTGCTCAGAACATTAGTATTGTTATCGTATTTAAATACAGTGGGAATGTATGTTGCTCCTGGGCAATTGGGTTAGAGTTATTGTTTGCCGTCTCCTGCAAACTCCGTTGTCCTGCTCTGTGGTGTCGACCGTGTTTCTCTGTCTGCCTGCAGCCTGCTCCTGCTTGGACCACCTTTAGAGTCGGGCTTTACTGTGGAGTATTCCTTGTCTTAATGGTCACCGTGGTCATTACAGGTAACACACACACGTACAATTCTTAAACTAGAGGTGCATATATTGTGCATCTATGAAAATAGTGTAAGACGGGTTTTCAAAGTCTGAGACTGCGGGCCTCCCCTCAGACAAAACTTGAAAAAGGCGCCCCCCTCACCCCCCCCTGGTTTACTTGCTTAGTTTTGCTCAGTTACTGGGTGCCTATGGGATCATGATTGTTATTTGATCCTATAGACACTCAACAGTTGAGCCAAGATAGTCAAATATTGCTGTTTGACACAACTTCAGACTACACCAAATACATAAAAAAAAGTCTGTCCTGAGGCATTCATTAGTTTCTGACTCTGAGAAAAAACGTAAAACTACTGTATCTCTGAACTATCTCTTCAACCAGATCACACACATGTAGGTTATTCTATGTGATCTCTTAGTAATAACTAATGTCATATTTTTCCACTTCCATTCACTGGTCCTCCCCTGAAACTGTTTGGAGCCCCCTTGGAGAGGCTTGCCCCCCACTTTGAAAACCTCTGGTGTAAGATTTAAAGCTGAAACTTTGAATCATCCAGTGACTCAGTTTTTACTTCCTGGAATATCAGTGTGTCCAGGGCAGAAATATATTTGCAATATTTTGGCTAGCATTGGCCACAGCAGAACAAACTGTAGTTTCAGGAAGAAAAAAACTGAATCACTGCGTCAAAATTAGGAATGAGTGTATTTTTCACGTTTAAAAAAACTTTTTTTAATGTCATAATCTACTGAGTAATGTACTGAGTAAAATCATGTTGTGACTGTGTTTTGGTGTTTAAAAACATTACAATATACAGCATGGAGGGATGGTATTTCCCGATAGTTTAGAAAAATAAAATGAGCTGCCTTGTAAAATAGTTTAGACTGAACGATCTGGTGTAAGTGTTCCTTTGTCTCTTTCTGTCCGTATATTTTTTTTCCTCCCTGTCTCTCTCCCTGTCACTAGGAGCCGTGGTGATCCGTAGTGCTGATGTTTGGCCTATGGTCAGGATCTACAGAGGAGGCTTCCTGTTAATAGAATTCCTCTTCCTGTTAGGTACAGTATACACACACATGCTACGATGTTCAGTCGGGATGTCTAGGGCAAGGCTCTGTTCATTCGGTTCAGGACAAGGAAGTTCAGAAAATGGGGCGCCCTGGTAGCTCATTCCTGACTCTCTGTCTATTGTCACTGTCAAATAAAGGAGAAATGCCCCCCCCCCCCCCAAAAAAGAAAAACAGTCTGCCTGTCTGTCCATTCATTGATTCATTGTTTTTTATCTTCCAGGCATCAACACATACGGCTGGAGGCAGGCAGGAGTTAACCATGTACTCATATTTGAACTCAACCCCAGGAACAACCTGTCCCACCAACATCTGTTTGAGGTCTGAGCGCACACACACACATGCTGTCTAACAAACACGTTGCTTTTTTAGAGGAGCCAATATGCTGGATATTCATTTGTCTTTCTGAATTTCAGAGTGTGTTTTCATGCTGCCGAGACTGAATTCGTGTGTGTGTGTGTGTGTGTGCGCAGATCGCAGGTCTGTTGGGGGTGCTGTGGTGCGTCAGCCTGCTGTCCTGTCTCTTCAGTGATAACATCCTGGTACCAATGCAGGCTAACCCTCTGGCTCTCTACGGCCTCTTCTTCCTCTTCCTCATCAACCCCTTCAAGACCTGCTACTACAAGTCACGCTTCTGGCTCCTCAAACTCTTGGTATCATCACTCAGTTACAAATTATACAGTCTTTACGTTTGTTTTTGTCACCACTGTTCATATTTTGTGCAACTGTACAGTATATTTGATGCAGTAAGTTCTAGTCTTTGTAGTTCACAAAGATGTTTTAAGTGTTAGACCGTTTGAAAGATTCATTATTTAACATTTCTGGGAAAAAGTTGCTCTGTCTTGCATCTAAGTTGAGTGCTTTTGTCCATAAAAGTCAGTGAGGATAGGACTGACCATTGGTGGGATATGTTTAAAACCAAAGAAAAGATGTGGTAAAAAAAAAAATGTCCATCACAAATTCCTTGTCATTGTCTCCTGCATGCACTAAAGCCCCTGCTCTTTACTGAACATATGAAAAGACATTTAGACATTTTCCCAGCTGTCTGTGTAGATTGTCAGCATCATGAATAGAGATTTGTAATGGCTCTTAGGAACTGTAAGAAAAACACAAGAGCTATCACTTACAGGCATACGCTAGTTGATGACTGAACACATAAGAGCACATAGTTTATACAAGGTAGTGTTTGGAATGAAGCTAACTAGGACGCTATGGACTACATCAGAATGTAAACAATCACTATACTCACTTTCTAACCTGGCATCCACACCATCTCTTAGGCTTTTCACACTGCATATTCTTAGGTTAAGAATAGCCCTGGGCTATTTCACACTGGCACCTTTTAGCCCTATGTTTAGTCGATTTTCAGGGGATAACCCTGCAAACTCTGGGCCAGCAAGCCCTAGGCTAAAGTTGGGGTTAGCCCACTTGGAATGTGCCAGGATTGTGCCAGTGTGAAAGCTTTCTTAGCCTGTGGCTAACAGCTCCCTTAGGCTGGTGGCTAAGTGCAGTGTGAAAAGCCTTGACGATATTTTCTGCCACATTTCAGAGTTTTTATCCAAGTCCTGGGATTGGAGAGTAGAGTTATATTACTCAGGGAATTTAGAGATGCACATAATTAAGTTTCTCTTCATTCTTCTCTACAATCAAATTGTATTTGGCACTATCATATATTCTCCTCCTATGAATGCTGGAATGCCATTGGATAAGGGTTGTTGAGGCCAGTGTATTTGGTGTCAAAGCTCAGTTTATTAGACTTATGACTGAAAAACATTTTGGTGCATTTTGTTTGACATCACCTACAAAGACTGATTTAAAAATCTGTTTTGGTCATCGTTGAGAAAGGTTTGAACACAAGTTTAGTCCATCACATCACAGCACCCAAAATAAATGGACTCCCTTTTGAATGAATGAGTGAATGGAAAACAGTGATATATATTTCTGACACTCTCTGTCCCTTTCTTTCACAGTTTCGAGTGGTGACGGCTCCGTTTCATCGCGTTGGCTTCGCAGACTTCTGGCTAGCGGACCAGTTGAACTCTCTGGTGGTGGTTCTGATGGATCTGGAGTACATGATCTGTTTCTACAGTTTTGAACTTGACTGGAAAAAACATGATGGACTCATCAGCAGCGCAGGTGAGACTGAACAATTAAATGCAACTTCAAATAACCATTGTGGCTGAATTTGTGTATGTCAAGGCTGTAGAGACTCTGATTCCATGATGATGGGCCCACACTGTCTGCATGTCATTCTCTGCAGGTAAAGATGTGTGTAATTCCTACTCCTATGGCATCCGTGCGGTCATCCAGTGTCTTCCCGCTTGGTTCCGATTCATCCAGTGTCTGCGACGTTACCGTGACACCAAGCGGGCCTTCCCTCACCTGGTTAACGCTGGGAAGTACTCCACCTCCTTCTTTGTTGTCACCTTTGCAGCCCTATACAGCACACACAAAGGTAGAGTGGAGTCTCAGATACACTTCACATACACATCTTTGCTGTATTCAGTGCACAGAGGGAAAAGCTTACACATACATCTTTATTGGAATATCTATTAGAGAGTGCACCAGGGCTTTATAGGAAACACACCTTTTATTTCTAAAACTTTTTTTAAAAAGTATATTTTTCCATAATTTAGTCAGATGTCTCCCTGTTTTCTGATCTTCTCTTGTTTTACTGTTTTCACTGTCTCACTGTTGTTTTGATACATTCTGGTTTTTCTATAATTTCATCAGTACAACAACGGTGTCGTGTCATATTCCCCACCCTGAAAAAATAATAAGAAAACAAGATTCACAACTTGAAAAATCCTTTTCTTCAGAAAAATTCATTCCAGTCATTCAACTTTGCTGTACTATCATTTGGTGTCAGGCTAGTGTCAATTAAACCAATCACTTCCTGTACAGGTGTTTCACATTAAAAGCCTTCCAGCCGCTCAAAGAGCATAAGGGCTTGTGTCCATATAGCGATTTTCTCTGGCAGAAAAAGTGCTGGGCAGCGCTGGGATGAAGCAAAAGAAACGCTGCTGTGGGTTTTGTTTCTGTGACAACAATATCTTGTCAAGTGACAATTTCTGTTTTATGATAATTTCTATCTGACATATCATAAAAGATACACAGACAAGTGGCTGCACAAAAAAAGTGGAGCCCTGTGAAAAAAGACGCTGGGTGCAACACTTTTTCTCTAGGTGGCCACATGCTGCAGCATACACTCTCTCCTCATTGGGAACAATTGAAAAAAGACACTGGTGCTCAGAAAAAAACACTGTGTGGACACAGGCCCTTATTCCTCTCTTTCCTGGTAGGCAAAGTCCATCAAAATGAAACACGTCACGCATCTCTTACCCATCTCTTGTTCTGAGGTTTGTTCATGCTGGTCATTATTTGAATACCAGCTTCTATATAAGAATTGATGGTACCTTCCAGCTTTTATTCTGTCAATAATCTCAGGGTCTGTGCCTATAATTTAATGCTTTCATCCTCTAGTTCCTTAAACATGTTCACTGCCAACCCACACCGTCTACAACTAACTACAAGTTCTAAAGCCTCAGACGTTGAGAATCATAAACCAAATTGACAAAACAGACTTGGACAGTAATGTGTTATTCCCTTAAAGAAAAACGATCTTTTCCAGTGAGGCTTCAATGCTTCTGTATATTTAGTATAAAACAGCTCTTCCTGTTTCAGAAGCCAAAGTAACAGCAGACAGAAAGAATTCAGATTTTATTAAAGTAAGAACTTTTGATGAATCACTTGCACATAGTTTGCTTCTCTCCTTTATGTGAAACATACAGGAGTCTGGCTTATTAGAAAACAAATCAAAATTTTGAAACCCATAAATCTGATGCTATACCAGCTGTCTAACCTCTCTCTCCTTCTCAGCTGAAGCCCACACCGACACCCAGATCTTCTTCTACTTGTATATCGGCTGCTTAGTGGTCAGCTCATGTTACACACTGGTCTGGGATCTGAAAATGGACTGGGGCCTGTTTGACCGCAACGCAGGAGAGAATACCTTTCTGAGAGAGGAGATAGTCTACCCACATAAGGTATTTCGCCACACAGGGAGGAACCTCTGTGTGCTGGAGGAGATTAGCCAATACACTAGTTTGACCCTCTGAATATGAGTCCCTGAGAGGATAAACTGTCATGTAATGATGTGTTGTGTTCTTCCTGCTCTCTGTCTCTCCCTCCAGGCCTATTACTACAGTGCCATAGTGGAGGATGTGCTGTTGCGTTTTTCATGGACTTTAACGGTCTCCCTCAGCACAGTCTCTGGTCTTCATGGCATCTCAGACATATTGGCAACTGTACTGGCCCCAATGGAGGTCTTTAGGTAAACACAATCATTCTATTTTCTGACTTTTCTCTCTTTCATCATTTCCTTCTTCATCCCTGTCTTTTCTTCCTCCCCTTATATTTCTTCCTATTATTTATCTCCAGCCTTTCTACTCTACTCCAGCAAAAGCAGATTCAAATGTAGAAATTCTCTTTTCTGTTAAACACAACTGTAGGCCTGGATCTGGCAGGGACAACAGCAAATAATAGAATAAACCAAAGAGAAAACAGGGAGTAAATAAGATTTGAGCAAACATTTTGTAAAATCATCACACGCAGCAGGTGCAGTATGAGAATGCATCAGGTAAAATGAATAAATGTAGTCTGGTAAAAACATGTAGGGGGGTGAGCAGGATGTAGACTGTTGTTATTCACTATTGTTATTAGTATGAAAATGTGTGAAGAACACTAACTGACAGTCAGTGTTTCTCATTCCCAGGCGCTTTGTGTGGAACTTCTTCCGATTGGAGAACGAACACCTGAATAACTGTGGTGAGTTCAGGGCCGTCAGAGACATCAGCGTGGCTCCGCTCAATGCTGACGACCAGACCCTGCTGGAGCAGATGATGGACCAGGAGGACGGAGTCAGGAACCGGCAGGGCAAGAAGAGCTGGAAGAGGAGCTACAGCATGAGTCTACGCAGGCCACGGCTGGCCTCACAGTGAGTCTCAGATGCAAATGTGACGTGAACACGTGAAGGGGATGGGTTATTGAAGACTGGGCTTGGAGACTACAAATTAATAACACATTTAAAGCCTGTATTGCAACTTATGTCCCTACTGTGGAGCAATAAAAATCTGTTTTCCACAAGATTTAAGATAAATAAATCAAGTCCTATTAACTTTTGCATGTATTTCAGGTTGTGCACCCATACAGACCAGTGCTTGTTTTTCTTTGTATTCTAATTGCCATAACCTCCCAATATAATCCAGTGTATCTAATGTATTAAACACAAGCAAAGTGGGTGCTTGAATCCAAGGTGTTCTGCTTTCATTGTGTTCAGTGTTTTCCATGCAGTGAGGCAAACCGGTGCTTTTGGGCTGTTTATGATAATTACTGTGTAATATATGTCTGCTCTTTATAGTGATTGGTATATCAAGGTCATGTGATCCTCTCTAAAGTGTGAACATGGTTAACTTTAAAAAAGCACCACATAGCTTTTTTAATGTGGAGAGATGTATAAGCCTTTACTCTTCCAATATGAGGAGGCAGCTGTTTGCAGCAGTTTAAACAAAGTGGAATTAGTGTGAACACACACATTGTGGGTTTAATAATCAAGAACAGATGATGACACCTCCAACTCTGCAAGTGGCATCAACATGCCAACCTGTGCTATAACCCTAAATAGTGTGAGTTAATACTGTGAACACTTTCTTCCTTTTCCCCATTTCAGGTCCAAGACCCGTGACACCAAGGTTTTGATAGAGGACACTGATGATGACTCCTGACATCAGGCCACGCCCCTCGCCTGGGTCCAGAATTTATTCAAAGGAGGAAACTCCACCTCCTAACTGAGGAATTACCCAGCGAGTTGGGCGTTGAACTCTCAACCAAGGATGAGTTTTAAACTCTCATGCCCACGTTATCCTTTCTCCAATGCATGAGCCTCTGCTTGGGTTCAGAACTATTTCAAGGGAACCATTGCCTCTTGAACCAACAACCCAGCAACGTGGCCATCGAATTCCTGCTCCTACCTTCAATAATAACCAGGGGTGGGCTTACCACTTAAACTCTACCTTACCCAAGCAGTGGGTGAAAACTTCTCTTCCTGTCATCCACAGCCACCCAGAGGTGGACTCTTTTACTACACCCACTCCTCAGCCATTGCTTGGGCTCTCCTCAAAGCCTCAGCCTAGCATGAACAACGCAGCTAAATGGAACGCAAGCCGATCACCCTGATAGGAAGTGTCCCTGCTCCCTCTCGGTGCCACACAGCTCCCACACAGGGAGAGGCAGACAACTTGAAGCCTACTGCTGTTGAGGACCAAAAGGTTTTCTCCCTGCCTTTAGCTATTAGTCTCCACTCCCAGCATCCAGGTAAAGCTTAGAAGAAAGCCCTTGAATAAATGATGTACCATTCACACCTCGAGATCTCAAGTCAACCTGTAATTTGGACCTCAGAATGAACCTTAGGACCTTTTTTTCCAATAATAGAATAAGAAGGGTTGAAAAGTGTCCTCCTCCTTTTTCGGCAACTTTTCGGCCTTGTGACCTTCTCTCTGACCCTTGGCGTTTACACCAGCCAATAGACTATGCTGACGAACATTTGGTAATGCCAATCAGTCACTGGCTTGACTCCCTTGCTCTTCAGCTTGCCCCTTCAAATCATCACAGAGCTGCCTACCTGCACCTTACACGCTTTAGAAACACACACACACACACACACAGAGAAACACGCACTTTGTAGGAAGAGGGAATTGGAGTGGAATGCCTATTGTGTGTTCACACACACACACACACACACACACACAAACAGTGATTTATTATGTTTTATTATTCATGGATGTGCAACACTTGACCATTATTCTTTTTGAGATCCTGGGAAGAAAACACACACATACAAAGACTAGCGATTATTTGTAACTGTGGTTGTAAATATGAGACGGACCAAAGTAGGAGGTGATGAGAAAATATTCCGAAAATAATAAGTGCTGAGTTCAGACTGTATGGAACAGCAGCTGGAATGACTGTTCAGCCATGGAGCTGAGAAGGACATTTTACTTTTGTTTCTGAAAAAAGATGCGGTAACTCCATGTCACCCCAGGTGGAAAAAATATCCTCCATCTGGAAATGCTTTTGCTGAATGTATGCCAACTTATTTATGTATGAGTGGGAGAGATGCCTAAATACATCCTGTCAACCCATTTAGGCCGTTCAGTTTTTGGAAACTTTAGGAGTTAAGATGAGTCCCAAGGAATTTTTATTTTGTCCCCTGAAATCTTGATTGAGAAAATGAAGACTGATTGAAAACGTTTGGTTTATGAAACAGTAGTTCTCATCTGTTAAACTGGTTCACTGAAATGTGACGATGATGAAAAGGGGGGAGGTCACCTGCCTATCACATACTGTTCCAAACTGTCACAGTCTGAAGTCTGGTGTAGTTAATACGTGAATCTGAATGAAGTGGCTCTTACAGCTGGTCTGGTGTTGAAGAACTCATATGGGAGTGAATCTGATTCTCTTGACACAGTCATTTTAATATATTTGTATGTTCAGTATGTAATTGTACTATTCAACACGTTTTTGAGTCTCAAATTTTTTTCAATATTCTCAAATTGCAGCTCGGCCTTATACCTGATTCCCAGTAAATGCAAACTCAAAGCTTCCTCCATGTTTACCTTTTGTCTTGTTGAATTCAGTATAATGTACATTTCCACAGCCCTAATTCCATCAGTGCAACAACAGAGACATGTCACACTAACCACTCTGCTGCTTTGTGCTCAGTGCCCTTAGAACTGGAGGTGGTCCCTGGGTGCTGCACAGTGGCTGCCTACTGCTCCTAACACTTAGGATGGGTTGAACACAGAATGGATTTCCCTACGGGGATCAATAAAGGATAACTAACTTTACTTACAATTAATTTCAGTCCTTTTACTTTTTCATTTTTCCCGACTGTTGTTCCTCTACCGTGAATGAAACTCAACACTTCCTGCAGAATTATACATCCAAGATCATCTAAGTAGGATGCATCTACGTTTTTAAGACTAAAAACAGGAAGGCTGGATTACTTTTAATGTGGAAAAATCTACAGGAAGTTTTGTGTTTCATTGACAGCAGCTTAAGCCAGCATTGGTCAGGGAAAACAGAAAGGTGGAAAAACTGGCGCCTAGTCTATTTTTGAAGGAAGCCACGTTTAGCTGCACAGAGCAGATCGAGCCGGGCAGGAAGTCAGACACAGGAACAGCATAGAGCATCTGGTCAATTTTCTAATTAAAACAGATCAAATTAACAAAATCTGAGTAAGTCAACCAAATCGAGTAGGCAAAATACTCCTGGTTGGGTATGAAGCTATGCAGAGGACAGAACAAAACAAAATGTTGCAGATGCAACATCATAAAGCTGTGCCCGGTGGAATCAAGGCATTAAAAAGAGAAACTCAGAGCAGCAGAGTGGAATTAGTTCTGTGGAAACGTACATTATACTTAATTTACCATGTGAAAGCCATTGTTGTTGGCTACAGGTAATTTCATCCCCCTCAATGTGTTGTTTTACCCAGCTTTCATTTGTTCATGCTGGCCACGCCTCTGCCATTATTTGAATTTACATGAGAATTTATGGTAACTTTCTTTAACGGCTGGCAGTTTAGGGGCATTGCTGTGGTTTGATGTGGTTTTGTTTCCATAGCTTGACAAAGTCTTAATCAGTAACAGGTTATGTGCAATCACTATCACATCATCTGCATATTGGCAAACTCTATTCACAGACACTATGTCGTTGTGGCCACACTGCAGGCACTGGAGTCAGTCCGCGCTACCAAATCCTTAGAGCTACAAAATGAAACCATCTTCTATTGTTTGGTGAAGACAGGTAGTTGTGATTACACTGGAGAAAATATGTTTCTAATAGAGCGAAGATATTCATTTTGTTGCTTTTTTCCACATTCCAAAGTGTTTGACACACTTATGTCACTGGTTGGCCCAATGTCAGCTCATGTTGCGGTCTCAAATGAACTGTTACAAACCATCCTGCTTTCACGTAATGGGTTTGTTAATAGCTTGTGGATGCAATATGGAGTGGCTGACTTCTGAAATCCTTCAGGAAGCCCTGATTGAAGTCAGTTACCAGTGAGCAATAAGTCTCTCAAGGATTATGTGCACTTTAATGCCAAACTTCATTGTGTTTTTTTCCATTTTCTTTGTCATTGTGAACGCGGTCTCTGTGGCTCAGACTTGAGGAGGGTACATAGCATTTTAGCTCTAGTCGAGTTTTAGTTTTCATCATGTTGTTTTTATGGTTATTTCTGGAGCTCACTAAAATATAACAACTATTTGAGGACTGAGATGTGTAATACATCAGTGCTTTTTTAAAACCGGAGCCTGTTGTATTTGGGTCTCCAACATGATAGAATCCACTATTCAACTGTCAGTCAACGTTCTATCCAATAGGAGAGCTATTGCCAGTTCAGTCAATTAAATATTAAATCAAAAGAACAAATCAATTGTTTAAGATACTTTATTTCTTAATATTTTGAATTTGACAAGCTTCTTGTGCCAAGTTTTTGACTTGGATCTCCCTGAGCTGAGTGAATTAAACTCTCAATTTCAGTTAATTTGAGAAATAAACCTATTTTTCTAATGCACACTATTATCTCTCACTGCATGCTAACATTCCCATATCGTTTTTCTTATTGATGCGTGTATTGGATTTTTGCTGTTTAGTAACAGCAGAGACAGAAATATGTTGCATTCAACATGATCTAGAACATTGTAGGCCATTAGTAATTCTAGATATATATGTCTCATCAAATAGTACATAAGAAGCCATATTTGATAGCTCTAAAGAAGTTACTACTTTTTAATGGAGGGCAAAAACACAAAACAAACAAACCTTAGTGATGCTTTTAAGTGGTAGCTTTTTGCTCAGTGGTAACACTGATGTCTGGTGTGAGCTGTGAGGAACTTTGTTCTGATTGACAGGATGCTGGTGGGTTGAGGAAGCACGTCTTGCACTGCTTCCATGTCCACCTGTTTGACAGTAGGAATAATCACATTTCCTAAATCCACAAATCCGCGCTGTTGGTCAATAGCAAGCCCTCTTGACAGTGCTGACTTTTTGAGGCTATGGAGGGTCTAAAATGGAGGAAGCTATCATAGCTTATTAGTTGTGTTGCACCATTCACTTTTATTTAACCCTCCTCTGTCAGAGTATTAACTGCTCCTCATACGAGCAATAATTTGCAGACAGTTATGAGATGGAAGTCAATAGGACATATAATACACATAATAAACTGTGTGAACTTATTGTTTCGTTAGCAACAGAGCTAAGCTAACAAGCTACGAATTTGCTAACGATCAAGAGCTTTTATTTTCCTTCTTTAATAACTATTGAACAAAATGATGTACTATGGTGAAGAGAATGTCAGGGGGAGTAAACGGAACAGTAGAGAGAATACAAAGAGAAGCTACGGGAGTTATTGTTACTGACTAGCGCTAGCCCAGCCGGCTACCAAGTGATTAGCTCGCCAGCTACAGCAGTTCACCTACTAGTCCTGCGAGTATGGTCACTACGTCACCAAGACTCCAGAACCAAATATTTCGCTTTCCGATGTGTGGCTTAATTTTGCTGTACCACTTTCTGGTGTGACCAGGCCTTTTAAGGTGTCACAATGGAGCTAGCGACAATCAGTCTTTTGGCTGTGCAGGAAGTAGCTCAAGGACGTTCATAATAACTTCTGTGCCCATCCAGGATGAAGCTATAAAGTAAAATAAGTTTGACCTAGAAAATATTGATCTTAAAAACAATATTAAACTGAAAACATCCTGACAATCCATTTAACAAGACCTTTAGTTTTATACTTAAAGTCTTAGGTCTTGAAAATGTGTGTAACATTACTTTGTGGGTTGACAGACCAGGTGCGGCTTTGCTTGTTCCAAGAATTTTCCTGGATCCTGTGTCATTTCTTCATACAACTGCAGGAAACTGCAGTGATCTTGCTTAGTATAAACACTGGTTTCTTGAAAGCTGGTACGGAAAATGAAATGAGAAAAAGTGGGTAGGAGTTGGTGTTTGTTTCAGTAAGAATAACATTTAAACACTGAGTATGACACTGAAGAAGTATATTTTCAGAGGTGTACTGGTGAGCAGACAGGTCTCTGCAGTTTGTCTTGTTTTGGAGAGTAAAAGAAGTACCTCTGAGTCTTGGCCTTTTGTTGCACCACTGGAGCTCAGGGTTCATCTCTCTTTCACACACACAGCTAGAAACAGGATTGTCCTCTTGTTTCTGTCTCTGAATTAGAGAACATTTCTACACAGCGTTTGACATGAGGATGTTGCCTTCACTACTTTCTGTCTTCTTAAATTTCCATGCAGCAGACACAATCATTCCATCCAAAGAGAGCAGTTTTCTGATTTTAAATGCAGTGCATTTGTTCAGGACTTTTATTTTGTAATTCCTCAGGTTTTCACGTTGAGACACGTTACTTTAGAAGAAAGTTGATTATTATAAAGCCATTCCTGTGTTAAAAACAGCATATTCCGTAGTGACAGGAGGGTGGGAGGTGAGATGTGATAAGATTTAAACTCAGGACATTGTGAGCACTTTTGCACCTTAGCCTGCTAATTCACAAGCGGCACAGAAGCTTCCTGACTTCCTGTCACCTTCCCCTTCTTCTTTTTTTTTTTTTTTTGTTGACAGCCCCTTTTTTTATGAATGTACCATTTGAAACCTCACTCCACGAATGTATTTGTTTCTTGGATGAATATACCAGAGATCTGCTTTAGGCTTAGCAAAGGAACCTCTAGAAAGTGAGATTGCGTTATTATTATTATCTTCTCATTTTTATTTTGTTGAATAAGTACAATGCCAAATAGGATGATCTCCCCAAAACTTTGTGTTCCTTCAATGCCAGAGCCAAGGCTAAGGGTGTTGCATGTTTAACTTGTCATGACTCTGAACTCTGCATTTTAACATTTCAGCTGCAGGCAGGCTGACTAGGCTCTGATTGATATGGACAGTGTTTTAGAGTTTGCAATAGTAAATCGTTTCTTTTTGGTTTGGGGTTTTTTTTCTACATTCCAGCTATGACTTACACTTCCATTGCACATGAACACCACACTGCTTTTATGTGAAGATAATTGAGACTGTGACAGACAGGTGAACCCCCTTTTTGCAAAGGTCAATCAAATGAGATCCATCTGTACAGAGTCGGGCTGGGTATTGAGCCTCAATACTTTTTTGGTATGGTAACACCAGAAATGTAACATAGAGTAAAATATCTGTTCTGATTTGTGATCTTGTTTACTTATTTGTTCAGATCATTCTGAAGTTTACCTCCTTTAATTTTATTTAGGCACAGATGCTTGTGTTCAGGCAACATTCAACACTTGAAAAATGTGGCTTCTTTTGTCAAATGTTGTGTAGAAAAACCACATTTATATTTCTCGGAGTAAGGTAGGAAGGAAACATTTCAAAGGATACCCAGCCTGAGTCGACAGTGGTGGGATATGCTGGAGAAGTTCTTTCAGAATGTCTTAGGAATGTTTCAACAAGCTGATTTTCCAACATTTCACATTGTATGAGTTGGTTTTGACCAAGATCTTGCCAGTTGTTTCACGACAAAGCTACTCAATGGGCCTCATGAAATAACGTTTTTGTATTCTTATCCTAAACCTCTGACTTTTTTCTGTGAGATTTTCTCGTACAAGCGTCAGTCAGATTCACCAAATTCTCTAAATGGCACAAACTTGTCGTAAATCGCTCTTGGTGGCTGTCACCTGTTCATGAGGAGGTGCGCGTTTGTGAGATGTGATCATTAGCATAATCACCGCCTCTGATTTCCATATACGGCTGCCTGTTCAGTTCTGTGTGTGGGAAAGGTTCGCTCACAAAAATATTATCAAAAAGAAGAATTTCAAGTCCTGCTGTCAGTGATCAGCAGACAAAAACAACAAGTTTAGCCGTCTGTAGTCATATAAGGCAACCTAAAATAATAAAAAAAATATTAACAAAGCTGCCAACAACATGTCATCAGAGCAGTGCCATACTGTGATAGAAATAAAGAGGGAAGGATTTGACATGACATCAGATGCTAAAAACGTCTTTCTAAAGCAAAGCGGTCCATGACTTAGATGGGAGGCTGCCAAGGGGACGTGACAGTCATGGACATTAAAATTATACAGCACATGATATTACACTGTTGGTGCATTGGAGGATGTTCACCTGGACAGCGACCTGCATAAACACCTTGAGGCACCTGTTGGGGTGGGAGACTTTTCCTAAAACCTACTAAACTGTAGTTGCTGTGCTGAAATATGCCAAATGATAAAATCTAAAAATAAAAATAAAAACCTCTCAGTAAATTGACAGCCATGATGATGATGATGTGGTGAACAGGATATTAATTTTACATTTTATTTTTGTTGATTTTGGTATCATTTAAACTCCAAGTTCATTCAGGTTAAGGTATTATGATTCGGGTCAAATTCTAAATACAAGACATTTGGTGAATGTGACAAGTTCTCTTAAATCGTTTGTACGTGACACTTAAGAACAAATGTGTTCATACGAGTGGTTCTTGCATGAGGCCCAATGTCTCCTCTACAGTTAATGGATGCAGCAGAGACTAGAAAGCCTTAGACCCAGGTATGGAAGATGTGTAGTTCTGTAGTGAAGCAGTTCTCAAGATTTTGATCAGAACTGAGTGTATGATTGGATGCAAAGTACTAATGTTCAAAACTGACAGTTACGTTCTGAAGAATATGAGCATCTTGTTTGACTGCAGAGGAAGCAACACAACTGGCAGCTCAGAGGTTTTCTGTCCTCGGTTCTGTACGCATCAATAGGAAAACAGGGTTGTTGCTGAAGCTTGAGCTGAGCTCACATGAACTGTGAGCCCCCCCCCCCCCCCCAGCTCAGTTTCCCAGCAACACTGTCCGCTCTTCAGGTCCAGGACGTCCCAGTTGCTGGTGTTGTCCCAGTTGCTGGTGTTGTTGCAAAGTCATCTTTGAAATCATTTGGTGTTTGGTGATCCCGCCATGTGAGGATACTGTGTGTCCTTTAATCTGTTTGGAACACCTGGACATGATTTATTTTAGACAGAAAGCCATGCTGTTGATACAATTTTATTGTCTTTTTACACCACAAACTTGTTGTATCAGATGAGATACCTGATGATCTGAGACCCTTCATGCTCACTGGCCCAAAGTAGGTCATGAGAAACAAACACAACTCAACCTGGATCAAAATTCTCCAACATCCATATAGTTTAAGCTAAATTTTTGGAATTTGGAATAAATTGGAGCCAAAAACCAAAATGTGACAGACATTTTCTGGTTAGTCTCCATGTACCAGAACCAGTGCGTATTATGATTGAAAACACAGAGAGCATTTTGATCCATGTTCTGACCCCACTGCGGTGTACCCAGAGCTGTTGATTATACAATACATTATATATTGATGAATATATTGATTAGAAGCATTGTATAATCGGTGACTGTGCTGTGGGTGTTGTCTTGTATGTACAGTAGCAGTGTGATGCTACAGAGGTGCCTAGTTCACCAACCCATGTTACAGTTTTTCAGTAAAAACAGCTAAAGCTCAAAAGGTGTTGTGGGAGTCTTGTTTCTGTTCTCAAACTTACACTGATGTTTATGTGTCTGTTTACTACATACAGGAATTATTCCATTCAGGTGAAAACTTCTCTTTTAAAGTAATACATACAACGGATTAAATGGTATTCAAAAACACTTTTGGGATTTGAGCTTCAGCATCGTTAAATGACCATTCTTGTGCAAAAAGTGACAGGCCATCAGTGGTCGACCTAAATCTGACCGAAAAAGCCTCTCAAACTCTCACATGATAAGGTGATAACTATATAACAGTCATTCATAATATTTCTTTCAAATCAAACTGTTTGACCCTGAGCAGTGTATTCCATTTATTTGGGAAATGACTTGCTAGCATTATTAGAAATCTTCCTTCAAGATATAAAAAATCACAGATAGCCTTAAGACTACTCACCAGTAAAAAATATAACATTAACAGTGTTTTTATTGCATGTCATCACTTTAAAGTTAGATTTGGCCTGCAGAGTGATCAGTAAATACTATAGAAAGCCTTGGTGTGTTTCATGACAGCATCACAAGAAAAGTTCCATTCACCTCTATTGTATTTGGGTGGAGTCAGAAATCTCAGAGAAATGCATCTAAAAAACCTGGACAGGTCTAAGAAATGTTTGTTTTTTCTTCTGTCCTTCCCCTCAGGTTTATCTTGTGAGAAAACCACCCATTTTATAAAACTATAATGCAACCCAACAAGGCACAGTACAGACCTGGATCAACAGCTCTCTGACACAGTGTCAACAAACATTTCACAAAATCAAGATTTATTACAAGGATTGCATTACAATGTGCAGGTGTTCACCCCATTAATATTTCAAAATATGCATGCATTTGTAGGCTACACAGTGATGACATTCATTTGAAATACATTTTGGACAATGGAATCATAGTGTTACATCACATATCTGTACATACATCCCAAATATATCTTGACCACTAAAGACGGGCTGTGAGGCAGGTTCATGAACATTATCCACGTGTAATATGATCATGTATCACTGCAGAGGCCGTGACCTTGTGTGTGCAGTAGCTGCTGGTGACCAGCAGGGGGAGATGTTGGAACATTTTCTGGATGTGGCTTCAGAATCAGCTTGACTGGCCAAGCGTGTGTTCACATACAAGGTTTTTTGTTGCTCTGTGTTACACAGAATAGAAATACAGCTAAAAAAACAAGGACAACAAAGGTTAACATGAACATTTAGCTATTATGTAGGCTGCATACAAGTAGGTGAAAGAAGATGCATATATATATATATATATATATATATATATAAATGTATATATATTGAATATTACAGTTGGTGAATATGTTGGTTACATTTTATAAAGTAAATAGCTACTATAAATATAAAAAGCCTATTATATAAATAATGAATGAAAATGGTGTAAAATAACAGCTGAAGTTCATAGTAATTCTGGGTCACAGGTCTGTTTGCTGTTGCAGTGCCAAAGAGCAAGGCAGTTTCCAACTGACGTTATCAAGGACGTCTCTCTCTCTCTCTCTCTCTCTCTCTCTCTCTCTCTCTCTCTCTCACTCACACACTCCGTCCATTTGCAGCCCGTCTCTTCCCACTCTCCAGCAGCAGCCCGCTGGCAGTGAAATGTAACCGGACCCTGGGTGCGACATGAACGGGCCTCAGCTCAGTGAACTCCCGGACGACTCGGAGGAGCTCGGGCCGTATGTGAGCAGCCTGAGGCGGAGAGCCCTGCAGGCCAGCGAGCTGTCCGCTGTCCTGGCGTTCTCCGACGGCTTTCTCATCAAGTTTCTGCGGGCCAGAGACTTCGACGTGGAGCTCTCTCTGAAGGTACACCAACTCCCTCCAGGACAAACAAATCACTCCTCCAACATAATCAAAGTACACGAGTGTACAGAAGCGTATAGTGACTTTTAGGAATTCAACTTAACTCTGACTTCATGAAAGTTTTGCAGGTTGCTTTTAAACAGAAGTCGTTTTCTTTTTACCTTCCTGAAGGTTTCTGTCTGCAGGGCAAACAAGTGCATTCGTCGTTTTGTTACTTTAGATGTCTTTAGCACCATACTGCAAAAGTGTTAAAGGATTTAGTAGACTCATTAGAATCAGATTCCAGTTTAATGTGTACAGTAGCCTACATCAAATGTTTTTGATGTGTTTACACTTCTGAACTTAAACCTGCAGTATTATACCATGGTCTTGATCAAGATTATTTTATTATTATTTGGGTATTTTCATTTTAAGCCATTGTTTCAAACCACTTTGTATTACACACACTACATTTATTTAACAGCTATAGTTACCAGTTACAACTTAAGGTTTTACATACAAAGCATATGATGAACTAATCTGATGCATTGCCATGAATCTACCCAACAGAATATAAAATACTTAAAACTAGCTCCTCCTTGACCAGCTACTTAAACATTAATGCATCAGTAATAATAGTCAAATAATAATCCAGTAATACAATACAGGCCATTTTGCTGCATTGAGTCACTTTAGTCTTAATTGCCTTTATACATGTACACAAGTAAAACAAAAACCTAACAGTGAAACATATGGGAGAGCGGGGCATCTTGTCACACTTTTTGCTCTCACTTGAATTTCTCGGTCTCAGTACATCACAGTCACTCATTTTTTTATATTAAATTAAATAACAAAATCTTGTGCACAAATGTATAATCTTTAGATTTTCACTTCTCACGTTAATATAGAATTATAAATGGTTGAGTACAGAATGTGCATTTGTGATAGGTTGCCCCATCAAGGGGTAAGTTGTCACACTATGCGGGGTAAATTGTCACATTATATTTTTCAACAAATAAGAACATGTAGAGGCTTTCCACACTCTTTCAAAGTCAGATGTTTCAAATACCAGAGCTTCATCACTGTCAGTGCATTGAAAAAACAGGACCAATAACCCATGTAAGTAACTAAATGAGCAAATAACAAATTAACAAATAGTCTAGTGGGAAAGACAGATTGATAAGTCTGCCATTGTCTGTGTTTCGTTTATGGTTGAAAAATATACAGTAGAAAATATGTTAAATATGTCCTCCTTTTATGAACCCTGTCAACAGATCTGTTTCTTGGTATTTATTTATTTTCAATTTATTTTTGTTAAGGAAAACATTAGTGTGTGACTCCCCCCCCCCCCCCCCCAGCTGTACACTTGGTTGCTCCCATGCTCGCACACACAACTGCCGGTTGTTTGATTGACACCGTTAGCATGTTGAATGTTGCTATCAGTGTTCGCTAATGGAGCTCAGAATCAGATCTCCTAAAGTCTTTCTGTAGCCTACTGTGATGCTAATCTGACGGGTTTTTAGTTTGCTCAGTCAGTGGAGGTTTTTATTCAGACAGTAAGTTACGAGCTACCAAAATAGGTAACGTTAGCTTAGTAGATAAGACAATAGCTAACGTTTCAGGTGAGTGTTACTACTGTACAGTGTTCTTTATACTCTTACTACATAGCTAGCTAAACAGCATGATTACATTAAAGTAAATAAAACTAGTAATACAAGCAGAATATTCAGTGTATCAAATTAAAATGATCATCAAGGTCATCAGTCATTGTTCTTTAGATAAAGTAATGATATGTGGTCACACTGCAGGCAGCACAGAGAGACAAGCTGTTAGCCGTGGCCAGACAGGGACATGCTCTGGGGATAAAGGTGAGAAAGTGGAATGTGAATTATACTGTCTGTGTGCTCTACAAAACTGCATTAAGTGTATGAATCCAGCTAAATAGGTAGCTTACGACCAATTGTCGAACCTCGGATCCAGGAGGAGCAATGTGGATTCCGTCCTGGCCGTGGCACAGTGGACCAGCTCTTTACTCTTGCAGGGCTGCTGGGGGGTTCATGGGAGTTTGCCCATCCAGTCTACATGTGTTTTGTCGACTTGGAGAAGGCTTTCGACCGTGTCCCCCGGGGGGTCCTGTGGGGGGTACTGCGGGAGTATGGGGTACCGGGGTCGCTGCTACAAGCCATCCGGTCCCTATATAACCGAAGTGAATGCTGTGTCCGCATTCTTGGCACAAAGTCAAACACGTTCCAAGTGGGTGTTGGACTCCGCCAGGGCTGCCCCTTGTCACCAATTCTGTTTGTGATATTCATGGGCAGGATTTCAAGGCGCAGCCGGGGGGAGGAGAGTGTCCGGTTTGGTGGTCTCAGAATAGCATCTCTGCTCTTTGCGGACGATGTGGTTCTGTTGGCTTCATCGGGCTGTGACCTTCAGCATGCACTGGACGGATTGCAGCCGAGTGTGAAGCAGCTGGGATGAGAGTCAGCACCTCCAAGTCCGAGGCCATGGTTCTCAGCCGGAAAACGGTGGACTGCCCCCTTTGGGTTGGAGGTGAGTTACTGCCCCAGACGGGGGAGTTCAAGTATCTCGGGGTCTTGTTCACGAGTGATGGTAAGATGGAGCATGAGATGGACAGGCGGATCGGTGCAGCATCAGCAGTAATGCGGGCGTTGTACCGGACCGTGGTGGTGAAGAGGGAGCTGAGCCGGAAGGCAAAGCTGTCGATTTACCAGTCGATCTACGTTCCAACCCTCACCTATGGTCATGAGCTTTGGGTAGTGACCGAAAGAATGAGATCGCGGATACAAGCGGCCGAAATGAGTTTCCTCCGCAGGGTGGCTGGGCTCACCCTTAGAGATAGGGAAAGGAGCTCGGACATCCGGAGGGAGCTCGGAGTAGAGCCGCTGCTCCTTCGCATCTAAAGGAGCCAGTTGAGGTGGTTCGGGCATCTGATTAGGATGCCTCCTGGACGCCTCCCTTTGGAAGTTTTCCGGGCACGTCCAATTAAATTCTCTCCATTTCTGTGAATTTGTGGATTACTGTAGTGTTACACACATGATGCCATTCTTCTTCTAAAATGATGATGTTCAATTCCTTTTCCCACTGAAGTTTTACATAAAATGTAGTTTTAGCCTGACAGTCCATTAAATCAACATTACTTACCCTCACATGTCCGTAATGCTTGGTGATATTCTTTGTACCACCTGTAGTATAGTCGTGGTCAAAAGACAGCATTCGTTGGATCTTTTGCCATGCCTTTTTGAGAACCATCTCCTTGACATTATACTGGGGAAAGTTGACAGTGATGGATCTTGGAGGTGAGCTGGGGCTCGGTTTCTGCACCAAGGCTCTGTGGGCTCGTTGAATCTGTAGATCCATCGTTTCAGAGAACATTTCACTTCTGAGCAGCTTCTCTACAAACAAAGTACAGAGCTGCCTTCCGCACCCTCTGGCACGCCGAAAATCCGCCAATTATTTCTTCTGGATCTGGACAGATCATTCAGTTTGTCGGCAGGTGTCTTCTATTCTTTTTGTTGTCGTTTCCGTTGCTATTTGAGTGGCAGCTTCTTCAAGCTTTTTATTTTGGTCTTGACTTGCTTGTGTGTTCGCCGTCAACTGTTGATTCATTTCTGGTTTGAATTCAGCGAGCTCTTCTTTAATATCCTGCTTGAACTCCTCTTTCAATGACGTAAAGTCTGCTTTTAATTCCGTTTGTCATGTTACTGATTTGTGTATTTCTGCTTTTCAGTCCCATTTTAAAGGCTTCTGTTGTCTCGTCTCAGTCATCTTCTTTCTGTTTGCCTTTGTTTGTGTCACTTCAAACCAGTCCTTCTTTTTCTTGCTTTTCTTGCTTTGGCTCCCCCGACTTTATTTTGAATTTGTCCGACTGTCGGGAGCCCTTAGTCTAGCCAGACATCTTGCTTGCTTGCCTGCCAGGCAAGTCCTTCGAGTGTTTTTACTTTCGATACTTTAAGTACACTTTGCCAGTTATATTTACATGCAGCAGAAGTTGAGCCAGTTTCAATTTTTTTCCAGACGACCCTGTGAAGAGAGGGCATCAGGAGCCCATGCTGTGTCGGAGTGGTCTCACTGAAATGAATAGACCCTTTTACAGTGTGTAATGTGCACACGCATTTTGGCAACGGAAGTGGCGTTTTGCCCCAACCACCCAGACAAGTTAGCAAGTTTTAAACATTGAATTATAACTGTTACCATCGGCAAAATGTCTGGCTGTTGCCTGTTCGGTTGTCAGAATTGATATTCCAACAGCAGACTCAAGTTCTACAGAATCCCAACAGGATCACGACCGTTTCAGAGCAACCGGCGGCGTCTATGACTGCAAGCTTTTAAACGTGTTGACTACAACTGGACTGAGGACACGATCTAAAATGCTCATGTGTGTAGAGCCCATTTTATATCAGGTAACGTTGTTTATCTGCTCTTTGATTTCACCGGAAAGTCAGATTTACATACATAATTGTCTGTAAGATGTAGACTAATAATATAATGTAGCTAAAGGTTGACAACCAGCGTTAGCTGGTGTTAGATTTGGCTAGTAAACAATGAAGTGTGTAGTGTGTTTTATTTACAGGTGAGGTGTCAATGGACTCACGTAGTCCTGATTTTGTGCCTTCTGTGTTTGTATACACAAAACAAAGCCAGACACCCGAAGCAAAGATGGATAGGTAAGAATAATTGGGCCTCTCTGCCCTCTCAGTCATTTTTAAATGCGTTTTTCTCTCTTGCATTGCCATGATATTCAGTATGCTTTGGTGCTTACACCCTAGGCTTACAGATGTTGGCTTTGTCTGCCTTGGTTGCTGCATATGCTAACTGTTCACTTTTCTATAATAAAGCTGAAGAGGATATCCCAGTCCCAAGGAAGGAATGATGATCTTAACCTGAGACACAGTCAACTTCAGGATGAATATGTTAACCTGCGGCAGGAGTTTGACACACTACGGGCTGAAAATGAAAAGCTAAAAGAGGAGCTGCAAAACTCTACATTTTCCTATGCCACAGTCAAGTGCAACATTTGACAATTGATTTCTCACAGGACTTACCTCTGTGATCTTTGAATGGCTGCTTACAAAAATAACGGGCAGCGTGGAAAGAATTAGCCAAAAACTTACTCTAGAGGACGACCTCTTGGTTGTGTTGATAAAATTAAGGCTGGGCCTAAGTAATACTGACTTAGCATATAGAGTTATTTAGAGGTATCAAACAGCAATATATCAAATATTTGTCGGAGCTGGATACCTGCTATGGCCATGGTCCTCAAGCCACTCATTAAATGGCCAAGTAAGGGAGCCATACTGAAGAATATGCCCAAAATCTTCAAGCGGAACTTGAAAAGATGCCGGTGCATAATAGATTGTACAGAAATTTTCATAGCTAGACCCAGTAATCTGACTGGTCAAGTTATAAACACAACAACACCATCAAGTATTTGATCGGCATCACTCCAGCTGGGGCGATTTCATTTCTGTCCCCTGGGCGCGGTGGACGGGTTTCAGGCAAACAGATCACTAAAGAGTCAGGTTTCTTAGAATTTTTGGAGCCTAAGGATGAGATTTCTAATCATAGTGAATTACATTTTTAAAACGTACTGTAATTACTTTTGTACTGTAATTACTCTATTGCTGTAGTGATGTTATTAACATTACAAAAATAGATGTGTACTATTTGAAAAGAAATGTGACTGATGTGTACAAAAAAATATATAGGTGCCATAAAATATTCATATTTTAAAAATCTTGACTAAATTCTTACTGAAATCATTAAGCAGAGCTTAAAAAATGCAGATGCACAATAGATCAGACAATCTTAATATCCAGAATCAGTAATCTGAAGGCAAATGCACAGACATGGTCAAACTAACAAAATATCATATGATATTGACATTACTCAAACTGTGTCTATAGGCCGTTATGATTTTCATCTCTGCATTACCAAGGAACTCCTTCTTTCTCAGGCTAGATTATGGTGTTAAAAGAATAAGGAGAAATCTTGAAAATGAATTAAATGCACTATGGCAAAAGGAAACTTATCTAGGCTCTATCAACTATTACATGCCTCTGGGTGTGACACTGTTCTTTCTAGCAGTTTTTGAAGCTGCTAGAATCTGCCTGCCTAGCCTCTTCGGTTTGTGGAAGCTGATTTCCCTCAATGGAGCTGGCTTGACTTCTTTCCTGCTTATGTCTTTCCACATGCACACTCCAGAAGTAACTGCTGCTTTCTCTGTCCTTCCAATCCTAACACAGAGCTCAACTTTGAATAATATTGCAGCTGCATGGCTGCAGCATGACCCAAGCCTGAAATGTCAAAAAGACAATAAAACATACTGGCTAATCCAATATACAGTATATGTTTTAATGATATGACCAGGGCTTGAAATTAACACTTGCTCTCAGCCAAATTTTGTCTGTGGCTAAGAAGTCTGTAAATTCTTGATATTTTAGCATGTATCCAACCTAAGCTCAATCAGGTTTTGACTGCAAATCAATAATATTGCCACTGTGTGTGAAAATGAAAAAGTTAGTTTCATGTCCTGGTTAAGGGTAGAAAATGACAGTAAAACAGAAGCAGAATTCACGTTTGCATAACAACTATATCATCGAGCTCTGAACTATGCTAGCTAACAAGTCAACAACACAAAATACTACTTACTCTGCCATGCAGGTACAATCCGCTGTTAGGACGTAGTTTTCTGCTTTGTTAATTATAACCCAAGCCTCATACATAGCAGTCTTGTGTCCTTGTCTTTGACTGGGGAGTCTATGTCATGGTATTTGATGTTCTGTACATGACCACAGATAACGTAGTCGTAAGCATGTAGTGACTTGTATGCTCGTAGTTTCTCGCTGGTTTCTCCATCAAATACGTGTATATATCTACCTACTGAATATTGGGCCACTTGCTAATGTCTTCTACCCACACAGTAATAGCGCACGGATCTGGAAGTCGGTCACCATTTGTCAAAATCAGTTTGTTTAGGTATCATTCGCGATCTTTGTTGATTAATGCCCTTCCATAGGTTGACAAGCTATTGCCGTCTGTCATACTTCCAAAATAGTCATGTAATAAAAACTGATGCTGAGAGTCTATACCACGTTTTGGTGTCATTTATGGGAACGCTGTATCTGTCTTCTGCTGTCTGTGTCGGAGTTTGACACAAACACACAAATGCGCATACGCACACACACACACACACACAGTGGTCTGACCAGAAGCTGGCAGGCACGCCTCTGGTGGTTGACTACTTGAGCAGTGTTGCTAGGTTGGTTCAAAAACATTATTATTAGTCAGAAAACAATATGATTATTAAAAAAAATAAGAAAAATATCTGCACTGTGACAAACCAGGTCAACATTTTATCAACCCACTCAAGCTAATCTTTACCGACATAATCCATCCAAAAGCCACCAGGAAAAGCCGAACATATTAAACACATCCCACCAATGGACGCCCTTCGGCACACAAAGACTACACTTTTTCATTAGTCATTGCACGTTTGTGTAGGCTAATAATGTATGATTATACACACACAACAACAACAAAAATTATTTTTCATTAAAATAGCCTATGTATTTTACAATTAGACTTGCAGGAGCCTCAGCGCCCTTAATGGACCACACACCAATGGCCCACACAGTCCTCAGAAGAGCTGTGGGAAGACCATGGATGTGTAAAAGTCAAGTCTCGCTTAAACAGACAGCTGATATAATGAGAGTAAAAATTATGTAATGTGGTCAGTTTATTTTTGCTAGTGTGAGAACTCTGTCTGCTAAATCTGATGCATGCTTATCAATGAATTACTCCCTTAACGCGTCAGCTCAGGCAAATCACAAACAAATGCACCCTTTACTGGTATCTAGCATGTGAACTAGCCATGCAGACAGTTTCCATTTTATACGCCAAGACCAGAGCTATTATCTACCAAAGAAATAGTGTTTTTTTTTTAGGGTTTCAGGGTCCTGGTATAGGCAGACATTTAGATTTTTGGGGGGCATTTTCGCCTTTATTAGACAGTTTGACAGTGGAGAGGCAGACAGAAAATGGGCTTTTCCTGCTTTGACAAATCAAAATGTCTCCCATCACATCGTCTGTTGTTCATGGTGACTCACTATCACACTGTCACAACTAACTGGGACACTTGATTAGAACAGAGCCATCCTTAATGTTATTAGTTACACTTGTACTTTTCCTACTATGATAAGTCAATGCCTATTAGGCAACTAAAACACTAAACATACTGCATTTTATTTTCATCCGTTCTCTCCTTTTAAGTATAGTGTTGACTTTTTTTATTAACAAATATCAACTGTGTCCAGTCACATACATGTAAAACCACACAGCTCAGACAGTCCAGTCTTTTGCTCTAGTACTTTGTCCTGGTTGGCTGGTAGTGGATTGAGTTGCCTTTTATAAATCCTGTGTTTAAAAAAGGCCATGTGTGGAAAACAAATTCCTCTCTAAAGAATCTAGTGAACCAGGGCTGTATATAGTGCGACTATATTCATGGGTGAACAGTGTCTGTTGTATGCAATACTTAATCATACTTCAGAGTATTGTTGTATTATTACTACAATATTCTTTAACATTCATTGTAAACTCTAAATATAGGGCACTATAGTCTTTCATTTGAGCATGTTGAGTCTGTCAGTGTAGCTTATACAGCTCTTGAGAGAGTACTCAGGACATTTAGAGCTCAACATGATAGGGTGAGTTGCTTATTTTCATTTGAAAGCAGCTGGAGCTCAGCCAACTGGGTCCTAGCTCAGCAGTCTGCACTGTTGACTTGAATCACTGATACATGTACACAACACTGACTCTGACTTTTACCACTCAAGTAGTTCTTTGAATTTGCTTTTATTACAACCTAACAGCCCGGGAGTGAATTCATATTTCCTATATAGATTGAAGGTTATAAAACCTTTTGATCTGTGTCAGCTGCTGGAAGCTTAAAGCTCATATCTTCTTTAATGCACGGGTGTTACAGTAGAATCATAAATTCCCTGATGTCCCTGAACATTGCATGTGTCCTGTGCAGCTCTTACTGAACTACCAGCGGTGGCGGAGGGAGAGTCCTGAGATCAGCACCTGTCTGTCTCCCTCCTCGGTGCTCGGCCTCCTCAACACATCGTACCATGCCATCCTCCCACAGCGGGACCACACTGGCAGCAGGGTGCTCATCTACAGGATTGGTCAGTATACGTGTGTGTTTACTCAAAAGCAGTGATGCAATGCTCCATAGAATTCATGTTTTCTCTTTACCCCTGTTTTTGTTTTGTTTTTTTAAGCTTTATAACTCCACATGTAAACATCACAGAAACATGGATAATGGCTTCACTGTACCATAAGACAGAGACAAGACACAATCACTTCAAGTTATTATCCTTAAGATTTCAGTCCTGGTTGATTTGACAACACCCATGGTTACCGTTATAACAGCAACTGCGGTTGAAAGGATAGGTTCACATTGTTCAAGTCTGTCTTAAAATAAACGTCAGGGGCCCACATGAACAAGAAAAAAAGGTTTTGCTTTGAGAGCGAACAGTTAATAGTGAGGCTGTGAATGACATGCATGCATTGTTTCCTGTGAATCCCTCGTGCTTAGGAACGCAATCTGAATTCAGAGTGGGACTGGCAGACTCCACCACTAGCAATGAAAAGTACAATATAGAGAGACCATTACTGAGTGTAAATTGTTAATGGCTATTAAAATACAGACAATATATAGTATCAAAAATTGGGTTTGATTTCATAAAACCTTTAAGGATTATAACTTTAATGCCATCATTTCTATGTAAATTATGATAATTAAATTCACACTTACTGAAACTCAAATGATGTAAAACAGATTGTTTTTTAAAATGTGTAATGTCTAATAATTTATTGATAGTTTCCTGGAAAGAACTATGTAATTGGATCATAATTACTGGGAAAATAGAGACAAAGTTCTGAGACAGTCATTTTAGTTATTTTTGTTGAGTTTATAAGCAGCTGTTAATCTCTATCAATTTGCATATGAATGCAGAATCTGTAGGCAAGGGACAAGATTTTGGTATTGGAAGCGTTCTGGTTTCCGGCTGTAGTCCGTTTGTAGTCCGAGCTCAATCACATTTGAGCGGGCTTTGGTTGCATGCAGGTAAACAGTCCGTGTGGAGAGCAAAAGAGGCGGAAAACATTGACCAAAATGCAATCTCAGAACCCATCAGCTATTGTCTGACGGCGATTTAGCTTTTTATAAATCTCAGAACCTTAGAGATTAGCTTTTTATTAGCTTTTTTAAAACTTATCTGCATTCAAATCATTGTCAGATGACAGCCAATGGGTTCCCAGATTCCTAATTGGACTGTAAACAATGATTGGCGCACAGAAGAGGAAAGTTGTGTCTCAATTTGCGTTCTTCAGTGCATAAGTGCTGGCACACTGGCAATTAGCATTAAAAAATGGAGTGCACTTTGAGTACCCGCATGGTGTAATTATAACGTTCAAAAATTGAGTGTAGAATGCTGCACACTTCTCACCCTCCATGGTCGCCATCTTGGCTATGTAGCAGAAGGGAAGGGACCACTGACCTATGAAAATGGTTGTGGTTGCGACTGTTATGGTGAACACCGCACTA
The DNA here is from genome assembly GCA_005408345.1 of Macquaria australasica. Classification (NCBI taxonomy): domain Eukaryota; kingdom Metazoa; phylum Chordata; class Actinopteri; order Centrarchiformes; family Percichthyidae; genus Macquaria; species Macquaria australasica. The sequence goes on from SEMN01000410.1 coordinate 241,595, forward strand.
AAAGTAAAAGCATATTCATTTTTAATATAATTGAATTGAAGTCAAGTGAGCAAACAAGCCGGCAGATATTTTGGGGGCCGACCATCACATTGTGGTGTCTGATGCCTGGTTCTAAGTTGCTCTGAATGTATTTACACAGAATTCCAAGAACAATTTACAGGAAGAAAGAAATAGACATACAGCTAAAAACAAGACCAACAAAGCTGAACAAAGATACCCAAATAAACACAGAACTATTGTGTTTACTGAAATCATACCACGGCAAAAATCTAAAACATCAGGAAAAGTAATGGAATAATAGATGACACAACATGAAACTTTGAAATTTTCTTTATTAATTAAAAAACTTCAAAAATTCAAAATAAATAAAATATATTTTGTGTCAGCTGCTTAGCTACATAACTATTTAACATGTTTTAGATTCCGCTGCTATTCATGATGTCGCTGTATAAACTGTGAATCTTTCAGAACAGCTCACCGGTGTTGGAAAAGCTCACAAGGTCAGTTAACAGTTAAATCCCGGTTAGTTAATGAAAGTATCCACGCTGTGCCAGTTGTGCGTAATATTACGCATAGTTTTGGAGAGGTGTGAGTGCATGTCTATTAAGTTTGTCTGAGCAGGAAACACAAGTGAAAATTATTTACTGAAACCTTGGAGCTTCTGCCTGTTTTGCGTATTTATTTGTTAACATATATTTAGTTCCTCGTTGTGCGCCCCAACATTTTTTGCCTGTAATCGGAGCAGGTCACCTCGTGAGAACGTTTTTAATCATTTTTTTTCCCGCTGAGAATTAAAAATAGTGCATGGCTGCAAAATACTGCCTAATTTCGCTCCGTGCGTATGTTTTATCGACCAGCCATTGCTGTAGTGTATTAAATTCAGCATGGGTGTATTTTATTGCTTATGGGTTGAATTTTTCATTTGTAAGAGGAAGAATGTGTTATTTCTTATTTCAAATGTTAAATAGTCTCACTTTAAGGATACATTGAAGAGGAAACACATTTTGAAGAAACAGTGAATGTAAACATTACTTTGTAACTTTACAAGAAACTCCAGAGGGTGGCTGTAGGTTTTTATGGCTTTGTTCAGATGGCAGGCAGATCATATTTGTTTCTCAAATCAGATCTTTAAGACAGACTGTCCACACTGTTATTTGCAAGTGATTGCACTTCCGTCACTCTGGATTTATTGTTTTTGTTGTATATTGCATTGCGAGTGACGCAAAAGACACTTTGAAATCCTTTTTGAGCGTTCAAAGCATCTGGACTGAGACACATCTGTAGAAATCTGATCGGAATCGCATTTCATACCACCTCCAAATGTGGCTTGGATGGATCCGATTTGCAAAAATGTGTGTTGTTTTTTTTTTTGCTGTCCAAAGTTTCTAAAATCAATCTGGATACAATCTAAATATGCCAAAACACAGATCTGGGCTGGCAGTCTGAACAAAGCCTTAGTACACAGGCACGTACCTTTGACCTTTTATCAAAGAACCAGATATGTTGTGATGCAGCTGCTTAACTTTTGTATTTATTATTCAACCAGAAGACTTTCATGTCCGTCCAACATTGTCTATGCAGACAATGAATGGAACTCTTACTTTTGAAGCCCTGAACACCAAAAAGAACTCCCACCTCACAACTCTGTTGGTGTGTGGTATCCTTGTTGTTGCATTGCTGCTGTCTTCTGGAGTTGTTTACCCCCCGTTATGTTAGGCTCCTGATTTGTTTATCAGACCTGTTGCCCACTCTAGTGAACTCTAATTTCTGACAATCCTAGTCCATGTAGCCTTGTCATCATGAACTTTCTCTCTGCTGCATATTTCCTGCATGTTCACAAAAACCAGTCAGGTCCTTCCCTATAATGTGAAGTGTGCTGGTCAGATTGCTTTTCTCAATTTGGTCATTATTATCTCCTATCTCCTCGCTTCCCCTACTTTTAATTTTGAATTGAATATTAATGAATTCCTTTTGTTTATTTTCCTTGACTTGCCAGATTGTCCACTCCCTCATTACTCAGAATGCCTATATGTGAAGAGACACACATGATTGTGACCTCTCTGCCAGTCTTGAATGTGTTACACAGTGTACACAAGTGTAAGTAACAGCTTTAACGATGGCTCCACTCCATTAAGTGTCCCACTAAGTCATGTCATTGAGTGAGCATACACTATACCAGAGCCCTGGACTGGTTCTCCTAAATGGAATGGAGCCATCATTAATGTTAATCATTAATGTTGTTTGACAAGTCAAAATGTCTGATGTGTAAAGGGTCTGTTTGCAACTAGCCAGTGCGGTCAGAGTGTCACTACATAGGCCTACTGCTTTACTTGAACCAGCCTGGACAGTCAATTTTAACACAATTAAAAATGGCATACAACTCAACAGTATACACATTGAAATGATCTGATGTTCATCACACAGTTTTGTTTAGATTCAAGTATCCCACCAAAATGCATTTAGTGTATCCTTAAAGCTGCACTAATCTTTTTTTTTTATATAAAAAAAAAAGGGAGGTCGCTCTTAGGCTACATCCACACTACTATGTTTTTGTTTTAAAACGCATAACTTTTGCTACGTTTACACCTAGCATCCACACTACACCGGTGTTTTATAACCCCTAAAACAGAGACCTTTTAAAACGCTGCTGACCCTGTTTTAGTTTGAAAAGTCCGGGGTTGCGTTTTAGTGAGGACGGGCGAAAACGATGACGCAGACACCCACATTCGCTTCCTGATTGGGTCTTATCAGCCACGACATGTACTTCCCTGATTCGTCACACCCCTATCACGTGACCCTTTGCCAGACGAAAACAAACGACATCAGCCTTGATTACCCGCTGTTAATTTAACATTAATAATGAATTTCTTTCAGTAACAGTTCCACCTGGTCGTCAGTCCAAGCAGAGAAATCTCTGCTCTTACTTTTCTCCATTGCTGCTCTTCGTTCGTAGTATTTTCTGCAACTAAGCAACCAGCCACAGAGTAGACAATCTGCTTCCTGTTTACACCAGCACATGAATGGTCACATGATATGCATTTCCAGGCGTGTAGTATGGATGGAGATTATTTCTGAAATGGTGATAAAACACTCATGCGTGTGGAGATAGTAATGTGGATGTAGCCTTAGTGACAAACCCACGTAGAATTATCACCCTACTCTGTGTTTTACCCTCTTTTAGTTGTAATGACTGGTGTAACCACAGGCAAAGGACTCAAAACCAGGACTCAGAGACAGGAGCTTGAAATCAAAAACAGTCTTTACTTGCCAAAAAAGGTTACAAGGTACACAGAGAGTCAGTCGGAGACAAGGTAGATAAATCCGTCAAGGAGCAGGCTAAGGCAATGGTCAGAAAAACTATCAGAGATCAAAAACCAGGAACAGTAAACACAGAGAAGAATGCTGGAACGCTTGATACGAGGAGCAAAGATGAACTGGCACTGGGAGAGGGGAACACACAGACTAAATACACCAGAGAGGGAAAGATAATGAGGGACAGGTGAAACTAATCAGGATGCGTCTCTCAAACGTGCTCCGCAAACTCTGATAACGCAACCTGCCCAGCACCAAATGGCAGACAGAAAAAGTTAGCGACTAGCTGGTGAACATGGTGAAACATTTAGCAGCTAAAGAGCCAGGTATTTCCCTCAGGGGTTGGTGGAGACCAAACCACAGCTAAAAGGAAAGTGAATATTGGTCTTAAATTCATCAGGTGGACCCAAACACAACTCCAAATGAATGGTAATGTTGCTCTGTGTCTTCTGAATGTGTAAATCATTGATGTCAAGATCAATCAAGTATTGGATACTGGACTGCAAGAGGGTGCCCATTCATTCGAATGAAATTTCCTTGCCCAGCACATTAGCCAAAAAAATGTGTGCTCTTCCTGGTTTGCTTCAGCGTTGTGCGGCTGACTGCACATGTGCATTAGTGTTTCGGTCCATTTACATTGGGATGATGTCAAGCACAAAATAGCTCTTCTAGGCTCTGGAAAAGTTTTACAATTATAAAACCTTCATGGTTTAAAAAAATCATAATATGAAGAATACTAATTGATCTTGTGTGCTGATTATAGTCCATGAAAGTACAGCAACGTGTCTGTCTGTCTGTCTGTCTGTCTGCAGGGCAGTGGAACCCAAAAGACTGGTCGGCCTTTCAAGTGTTCAGTGTCAGCCTGATGACATCAGAGATCATCTCCACGGAGACAGAGACGCAGAGGCGGGGTCTGAAGGCCATATTTGACCTGCAGGGGTGGAGTTTAGGCCATGCCCTGCAGATTAACCCTTCTCTCGCCAGAAAGATATCCTCTGTACTTTCGGTAGGCCTAAGATCATGCTTCTGATCATGCTGGACTTACTGTAAAAACAACTTCTGCTATGTGCTATAAAGCTGGACACTTAACTTTTCATATGCTACGGCGCTAGGCTTCGTATGGGTCTTCATCCACAATGACATTTTTATTGCTATGCAGATGATACCCAACACTTTATAACAGGTTTTTAGCAAAAAAAGAGAGAACTTTAGGTCTCAACTAACATTATGACAGCATGCTACATCACAGGTAGGAAATGTGGATGTTTTCACTGTAACTTTCCAGTCACATATAAGGAACATAACTAAAACAACACATCATTAAAGTCAGACTCTTGCTATGCATGCATTTGTTGCACAGTGGCTTGACTATGTGTAGCTGTTAGATCTGCCTAAAAAGTCTATTAAGCAGTTACAAGAAAGAAAGAAATGTTGATAAGGATGAAGACTCGCAGCACTTCCTGTGCAACAGCTCTGCTCTGACTAGATTTTATACACAATGCCAGGAAAGGCACCAAGCTAGCCTGATAATCAGACCGATTTGCCATTTTGTTTCACTTCATTTGTCTGTCTGGGATCATGTTCATTTGAGCTGTTTCCTGTTTAACCAATCATTACAGGTGAAGGATTATTAGTTGACATAAATGCCGCATCATGTTGTTTGAAGAAATATGTCAATTAAAGATTTGTTCTTCCTGAAAACTTTGTTTTTACACCTGTGTGTGTTGGCATGTTCAGGACTCTTTCCCACTGAAAGTTAGAGGAATCCATCTGGTCAACGAGCCAATGTTCTTCCGACCGGTCTTTGCCATGATCCGCCCCTTCCTGCCTGATAAGATCAAACAGAGGGTCAGCAGCCTGTGTATTGTTTTGTTACTGCAAATATACTATATTCTTGTGGAGTGGAAGTGCCTTTAAACATACTTTTAAAAATCAATTCCATCTCTCGCCACTGTAGATCCATATGCATGGTGCTGAATTCCATGACACTTTAAGTGACTTCTTCTCACCGCCCGTCCTGCCGCCAGAATATGGGGGGGAGGGGCCTGGCATAGAACAAGTGTGTCAGGACTGGACCAATCAGCTGCTTCAATCAGAGAAGCTCCTGCAGCAAATTGGCTCCCACCCAACGGGTGACATCGCCATTATTCCGGATGACTCCTTGATCTCAGAGGAGACTGAACAACACTTAGAGGGATGATGTCTGCAGTTTTGGACTCTTGGATCTCACATACACACGGTTGTTTTTTACTTTGGATCAAAACAACCTAGCATACTCTTGGCCATGAGGACCAACTGCATTAAGAGAGCTGTCTGTGCTGCTTTAAAACATTTGAGCACTGGTTTATCTGATTGACTTTGTGTTTACATGATGTTTGCCTGTTAGCTAACTGTTCTTCCTGGTTACATTGCTCATTGAAATCTGACCTAAGCTCTGCCTTTAGTCAGATTTTTGCATCTTCTAACTGAAGTACACATACTTGCTTTCTTTAAGAATGACATGAAGATGTCTATCCCATGTCTGGGTGTAAGGTACTGAGTTTGAGTCAGGACGTAGTTAGCCTAGTTTAGGATTAAAAAGGAGGAAACAGATAGCTTTGCTGTGTAAGTAAGTAAGAAAAACAACAAAAACCTTAAAAACTTACTAACATGTTATATCTCTTTGTTTAACCTGCATACAAAAAGAAATGTAAAAACAACAATTTGTGAATTTAGCAGAAGTTGTGAGACGAGCTGTACAGAAGTGCTGGGCAGATGGATAAACTGTTATTTGAAATAGTTCCAACATGTAAGTCCCCCTGGAACCACAAATTGTCATTTTTACATTTCTGTTAATGTACAGGTGAAACCGATAAGACACACTGTGTAAATAAGAATGCTTTAGAGGTGTTGGTGGACGTTTTTCTTTACTTTGAAAGAGACAGTCTATTTGTTTCCCTCCAGTTTTTACGCTAAGCAAGGCTAACCACGTCCTGATTCCTGCTCCGTACTTAACGCACAGACATGGATGTGGTATCAATCTCCTTACCTTACTCTAAAAAAGAAAGCAAATAAGTGTATTTCCCACAATGTTGAACTACTTTTTTAAATGTAATTAATACATTTTTAATTCATGTGTTTTGATTGTTTGTTCAGGTTAACTGAGCCAACTCTTCCCAAGCTACTAGGTGTTTTGGAGTAGAGACTGGATCTAAAGGCAGGACAGTCTACTGTGTCACCTCCACTTGGAAACAAACCTACCTTATCACGTCTTTTACAGGAATGTTGCTGGATGTTACTGTATGAATGTCAGATCAAGGCAAGTTTTTTCAGGGATCTCTTTTGTGTAGTTGTTCTATAGTTAAACATGAATAACTGAAAGCAAATCCTCCAGTGGACCTCAGGGATGGATCGCCAGGAGGAGATTTGTGTAGCAGCTGCAAGACACCAACCTTCAACCAGAGGACAGGGCTCAGTCCTCTGCATAGCTGAAGACAATGAGACACTGGGGCCCTACCAGGTCTGAAGTTTGCTGCTTGAAACATACGACCACCTTACTGTGAAATCCTGTGATATCAGTCTAAGAAGCACTGTGTTTGATGCTTTGCAAAAACCACCTGGAACCCAAACAGTTTTCATGTCACCATGGACAGCAAACACTGCAGATGAGCAGGAACCCTGCCTTCGCTCCAACTCATCACTCCATCCAGACATTCATCTTATCAGCCAGCTAAACCAATCCACACAGTCTTGTGTTTGTTTAAGGTGGATCATTTGAACTTTGGTCTTCATTTTAACAGTTAAAAAGTTTACCTTTATTTTTAAAATGTTTATGTTTGGACCAATATTGTGCACATATCCCACATACCCAGGTATTGTAAAAAATGTGAATTTGTTGTTCACACTGAGTTTATAATTATTCTTATTAATTGCTGCATAACCTAGAATAGGTTCATAATATCAGAAAATGTTTTTTATTTGTGAAGTTGACCCTTTGCTCTTTTAAAGAAAGAGAATGAATGTGTTTCTTAGGTGCTTGGGTCATAAAAATGATATAGACTTTAAAGTTACTTAAAGGAAAAGCAAACAAAGCTCAAGTTATGATGTTATCATGTAGTAACACATTTATAACTGTGTTACTAACTTGACCTATACAAAATGATTGCAATAATTTTTTTAACTGGAATATTAATATTTGAAGCACCCATATTCTTGTGTGTATGCTAATGGGGAGACAGGCAAGATTTGTGCACATAATGAATGTGGTGTTTAGGAACATGTCTGTTCGCAGGCTCTTGTTCATTTTGTGTGCGTTTCAAGTAACCGGTAAGTACCTGGTACATGGAGCATACTGTCTGAGGCTCAAATTCTACAGAAACAACAGCTGAGTCACATTTCAGCTTAACGGCACTGAAAGCAGCAATTGTTATACAGTAAATTAAAAACAAAACAAAAAACAGTATATAAAATAGGTAGAATTGGCTTTACTGCAGCCAGCTACAACATTAAAATGTTACATAACATATAAGTCTTATATGTTACTGCATTGATACTATTAATCCAGTAGTATAATGTATAATAATGTAACACTGACAGCCCATTTTGGCAGCATAGAACTTTTACTTTTATACTTAAAAGTACATTTTTCTGATAATACTTACTTACTTTTACTTAAGATTTTGAATGCCAGACTTTTGGTCTGACTGTCCTCCCTCCTCTCTCTGTTTCTGTCTTTGTGCACTGTCACTGCACAGACCTTTGATCAGTGTTAGCAGGTCAGTAAACATCTATTAGCCCCGCTCAGTCTAGTAAACATTATCTAACGTACAACTCTGCAAATATATGATAGATGAAAGATATATATAGAGACAGCTACACAGTAAATGTGTTTTTTCTCTATTGCTTATTCTCTAAACATAATTAGAGATCTCACATCAGAAGCTAAATACAGTATGTCCTTGTTTTATACAGATTGCGAGCAATGTACTTGAAATACTGTGGGTTGTCATGACCTCCCCTCTCTGCCCCGTCTTTGCAGATAGTAGTCTATTGGGCTCTGTCTAAATCCTGCTAAGACTGGGACAACAGAAAATGAAGTTTATTTTCCAAACATGACAACATTTGAAAATTATAGTCGGTGTGCAGTATGAGATTCACTGATAAAGGCTGGGCAATAAGGATGCCAGCTATAGTGCAACTATATATATATATATATATATATATATATATGTACACACTATGTGACTTACTGAGGATGCTTCCTTCCTTACCGATACTATGATGGAAGAAATAACACCACTTCTATAATAAATGAGCTATGGGCTGTATATGGACTGAGAAACTTCACCCAACTTATTTGGATTTTTGTCAAACATTCCGATTCTTACTTTTCCAGATTTTCCAAACTTACTTAGGAACCTGTGTGTTTTTGACTACCTGTCAACAGACTGAAAATACATCTTCCGTCATCTCTCCAACCACTAACTTCCCCTTCAGGTGATATTGCAATAGTGTGTGGTTGACATTACACCACCTACCATACGTACACAACTCCCTGAAATAGGTGAAATGCAGCTTTTCTGTGTGTTTGAACAGCATGCTGAAATGCACACCCAAACAGTTGATCATTAGATGTAGTTAGAGACAGTTTGAAACCACGCTGAAAGATTTTTTTTTTTTTCATTTCACTTTGGTTCTTTACAGACCTTGCTGACCTGTGTAGACGTATTTGTTTCATTTAAAAGTGCCATGCAACAATAAATCATTATAAATTTACATATAGTTATAGTGGTTTTTGTATTTTATGTGTTTTTCACAACCTGTTTATTTCAACTTTCATTTCCACGGTTGAATTTGTGCACATGCCAGATCTTTCATTGGAGTGTTTTCATAGATAGAGATTGGTCACTATTGTCTGTTGATGTGATGTAAATTGACTTGATGAAATGTACAAGTACAACAGCTTCCTGTGTCCTTTCCACACTGTTCCTCTTAAAGACATGCAGCAGGGACTGAGTCACTGAGTTTCCCTCAGTGTATTACAAGAAGGTGTACACAAAATACTTACACTCTTCATTTTAATACTACTGGCATAATTCAAACCCACATTCTTTTTTTTACCTTTTCAATGCATGTATCAATTCTTGTTACTAAGCAATACATTTACAGTGTTACTCATCATGTGTATGATTGATAGAAGGTCACTTCAGTACAGCTCAAAGGGATTTTGGAGGTTAACAAAGGTATTCCTACAGAGAACAGATTAGCATTAGCATGCCATGAAGTGAGTACCAGGAAATGATTTTGGATTTGAATTCAAAGCGTGAATCATCTCTATGAGATACACATACATGATTCATTCACAGTGGAGTATTGTCTTTCAGATGTCCCTTTGATAAAGATAAAAGCCAGCAGGAAATCTTTTTTCCACTCAAAAATACATGACTAAAGAAAAAACAAAAAGAATAGAATTATAAGGAAAATGTTATACATATAAATATAAATATATATATAGTTTTAGTGACGTACTGTAGTTCACAGTGTCATTTTGACTTGAATTTTGGAAAGATGTCAATGTGTTATTTTTCTGTGTCGTTAATCATTATGCAAAATCCAAACAAGTCCAGTGGATCCTCACTGCAGTGGGAACATTTGAGATTTACATGTGCACTTTAGCACCACCTGCCAGGGATTAAGAGCACAGCAGAAAATTCACTGAAGTGATCTTTTGTGTCCCTAAAACAATTGAATAACATAATGATGCAATTGTTTATCTAATTAGATTTATGAGGACCCTTACTGCTTGTTGAACTAACAGTTCCTGTTGGGTCTTAATAGGTCTGACATTTGCCATCATTTTCCCAAAAGCCCCTATGAAGGCAGGGGTTTGGCCTACGTAGACCTCTTTTTAGTCCTTTTCATGTCTCTTTTATGCACGTTTTATATATGTTTGTGAAGCTAACTGTTCATCTCTATTACCCTGCTGTCTACACCCTCTACGTCAGGAAGTTGAATAGACAGCAGATATTTTGACTTGTCGAACGCAGGTGCAAGTGATAACAGGATAGTGTGATCATGAATGGTTGACAAAGATAACCACACGATCTCTTGCCATGACTAGACCATCTCTCTCTCTCTCAACCCAACCGGTCGAGGCAGATGACCAGATGACTGCCCACCCACAGCCTGGTTCTGGTTCTGGTTCTACTCGAGGTTTCTGCCTGTTAAAAGGGAGTTTTTCCTTGCCACTGTCGCCTAGTGCTGCTCATGGTGGAAATTGTTGGGTCTCTGTAAATCAGAATCAGAATCAGAATCAGAATCGGATTTATTGCCAAGTAGGTTTTCACATACAAGGAATTTGCTTTGGTGTATTGATGCATAAATAAGCACAGTAGAGAAAAATAAAAATACATACAGATATATACAATAAAGCCACTAAAAAGCAAGTACTGTAAAAAAAGCAAGTCAAGAATACAAATATAAAATAGAGAAATTAGCAATAAAAAATTTGAAGAAATATAAAATAAATATACTATATAATAAATAAATAATACTGTAAAGAGTATGGTCCTGATCCATGTTTTTGTTCCTTTTATTTCGTTCATAAAATGGGCTGCTTGGACTAAAACTTTGGAGCAACAGCTCGTAGGTGGAGTACATGCTGTCCACAACAGACATGGAAAGAAGTTGGAAAAACATAGTTCCGTCTGTTGAGCAAAATCCTTTACAATTCAATTAGAGTGAAAACATGCATGCCTTTCTGTGAAGGGTGTAAGAGTGATTGATTTTCAGTTTGTGTACCTGCAAGTAAAACATAAAAAGTCCACCAGAACCAAAGTGCAGTGGGCTGGCAGCACAGTAACTATGGCTACTAAGCAGGAGTATATCTTTCAAACCACTTGTGTGAGGGGCTGCTGCGACTGGACTTGCCCCTTTGCAAAGATGAGTGAGGACAGCAAACGTCGAACGGTTGACAATGAAAACAGGCAATTCAATGAAAAATGGACAGATGAATTTGCCTTTATTTTGCCACCTCATACCAAACCTCTGTGTTTAATTTGCTAAATGCAAGGTTGCTAGTATAGTATATGTCTCCATCACGAGTCAAAACATGCTAGCTTCAGTGCAGCATTCCCATCTGATAGCACCGCAAGATATCTGATAAATATCATTAAAATCTGTTTAATAACTGACCCCTGGTCTCATGTCATTTTGCAAAAGTGGCCCCCAGGCAAAGCAAGTTGAGTATCCCTGGTTTATAGGATCCATGTAAATCTCTATTTGTCTGGTGCCCTCCCTGGGAGCCTAGGCTAAAAATATAAATGTTGTGGGCTCCTACCCTATCTATAGACCAGTCAACTATTTGATGAATGGAGAAAATAGATGGCAGAATAATCCATAATGACATTAATGATTAGTTGCAGGCCAAATCAATTAAAAAGTCAATCAATCTTGACTTAAAGCGTGAGCTAGGATGCAAACCCTGGTATTTCCTGTTATAGTCAAGAGTTTGTACTGTTGGTTTACCTGGGCATCCACAATGACCTTCCAACTTTCCACTGTGGTATAAGAACATTGTGCATTGGAAGAATATTTCCCATGGTGGCATTACATTTGCTCTAAAACATATGAGCCAGTGCAAATTAATTGTATTTGAACAGAAGAGACAGGGTCGCTATAATCATGGCAGTTGTAACTCCCCCAAATCAACCTGTACAGCGAGCCAGTAGGAGTTTTAAACATTACAGTTGACTTGTGTGTGACACTAAATACTTTTAGTGTGTGTCCCCCCAACACACACACACACACACACACACACACACACACACACACACACACATCATTAGATTAGATTAGATTCAACTTTATTGTCATTGCACATGTCACAGGTACAAGGCAACAAAATGCAGATAGCATCTAACCAGAAGTGCATACGCAGTAAAATAACATAATATGAATATAAATATACAGGGTATGGGATGATATATGAATATTTACAGTATATACAGAAAGTATACAGAAAGTGCAGAATGTGCAGTTTGAATGTACAGTAGTGCAATGGTATTATTAGTGCAAGCAGATTAAAAGAGAGTACTTAATAGTGCAATGATGTCAATGCAAATGACATTCCACTGGAACTGGAATTCCAGGTGATTAGATCACTTCTCCACACAGTGATTAGGTCAATTCAAAGCTCTCCTCAGTCACTCAACCATACATGCTGTTTGTGAGAACAACTGTCCTCTTCACAGCTCACACCCTCCTGCACCCTGTGGCTTTGTTGTCTGTGTGAGCTGACCAAATGTGAGATATGCCTGTGAGATAACCAGATGGTCAGTGCTCTGCAGGAGGTTGTGTATGTGGATAGTTGTGCAACTAGTTGTGAATGTTAAAGGGCAAACAAATTTACAGTACGTTTATGAAACCCATATGTGACGTTAGTCTCTAGGGCCTATGCTAAATGGAGACAGAATGTTGATGGTTGGTCAGCAAGTCATCTGCATTTTGTTTGTATTGTCTGCTCAACTGAAAGAAGCCTGAAGGTTCTGTAGGTTACGTCAATGGACCAAATATATTAACACAATCAGTGTTTAGCAGACAGCTTGATGTTAGCTCATGTGAACCAGTGGACCAGATACATCTCCATTACAAACAGTTAGCATTAAGTTGGGGTAATGAACAAGGTTAGGTCTGGATATTAGCTTGGGGTGGGTACATTTAGACAAAGGTTTTATGTGTTTATGCTCAAGGGAAGCAACTGTAAAGCCAACTAATAATGCTAAATGCCATTACCATATCTATTGCTTTACATCCCTATGTGGAACTGTACTGTGCTGCTGTATGTTCTCTTTCCTCCTGCTCTCTCTCTCTCCCGCTCCCCCCCCCCCCCCCTTCAACCCAACCGGTCGAGGCAGATGACCGCCCACCTAGAGCCTGGTTCTGCTCGAGGTTTCCACCTGTTAAAAGGGAGTTTTTCCTTGCCACTGTCGCATAGTGCTTGCTCATGGTGGGAACTGTTGGGTCTCTGTAAATATAAAGAGTCGGTCTAGACCTGCTCTATTCGAAAAAGTGCCCTGAGATAACTTTGTTATGATATGGCGCTCTATAAATAAAACTGAATTGAATTGAATTGAATTAAAGTTTGAAGGAGTCCTATCAAACATCAACGAAAACAGAGCTAAGCACATTACTGGCAGCTAGCATTAGCAAACTTGAACTTTACCTACAGATAAGATATTCTGACATGTCACAGTAGGAAAAACACAGACAATACAATTAATTATGGCTGAATTTTCATTTAGTGGCTCCAGTTTTAGTATCCTGCAATTCTGACTGACCATATGTCACTGTTCATTCAGTCTTGGCAGGGAAACTGTTTTTAACATAGAGCATACCATGTCTATATACAAGTCAAGTGTTTCTGTAAATTGTAAACAAATACAAATTGTGCAAAGGAATACATATATGATGGAAACGGGGAAAAATGCTGGTAGTACAACACGGGATAACTGTAGCCTAAGTAGAGAAGAGTCACTCTCATTAAAATATCCCCAAAGAAAATTAAGACATAGCCTAATTAAAACCATACTGTATGTCAAATGAAGTGGATTTAAAACCATATCAAGATTGCAGTTTTAATTATTTTGACTGTATTATTTCCTCTGTCACGTAAGGAGGCTGTTCTGTATGCTGTTGTGACATGTTTCTGTGTTGATTTTTTTTTTTTTAAATTGAAATAAATAAAAAATGGTGTGGAGAGAAAAAAAAAGGGAAACACTGCGATGCCAGGGGATCTACCATCTTGCCACGTTCCAGAGGAGCGGATGGGCGGGGCAAAGATAGAACTATCCACACGGTTGAATAAGCTGGACGCCTCTCGAATTCCATTGGTCTGAAAATCCTCAAACCACGCTCATTTGTTTGTGTAGCAAGTCTGTTATTGGTTGAGAGAGCTGTCATTCCTAAAGTGGACGGGGATTCTATGGTTCTGAGTTTTATGAGGCAGGAGAAGCAATTTTGATTTCTTTTTACTGCTAGAAGTACACCCTTCGACAGCTCCACTCTCTCTTCAACTCTTCTTTCAGAGGTCTACCAGCCCTGCTGTCGGAAATTCGCCATGGCTTCAAAGAAAAACGCTAAAGTGCACGTGAAATCCAAAGGTGCGTTGCAGCTTTTCTTTCCTTCTTTCTCATTCTACCATGGGTTGCTGTGGTCGGGATGATGCGTTGCAGCCTTCAGCTTTCACTGGCAGGCCTTTCAAAGTTAATCGGGTGTCAAGCTGTTATTTCATTCGGGGCCCTAGTCCTGGCTACCTAGCTTAATTTAGCTTTAGAAAATGGTGTCTATGTGTTAGCTGTTGCGTGCAAGTGAGTTGGTTTAGACGTACTCTGTGTACTGGGTTCATGGAGCATGTAAACACCGTTTTATTTAAGCACAGCCGTGGTCCTATGAATGCGCTAACACGTCAACGCTGTAGGCTACATTACTGTTAGTCGCCACCAACTACTAACGTTAGCTCCGCCTTCAGCTAGCCAATATAGCATAATTATACATTGGCGAGACGCGTCAGTGCTTGTAACAATACCTAATGTTGCATTAACACTGCCGTTTAGGGAAACACACCAGCTGTTTATCTGGTGTCTAGGCTGGTTGACCATGGCGACTCCAACTCGTGGGATTACTGTGGCACGCGAGAGATAACGTTAGCTTTCTCTCGTGCGGGTTCAGGCTATAGCTTTTTTAAGAGTCCTGCTTGTAGGCCCCATAAAATGAAATGTAGGCCTATTCGTCGTCAGCTTCTTCGGTAAGAGACGCCGGGTTGTACCCCCACGGTTGTACCTACCAGCATCGCGAGTATGTGTGCAACCTGGGGCGCGAGGCACCCCGCCCCCAATTTAGTCGAGACACTCTTCTGAATGCTCACGTGTCAATATGAGAAGCCGTGGGTGGGGTTTACGTGGCTCCTGGGGGTCTGTTATTACCCGGCGGACCCCGTACTGGAATCATCGTATCGCTATCGTGTACCTCTGTTGTTGCTCCATTGAAGAGAGCGTCGCGCGCGACTCGATAAGAATACAGTGCAGTGTAATGCAAATCCAAATTACAACAAACTCTTCACCCCCTTTATTCCCAAATGGTGTCCTTCTTAAACGTAGTCGACTACGACATTAAAGCTCCTGCTGAGGGTAATTGGAGAAGTTACTCCTGGTACTGGTATACTCATTTATACGTCTGATTTACTTGTAATTTCATACTGTACTTTTCTCTCGACGACCGAGGCAGGAATAACTTTCAGCCCCATGCTGACACGTGGCTGTGGGCAGATTTTGGTGAGCCTATATTGTGTATATTGATACAAACTATAAGTGGTACAACCTTGAGTACACTCTGTCCCCTACCGACTGCACAGGACTCTCGAATCCCCCCCATAGTAAAGTTGGATAGGATACTATCCGGATACTACAGCACAATGATATGGGACCGTAGAGTTACCATGGAAAACTTTAAAATATATTTTAAAATATTGAATTAGTTTGTTTGTAGAAGTCTGTACAAACGTTTTGTTTGCTTCTGTTGATACT
Source organism: Macquaria australasica (assembly GCA_005408345.1). Lineage (NCBI taxonomy): Eukaryota > Metazoa > Chordata > Actinopteri > Centrarchiformes > Percichthyidae > Macquaria > Macquaria australasica. The sequence continues at coordinate 257,467 of SEMN01000410.1, forward strand.
GAAGTGCATTGCGCCACACACCAAATTTGCAGATGAATGAATGGAGAGCTGAAAGTGATGGCACACAGAAAAATGCAGTGCAGCTTAAAAATATGCAGTTTTTTATAACATTGTAGCTTGAGCTGCAGAATTCATAACACTCCATGCTGCAGCAACTCAAAGGGCAGTGTGACATTAGAAAAGCACAGGGAACAAAATGTTCGCGTCTTTTTCCTAACCCCGCCCACCACAGCTCCTGTGTAGCCTAGGTATTGTTCAACAGTTGGTGATTTACAGTGAAACAAGCAGCAAGCACAATTGAATAGATATATAAAGAAAGAATGTTCTTAAAATGAACCAATTGTCTTTTTTTCCCCAGCAGGGGAAGGGATGTTTGAAAATTAAACTTGTATATTTGATTATAAAGCCCACATCATTAATTGATGAATGACCTCTATTGCCCAATGTTTCATTCTTTCAAAGAAAAATTGCTACTATAGCATTTTTTCAGACACAGCACTATATTTACAATGATACATAATGATACATTAGTTGCATACTGTATCCCTGAGAGTTAACAAGTAGCCACGTAGCTCATATGTACAGCAGCTCATATGTACAGCAGCTCTGAAAGATGCAGACTTTATTGTGTGACACATTGTAATGAATGGATGTTTTTATGGTGTCAAATATGGATCCTTAATTCGACCCAGTGCTGCAACACCTACAGGGAATTGTCCTTTTACCTCTGGTCAACCCCTGATCAGGAACTTGTCCAGCATGTGATCCTTGTCATTTGCACAGGTGAAAAAAGTGTGGGGTCTCTGGAGCAAGGATGGATAACCCACAACTGAAAAGAGAGAGGCCTGTGCACTTTGTCTGCATTTATTTGAGTTGCATCATATGCTCAAACACTGAAATTGGCTTATCAAATATTTATTTTGGCTCAGTCAAGTTTGAAAGGAGAGTGTAAACAGTGAATTGGTATGTCAGGTGTTTTGAACATGCCACTAAAACAGGTCAGAGGCATTCAGTCTGAAAGATGTGCTGATCATGTGGTTCATTAAATCATGGATCTCTAAGAATACATGAGGGGGGATCGGTTTTGTTGATATATTTACACTTAAATCTTAGCTTCGTATCTCACCCATTACCTTTTTTTGTTTTTTCCTTGTTATGTGTTGTCATGTGTTCTTTTTACTTTTTGACATTATGTATCATTTCAATCCCTCAGGCTTCCTCCTCCTCTCTCCAAGGGGCTGGGGAAGTATGCAGATCTGAAAGGGTAACAGCCTTGTCGGTTCCTCTGGGACTGATGTGTGATGCTGTGTTGCATTGATGTGTTTTTTTTCTTACCTAAAATAGATGTAGATGGAAACCTCTGTGTAAACCTGCATGAAACGTGCAATGCTGTGTGTCTTTGTGTTGGGGGACTAAGTTTTGGCATGGTGCTGCATCATGCTGCCTGCTGTTGAATCAAACCTTACAACACAAGTCCAAATATGAGAACAGTAGCTCCAGATGTATCATTATTGGTGGTCATTGAAAGTAGACTATTGTTATTGCGGGAGTCTAGTGTTTTGTGAGACTCCTCTTGAATGCAGATACATTTTCTAACTCTGGACAGGATATTCAAATCCTCAGGGACCCTTTAACTGAACCCTCTTATTTGGTGATCAGGCAGACCTGTATGACTCTTGGTGTTAGGATTAGGGGAGATGGTGACATACTGGAGTGTTATCAAGCTTTACCACGAAGAAATTGGGATTAAGTTCCAGCTTCCCTCTTCTGCGTTGTTTGCCGTACTGGCTAGGCCAGTTGCAGTATTTGGAAAACGGACAGGGAATTTCTAATGCATCCTTTTCTTGGCTTTAGCAAATTCCTTAAAGGAAACCCACTCTGACCTGGGAACATGTCATTTTTATACAAATGAACAGTTATGCATCAGAATAATTTGAAAGATGCTATAATCACATTGCTGTTTCCCATCCCTCCTTGGTCATCAGACAAGTTGAGGTTTTATTTAGTTTAAACATTAGTGCAAGCAAGTTTAAATTAACATAACCTAAAGCATCATTGTTACTAATATAGTCTACAGTATTGTTTTAGAATCGTGATCAAACTGCTGATTGGAGCTATGTTTGAGGTGTCACTATAGGCTATAGGTCATTGTTGACTGTGTGCAAAAGTTTTATCTGATCATTTTTAATGTTGCTCAGATCTATGGGTTTGCCTGTTAATTTGCAGTTGAAACTCTGTGTTGCTGCTGTTCTTGGCCAGGTCTCCCTTGTAAAGGAGGTTCTTGCCCTGATTGGGACAAACCTGGTTAAATAAAGGCAAAAAAAATAAAAATAAATAAATCAGAAACCAGGATTTGGTGTTGCCATGTTGCAGTGCAATCATATATAAGAAATGGCACATGATTGCCAGTAGTCTACTAAAATTTGTTACGAAGTTAAAAAAAAGTTTGAAGTTGTGAATGTTTAAAAAGCTGAAACTACTGTGCTGTTTTGTGTGAGCCATTGATATAATCTAATTTGCTTGACACTAGCTCAACAAACAACAGCTCTGACGAATACTGATGACTTTTTGGGGATTTCTCACAACAAAGCCAGACATGGAGTTTGTTTCCTGCCTTTTTGTTGTGCCTAGATTACAGCCTCCACCATCACTGGAATGTTAGCGTGCACCATTACAGATCCTGGCGCCATGGAGTTGAATCAGCCAGATCCACTGTCAGGTGCTGCACTAAAGGAGTGGTTGTAGTAGGCTGCTAGGTGGATGTCTGTCATCCACATACTGTTCCTCACAGTCAGAAATGTAGCCGCTTGCTGCCAGGAGACCCTTGATTCCATCAACATGGCCTTAAAGGTGTGTTGAAGACATTTCTCCCAAAAGGAGAACTTCTGCTGGTCCTCACCTCTCCAAAGCAGCTGTTTTTAAAGGTGTGTGTGTGTGTGTGTGTGTGTGTGTGTGTGTGTGTGTGTGTGTGTGTGTGTGTGTGTGTGTGTGTGTGTGTGTGTGTGTGTGTGTGTGTGTGTGTGTGTGTGTGTGGGCGGTGCACAGCAGAACTTATATAAGACTTGAGAGGAGCTGCTTAGACTGAACAATGTGTGCTGAGCGTCACAGAAGACACTGAGCAGAGAGACTTATCCGTTTGTTTGGAAAAGAAGGCCGTACGTCCGAGTGTGTGAATTAGCTGCTGTGGTCATATGAGAATGGAATGTATAGAAGAACAAAGTGGTATGTTATTGCAAGTTTTTTATGTTTCTGCACAACTGTCTTCTTTTGGTTTGTGTGCAAGTGTTGGATGGCTTTTTCTTTGTGTTCGCATGTGTGTTAGACGTGTCCATTTTAGACTGTGCCAGTATAGGTTTGTAGGGGTATTCTGATTAGCACAGTGGGAGTTTACATAAGTGGTGTGTGTGTGTGAGATTGGTTTTTATTAAGGCAGAAGGCTGATTTTGCACCCTTGAAATCAAGCAATAACAATTCACTTTGTGTTTATCTAGTTTTATGCATTTATGTGTTGCTGTTGGACTGACTTGAGTCCAGTTTGTAAGAATTTTAAATGTGTTGAGAAGAACAAGAATTCAGCTTCACCCTGTTCTTATTCACTCCCTAGTCACTGTTTTAGGTGTTGCTAATTTAAATAACAATGACCTGAATGTATAAACCTGAATTTCTTGCTAGGTCAAATATGTCAATATACAGGTACTTCTTCAGGAACAGTATCAGCCCTGTGGTTTACTTTGTAGCTAGAATAATACTGCTGTAGTATATGGCAAACGAGTGATCATGAGAGAGGATTGTAATGCAAACCATTTTATTGGTCAGGACCTGGCAGTTTTGAGCTCCTCTCTAGCATGTCTATTCAAGAAAAAGAGCTGATGGGATTGAGGTTTTATCATGTCTAACTGTTTTATTCTGCTGAATGCTGTGGCTTCACTTTTTAATAAATCCTGTATCCCAAATTGATTCAAACCCTTGTAAAATAGGGACTAGGATTTAGTTTTAATGTGCAACCATATTCACATATATTGCCACTCCCTAATGCCTATGGCTTGGATAACCCTATAGATGAACAATAGCTTCTAAAAGGCCAACAGAAAAAGATGGAAAGACACGCTATGGAAAAAGCTTATTTTACGGTATGCAAATTGGAAACACCTCCCAGGAGTGTTAAAATAAATTAAATGGACAACTAGGGCTGCAACTACTGATTATTTTCATTATCGATTAATCTGCCGATTATTTTCATGATTAATCGTTTAGTCTATAAAATGTCCAAAAAAAACTTGCTCATCAGTTTCCCAGACCTCAGTGACATCTTCAAATTGCTTCTTTTTGTCCGACCAACAGTCCAAAATCTATAGACTCTTCATCTAACTTAACTGACAAAGAAAAGCAGCAAATCCTCACATTTAAGAAGCTGGAACCAGCTTGACATTTTGGCTTGAAAAATGACTGAAACAATTCATTGATTAATTTTCTTTCAGTCAACTAATCCATGATGAATATAATTGTCAGTTGTAGCCCTACTTCTGATAATTTCAAACTAGAGACAACTAAATGTTTCACTTCCTGGGATACCCCAGTCATGCCCCAATCAAGGGAATCCCTGCATTACCCAGATGTGTTGGCATCTCTTTTCGAGTGCCTGTTCATCCTCTTATTTCTGCAGACTTGGGTTTATATCAGTGTTGGTGTCTGCCAAAGTTCAGATTCCAGCAGTTCCATTGATTTTGTATGCTTCTGTGCCACTTAAAGGTACAAGATAGATTACAACAATGGATTTTGGTGAAACTTTACAAAATCCATTTTAGTCTTTATTTTTAAGAATAGTTTTTAGTCTGAAATGACTGTATTTGGTTTTGTTCTCCATGGCAACAGGAGATGAAGTGAGTATGATGCTGTTCTTATATCCGTTCAACTTTAATTTCACAAAAGATCAAAAGCCTTTCAGAATGGAGTGAAAGGGGTCAGTCGTGCCTGGCCAGCCTGTTCTCCCCTCTCTCTGTGTCAGGGCCAGCTGGTCTAACAGCACTATAAATAGCTGTCTTTGACCTCCCAGAGCCATATCAGGCTCAGAGAAAAAAGTGACAGAGAAAGGAAGAGAGAGAAATCCAGTCAATAGAGGAAGAGGGGAGGGACAGACAGAGAGAGAGAGAGAGAGAGAGAGGAGGTGAGCTGCTCTTTCTCCTGAGCTGGGACTACAGGCCGTCTGTGGCCAGTTAACCTTTTATTCGGTTAGTTGGAAAGTTAGTCGGCAGGGATGGGTGATCCAGCGACCGGGGTTGACTCCGCCGCCCCTCCTGTTGTCACGGCGACCCCCACGATGATATCTGGGGAAATACAAGGTGAGAAAAGCCTCCGTTCAAGGGCTACTGACTAGAGAGCTGAGAAGGACAATGGGGTGTGGAGGTCATCGTGTGGGCCTGCTGGCTGTTTGGTTGCAGGGCGAAGGATTTGGTGAGGAGGAATGAAGCAAAAGTTGGTCTGAGAGCAGGTACAGCACCCTGAAGCTCCTGGAGCAAAGATATCAGCTTACTGATTATGTAATATTAGTTTTCCGTTTTGTAAGCTCAGTGGGTGTTCTGTCAGTAGTGCATGAACACATCCCAAATTTTGACCACACAATATTGTACTACACATTATTTTGATGGAATTACGTAACCAAATGGTGGTTTTAAGAGATTCTTAAGTTCAGTAACACTGAGGTGAACCAGGTCATTTAAGTAGTTAAACTTCAAATACATGTTTTACATTACTTGCGCTTCCAGCTGGTCAGAGTATCTTTGACCCACATTCATGTTCACTTTTAGATTAATCCTGAACAGAGTTAATGCAACATACCATATTCCTCCGCTTCAGTATGTGTGGCTAGGCTAAACACTAAGCAGACCGATCTCCATAATAGAACTGCAGAAACAAAGCTGTTGCAGATGTTCTCAGCTGACTCTGGTAAGATAACAAATGAGAGGATTTGCCAAAAATGTTGGAGACTAGTGTATTTCAGGTGGTTGATGGGTTTTGGGCTGTACAATTGAACTGGAAAAGTTACTCAAACTTTTCACTCTTTTGTACTTTTAATGATTAATGTTTGAGTTCAGAGTTAACACTGTATGTCTCAATTTGTGCAGATTGGGTGTTCGCAAGGTATATTAAAATATCAAGTCGAGTTGAGTGTGTGTCTGTCTGAATTTGACCTAGTACCAAGTAGCGGACTTCAACACCTGTTCATTCTCTCTGCCACTATTTTCTCCCATGATGCATTGTGGGATGTCATCTGCATCCCCGGAATAGCTTCTTGGATGTGGTTTGTTTTTCTGTTTCCATCACCTCGGCTCCTTTCCCCAGAACCAATTCTGAGTAGCCGATTCCATATGATTCCTAACAGATTTTTACACTTGAATCTGGGCTATTCCAACATTTCATAGTATCTTAATGTGTCTCTGTAGTTTGTATCAGCTATGTCCACCTGACACTTGGTTGGTTCTTTTACCATTTGGGAAGCAAGGATGGGTCTATAAATGAAGCTGAAAAAAGGTGAAGTGACAGCCCAGCAAAAGGTTAATCAACCAAGCCAAGTCATGTTAAACAAGAGATTCTTTTAACCAGGTTCATTGTGGAGAGAGATGGAGCCGATATAAGCCAGTTGTAACAGATGAATTCAGGCGATGCCATCACAAATGGTTTAGCATGTTTGATTGTTTGTGTTTCTAGAGATGTAGCCAACTTCAGTTCCATAATGTCAGTTTAAGTCCATTCTGCTCTTCATCTACTGTCGCTGTAACTTACTAGGAAATCATAACAATCTAAATGACACGGTAGGCTCTTAAGCTCTGGTTTTTCATTTGCGTTCACCATACTGACAAAACGCACTATAATAGCTCTACATCTGGCAGCTAGCCCAACTTCTGTGGTTTGACTAAAGCTTTGTTCAGACCACAGGCAGTCTGAACAAGGCCTATAAGACAAATGCTCCATAAAAGCTGTCCGGATGGAACCCGCAGCTTAGAATTTATGTTCCGCCTGGCTGAGATGTAAACGTAATGGTATTGGGCTAATTTGGCTGTAATTATTTGTTTCCCAGGGCATATTGAACGTCCCTTACTGAATGGTTAGGGATGAATACATATGCTGTTATATTCCTAGATCAAAGTCACCACTAAGTTACTATGGTTTTGATTGTGCAGTGTATTTACTTTTGTCAAAAGGTAATCTTAAGATCCTACAGCTGAATTGGGTTTAAAATGTATGTGGATTGGATGATTGGTATTACTTTGTTCCGTACGAAAGTATGTGATGAAACCTGTTACAAACAATTGGTAGTAAAATTTGTCAACTTCTCAAGTTCCAACCACTAACAGTATTGCTGGTTATGCCACATACATACAAGCACACAATGTGTAATGTGTGTGAGTGATGCAGCTGCTGAGATTGGTTTTTGCTGTTCTCCTTTTTCCTAGACTTTAAGTCATTTATTTGAATGTACAGCATGGCTTTATTTGAGTGTAAAAAGGAAACCTGTCAAATCCACAAGTGATCCTGACATCATCTACTGTCTTTGGGTTGCAGATGGTACTAAAACTCAATCAGCCAATAAGAATGGGAAGAAGGCAGACTCTGGGTCCAGCAGCAGCAGCTTCTTCACCTGGTTCATTGTCCTGGCTCTGCTGGGAGTCTGGACATCTGTAGCTGTGGTCTACTTCGACCTGGTCGACTATCAGGGAGTCCTTGGTGAGTACACAGTGCAACACATACATACATACATACATACATACATACATACATTCGGCTTAAAGAGTAGCTTTGTGTTCTTCCTTTCTGTAGTCTTTTCCACCTCACGCACCTTGCTGGAAAGGTGTGGTAGCAAGTTTGGCTTTTGTCTTTATATCTGTCCACAAACACGTACACCTGCCATCTGTCCCTGAAATCAACTTCAACCCTGAATAATAACCTGTCTAACCATAATATTTACTATTGTCAGAACACTAACGCCAGATTAGCAGTCATTACAAACCTGACATGAGTCTACTACAATCCTCCATCCTTCTTATTCCTCTCATTCCATTCTCTGACCTGCTTTAAACTAAATACTTAGGGGAAAATAGGATCAGCCACCAAAATGGCTGCAGGTAAGAGTCAAGTGAAAGCAAAAATACCTCAAGGAACATGAGTTATTTAAACAACTAATGATAAAAATGATTAATTGTCAATGTTGGGCTGTAAAGTCTCCTGATGGATACATTTGAGCATATAAATGGTATAGCTTGAATACCATCACTTTTGTCACCTTTTGATTGTAAATGTACAAGTGTTTTTTGTTAACCATTAGATGATTACATTTACAGTACCATTTCACGAACAACATATATTTGACTCACCAAAAAAAAAGAGATGGCAAACATTGCTACATCTGTCTGTGGCATATACTGAAACTACCCAATAACAATCTATCTGCTTTAATGAGATGTACCAATAGATGCACAATCACAGTATAGTCTGTCACTAATCTGCACCCCTTAATGATTCATGTTGAACATTCTTGCCTGTGTAGTAATCTATTATTAATGTATGAACTATGAATCTGTTCTGTTTTATTTCTTAATCTTGCTATTGTTTCAATATTTGTTTTGTGTTTGCATGCAGACAAGGCTAAGGGCTTACAAATTAACCTGTCTGAGGCCTTGCAAGGTAAAAAAAAAAAATCAGAAGGCATATTTTTGCCCCCCCCCCCCCACCACCACCACCACCACCACCCCACACACACCCCACTCAGAGCCCTGAATGTAACCGCAATAAATGGTCCAGATGTGTCAGGGTAACTGCTGTCATGAGTTGGTTTGTTAGTAAAATATGCTGCACACAGGCCTGCATAACAAGTGTAATCTTAAACTGAGCCTGTCTCCCAAGTCTTTGTGAAAACACCCACTGAAGAGACATTTTAACCACTGTGTTTTCTTCTGAAGACTCGACATTTGTACATAAATCTATCCTTCATGTAATGACAAAAAGCAGCTACAGGGCGACAAGGCCCTGTCTAGCCATTAACTGAGAGTAGAGAAAAAGGCTCTCACAATCAAATACAATTTAGCACAACTCGTGTTAAAAATGTCAGGACATTTTCCTTGGTAGATCGATTAAGGTATCTTCCTTGTTCAGCTGGGACATGAGAAAAATCGACATTGGTTTTGAACAAACCTTTCCTCAGTGGTCTCTGCTGGTTTAGATTCAGGGCCTCTGCCTAACGTCATGTCCATCCCATCTCATCCTCTGTGGTCCAGTTACTCTGTAGCTGGCAAATACTAACCCTGCAGCTTTGATGTAACCATCCTAAAGCTAGAACACAAGTTGTAGTTAATAACAGAAGCATTGCTAACAAGCTCTTTCCTCCAAATGTTGGTTAATGTCACTAAAACCAGTATTTCAGTGTCATTTTGTTTTTAGTTTTTTTAAGTAATAGACATTATATCTAAGAAGTCCCTGACTGTCGCCATTTCCTGTTTTACCCACCTAGTCTCATTGTATCCCATATCCCCTCATATTTAAAGGAACTCGCCAAGCTTTAAGCTGATTGTAACTTTGCCCATCCTACCCAGTTTGATAAAGAGAGCACAGACACCAAATGTATTTGTTTAATGAAGGATGATCCTTTTGCTCATGCTAACAGTTAAACCATGATGAGAGGCAGAGGGTAATAAGTTGCCATTCTCCCGCAAGCTTGGTGCATTTCTTTAAGTGTCTGTCTGTGTTGACTAATGCATGTAAATGTACAGTGATCAATGTGTGTTTGTACTTCCTATGAGACCAAACAATAAGTCTACATGTGTGCTTGTTGCTGCTGTAGGTAAACTGGTGGCATACGATACAGATGGCGATGGTGATTTTGATGTCGAGGATGCTAAAGTTCTGCTAGGCAAGTTGATTTCTCTCTAATTTTAGTGTTTACAATAAGTGTCTTGCAGAAAGGAAAACAAAGGGAATTAATTTGTCTCCAGTGACAAACATCTGAAATTTTGAAACTTCAACTGCATTATTAGTGACAAGGTACATGGTTTCCCAAAGATGAGTTTGACCATTTCTGCAGGCCACTAATAGTGTGTTTTGTGTTGGTTAATTACACTAAATGAAAATTTGGGTTTCTCTTGCATGCCTGTCTCTATGGTAACGGGCAGATATACAATTGTCAATCTCATCAATGAAAACATCAAAAAAGCTCCCCAAACACTTAATACATCTGAAGGTTTGTATGTTTTCTTAACTGGTTTGTAATCCAAAATAAACCATGTGCGTCTCTTTGAATGCCCCCACATTAAGAGAGTATTCAAGTTTGGTCTAAAGGCCAGTTCAGACTAACGATTCACGATGAGACTAAACCGTTTTAGAATGTTGCAGGGAATAGTTGCAGCGGTTTGAGCTGGCCTGTCTCAGCTCAACTCAAGCCGGCTGATGGCGTTGCTTGCGACTGGGCTGGTTTTAAAACATAAGGTACAGATACAATGGAAGTACAGAGAGCCGAGGCTATGGAAACGATATACCGTTGCATTGGTGTAAACTGGCAGCTTTCAGAACGTTGCAGACCAGCACATTGCAAGTTTGAACTCGTCTCGTCGTGAATCTTTGGTCTGAACTGTGGCCATAAGATCTCTAAAGCTTAGGTCCCTACTTAAGAAGGTAGGTGCTCTGTAGTGAGGTTTGTGAAACATGTTGTTAAAAAATGGAATTGATGAGGTTGGTCTGATTTACTTTCAACTAAAGTACTATTGATTTCCTATGGACATGTTCTGTTTTGGTATTATTGGGATGACACCCATATCTACTGTATGTTGTAGCAGTACAGTTTTTGGAACATATCTCCTCTGTGATGCTCAAAGCATTCAAGACAGCGGGGAACTTCATGAGAAATGTTGTAGTTCCCAGTTGTCTTCAGTGCTGTTATTCCCCATGTGATGTCTGCTGCATGTTGCATGGTTTTATACAGGATCAGCTTCTTATCTATGTAACTCTCAAACACACTGAATGGTGTACACTAATTTTGACATGTTGGACCACTTGTCATGAGACGGTGCTCTGCATAGAATCTCAAAGAACCTGTATTTGTTTCACTTAATATTTTCTGCCCAGTAGGCTCTGAAATCAGACAGGTATGACAATCACAAGTGCAGTTTGTCTTTGTTCACATGTGTTTTCATGGAGGATAGTGAGGATCAAAAGCAGACTGTAGTCCTTGTCTGAATCTTTGATGGCACACTTTTACTGTATGTGAACAGAACAAATGACACTTTTTTTTGCAACGTTCAAAATACTTACTATTTTGCTCTTAATAGAAGTGCTTAGGATGCTGTCATTACACATGCCAATCTTTGCTCAATTTTTCCTGTTCTGAAGTACTCTTGCATGACACTTCTTGCTCTGTACTTGATTTCAATGAAGACAGTCTGATCTGTCACCAGAGTTCATCCTTCTTCAGAAAGGTGGTTCTTTTTGCCCAGCCCACTGTCAGCCTTTCTGTCCCACTAGCAATCTATTATCCATGTCTCTGTAACCATCCCTACTAAAATTATCTTTAACCAAATGTTGAGTTGAGCTTCAATCTTTTGTTTGCTTGCTGGCGTTATAGTGTGTGCTCCCATCCCATGCATATGCAGAACTTCTCCTGCCCTTTATTTTGATCCCTTTTGAATCTCCCCCTTTGCGCCCTTCTCTTTTTCTCACTCTTATTGTGTGTGTTTGAGCCTCTTTCTCATTGCCTTGTATAGAACCCTAGTAGCTCAGGACAACATGTAGACATAAATCTCCTATCTGTATTAAAACACACTTTAATAGCTGCTAAAAATTCAGCTGTACAGTGCAAAATAATTGATCACTGAAACATTTTCGACACACTAGTTTACCATAACATTATTATTATTATTTTTTTTTTTAAACTGCAGTATCACAGTTGAACATGTCCCACTGGCTTTCTGTCTGCTGACAAATTGTTGCTTTTGTTATCTTCCACCATAATAAATGTGTATTTACTTTACATGTCGAGGTGTCCACCTACATGTACATGATCCATTATGTAATAATTATGGTAAAGATTAATAAAATTATAATATTTGGCTTTCTAACTAAAAATGTATGTAGTTACAGATGGGAAAATATATCTACCTGCATGCTTGACCTACTGTAGCATTGATACTGTAGTTATGTTTTTACATCTTCTCTCTTTATATTTAGTCTTTTTTCTGTTCAGTTATCTCTTAATGCTTTTCTGTATTCACCTCCATATGGTTTTTTGTGAGTCTCATTTTGTCATGTCACATCTTAATCTTAAAATATCCCTGAATATCAGGGAAAACACCATGTCTTCAACATTTTATAGGTATTGTAATAGTTTTAGCTGCTGTTGTCCTTGACGTGCTTTTATCTGAAAGCATGATAAAAAGGAATGGCAGTTTATAATGTTTTAATGCATTCCAATAATAAATGGTAACTCAACCACACAGGAGACTCACACATTGCTGATATTTGTTGGATGTTGAGGTGAACATAAACGGCATATAAACATTTCAAGTGCAAAACTGTGTGCATATTATGCTGTTTTCAACCTTTCCAATAGTTGGAAACCCAGCTTCAGTTTTCGTCCTCTTTTTTTTTTTTTTTTTTTTTCCTGTGTCTTAACTCTTGTCTGTGATTCTAAGGCTGTCTCCACATGATCAGCAGTGTGAGCTGAACTCTCCGATGTTGGTATAGAGAACTCAGCGCAACACTGATACATTATCATATGATTTTATAAACAAGAACTCTTCAGAGTTCCAGAGAAATTCAGCACCGCTGTGAAGTTCAGGGTCATTGCTCTCTCCATTTTAAAATAATGGCTCAAGATGGCACAAAGTGATTTTGTTGGTGATCACGTGTAGACAGCCCGACTCTAGCTGCTTATGATAAAGCCTGATTAAAGCCCTCGCAGCCTAACCTACGCTTAAAACTTCTCTTCCCTTCTCCTCTTCTTTCCCTCCTTCTCTCCTCCTCTGCTCTTAATCATTTTTCATTACATCTTTTTTTTTCTCCATTTGATTCCACATTTCTTTCTTCCTGCCTTTTATTAGTTTTCTCCATTTCCACTTTCACTTTGTTCCGTCTCCCTCACTTCCACACGTTGTGCTCCCGAACTTCCCTTCCACCCACCCATGCCACCATCCCTCCCCCCTCTTGTTTGCGTAGGCCTGACCAGTGAGGGCGATGGTCAGGGTGAATCCGAGATTCTGGATTGGTTAGAAGAAGTGGAGGAGGGCGGCTCTGATTGGTTAAACAGTTTCTTCACTTTCCTGTACGGTCTGATAAACCCCCTGGAGCCCCTGGAGGAGGAGGAGGAGGAGCACAGTACCTCAGGAAGAGTCGTGGAGGCACAGGAGGATGAGGATGAGGACGAGGATGAGGGAGGGGTCAGAAGAAGAGGAGCGAAAGATGATGGAAATCATGGGCAGAAGATTGTCATAGTTGGCCTCCATAACCAGTAGCCTCAGGCCAACTGCAGCAGCCCAATTGTTCTCTAATGCACTTGTGTTCAACCGAAGGGCTTCAGCATCCAACAACCCAAGCTACAGTGTTGGAAAAGCTGTTCCTACAGCAATTTCTCTACTTTTTTGGCAGGTTTTGGCAACTTAACCCAGCCAGTAGCTTTGGAAATGAATATCTCCAGTCGAAGGTTGTGTTGTGGCCCCACCCTTCCCAGGTTTCACATACTGGAATACCCAGATACTGTCAGACTTGACAAACAAGCTTCATTCTTCTATCAGCAGAATCTCGAGTGTGAAATCCTTTTTAAAGGAGTTTTTTATTATGTTGATCCTTGGGTCTGGATATGGACATTATACTGAGGAACACTTTTAGAAGTCCTGTCTTATATTTTTTTTTTAGAATCTATTAAAACATTATTTTCTGCACAATCCTTTTGGTAACACTAGCCAGCAAAATGGAAAGAGGATTTGCACTTGGACAGCTGCTCGGTTGTCCCTTTCTGACATTTTGTGTTTTCCTATTGCTGCATGCCATAAAAACTGATCCTCAACATTTACCCCTGACTCTGGACTTATAAGCATGAATTTGTACTTTTTTAAACCGGTCAAGTTTAAGTCTCTGGTTTTGTCTTGAACTGCATTTCTACTTGGTATTAACATGTGATCCATATCTGGATAAGAAAATACATTAATACAGGTGTAAGTGCACCCAGAATCCATTGCAATTGGAATGCTATCAGAACATTTAGACCACATCTGGAGGTGGTCTTGCTTACATTTTTAATAGATCTCAGCCACATGTAAATGAGATCTATACAGTTCGGTCACATTACTAAGAAAAAAATCTGCCTAACAAGTTTGAAAGGCTACTTAACTCCACCTCTTCCTGCTATCTTGGCTTCAAGTCAAAAAGCTACTGACAACTCCTGTGAAAATTAAACGTAACAAGGGACCCATACAGCAGAATGGCTTTTAGAGACTTTCAAAGGCAAATATCACATGATCGACTGGGTTTGCCAACCTAGCACTAGTGCTAGCAAGCTTCTCCACTGGCACGGATTACCTTAAGTGCCGGATATACTCCAACTTGTCAGTCCCTCGCTGACATGGGGAGATGACGAGATGTACGACACATGAACCCTCACTGCTATGCAAATTTTACTTTGTGTCCGCATAGCTGGAATGGCTGTGTGACGTAGATTTCATTATGTGCACATCTCCACGAGACTCTGCTTGGACTCTGCAGATATCTATCTGAAGTCCAAATGATCACACGCATGCTGCGCATGCAAGTGCGGACTGTATGTGCCGACAAAGTGTGAATATATCCAATATAGTATAAAGAACTGCAACTCCATGTTTGTGTCAGATTCAGTGTACATCTGGCCCTTTACAGTATAAGTGACATTATCCTAGTTAGGCTACTGAAAAGAAGCCTACAGATGCCTTCAGCTGTCTGTGACGTGACCCTTACTGTGCACACCTTTTTGTAGTCCTTTTTTTTTTTTTTTTAAGAGTTTACCGCATCGCTTCCATGTTTGACAAATCTGCCTACCTAACTTGTATATTGCAATCCAATCGTACTGTGGGCAGACTTGAGATCAAGAACACTCGGATGTCAATATCCAGGTAATGTATCTGGATACAGATTGCATGTTAATACCAGGGAGAAATGGGAACTCATAAATGACACTGAAGGTTTGTAGGATTGCCTTTTTTAATTAATGAGTATATATTGGGCCAAGTTAGTACTTTCCCACCCTTCAGGTTCTTGCGATTCTGTAGGAATCGAGCATCATATTGTTTGTTGGTTGTCTTATACTATCCCTCTGCTCAGTAACAGCGTATATCACTGTATCTGTTCCATTCTTCTCATTGTCCTTTAAAACATAACACTAATTTCTTAAACCTACATTAGCTGTCAGCAGTGAAGCCTAAAAGTTGTTTGTCTAATCTTATGTTCAGGTTGGTGACTATGCACAGGTTCAAGTTCAGACTGTTGCCATTCCAGTTTGTGTTGTGAGTCAAATGTGAGCGAGGAGTGCACTGCAGTAGAAAGGTGTGATGCGTATGTTGAGAGTCAGAGGGCTGAGCCAAGTGATGCAGAGAAGAGGCATGTTTAATTCATTAAGCTTGAATCTAATAATTGCTGCTACAAGCTTAGACAGCTGAAACCAACGTCAGGTGTATTGTCTTGTGCATGTGACAGGGTGTGTCAACAGGTTTGCAATGCACCAAATGGCTGTTATGAATGCATGGGTGACACCTGATTTAGAAACAGGCTTTTCCTGCTTTGGGGTGGAGTGACTCCAGCTTTGGTTTTTTTTAGAAGTATGACTCTAATGCTGTTGAAACACACAAACCTAACACAAAATGCAGAATGTACATAACTCTATAGCTAATATAACTTAAGATACAACTTGAGTAACAAGTGAGAGCCCTCTTCCTTCAGGCCATGTACAGTCAGCATGAAAAGCACTCTGCCTCCAGTCACTCCTAAACCTAACAGGCGTAACATGTTAATCAGTCCTACTGGGTTTGTTACCAGTTCTTCTTGGATTTACAACATCAAATATCTTTTTTTTTTTTTATCAGTTTCTGGCCAAACCCTGACTTTATTGTGGTTATCTTAACTTAGTCTGGAAAGGGAGACTCACAGAAAGGTCTGACATAAGCTAACAGGAAATCTGATGTACTCCTTTTGAAAACATGTAGCCCCTTACTCAGTGTAATCTGTTTTTGTGTGCGGTTATAACAAAATCCATCCCAAATGGCACCCAGATATGGTTACAAAGTTGTGACCATATCAGCAAACCATTGTGGTGACTATAGATTGCTCACTTTCTCCCTAAACCTTTTTTTGTGTGTTCATTTTGGGTGCTGCCCTGACCTTTTGTTGATGTATATATTACTTGGATAGTCACAAAAGCATTTAAGAACGGCAAAACCTTCATTATAAAACTTGGTTTTCCATCATTTTAGAGCTGTATTTTCCCATCCACTTCATAGACTGTCCTCCCACAGTCAGATTAAAAAGCAGCTCGCATATGAATACTACTTCATACTGAGCTGTTAGTGGCCATATTGACATTTTTTATGGTCATTTGTATATCTGCTGTGACAAAATTCCTCATGGTTTTCTTCAGCCATCGCTATAATAGTACAAATAATAGTTTTTGAGAGAATGAAAGGTCGCCAACAGCATTTCAATTCAGTTTTATTTATATAGCGCCATATCATAACAGTTTTCTCAGGGCACTTTTTCATATAGAGCAGGTCTAGACCGACTCTTTATATTTACAGAGACCCAACAATTCCCATCATGAGCAAGCACTAGGCGGCAGTGGCAAGGAAAAGTTCCCTTTTTAACAGGTAGAAACCTTGAGCAGAACCAGGCTCTGGGTGGGCGGTCATCTGCCTCGACCGGTTGGGTTGACAGGGGAGGGGGGGAGCGGGAGAGAGAGGAGGAAAGAACATACAGCAGCACAATACAGTTCCACATAGAGATGTAAAGTAATAGTTGTGGTGATGGTATTGATGTTAATATTAATGGAAATAATACTAATAGCAATATAATAATAGTAATACTAATAATAAGAGCAACAACAATAATAGCAGCAGTGGGTGTAGAGCAGGAGCACGGGGGCAGCAGAGAGAGAGAGAGAGAGAGAGACGTACAGAGGGAGAGGAGGAGCTCAGTGCATCATGGGAAGTCTCCCGCTAGTCTAGGCCTATAGCAGCATAACTAAAGGGTGGCTCAGGGCTCACCTGAGTCAGCCCTACTATAAGCTTTATCAAAGAGGAAAGTCTTAAGCCTACTCATAAATGTGAGGAGGTTGTCTGCCTCCCGTACACAAACTGGGAGCTGGTTCCACAGAAGAGGAGCTTGATGGCTTTTTAGAGACTCTAGGAACCACAAGGAACCCTGCATTCTGGGAGCGCAGTGCTCTAGTGGGGTAATGGGGTACTATGAGCTCTTTAAGATATGATGGTGTCTGACCATTTAGGGCTTTGAAGGTGAGGAGAAGGATTTTAAATTCTATTCTGGATTTTACAGGGAGCCAGTGTAGAGAAGCTAATACTGGAGAAATATGATCTCTTTTTCTGGTTCTTGTCAGTAAACGTGCCGCAGCATTCTGAATCAGCTGGAGAGTCTTAAGGGACTTATTGGGGCAGCCTGATAGTAGAGAGTTGCAATAATCCAGCCTAGACGTAACAAATGCATGGACTAGTTTTCTGCATCTTTTTGAGATAGGATGTGCCTGATTTTTGCAATGTTACGTAAATGAAAAAAGGCAGTTCTTGAAGTTTGTTTTATTGGGAGTTAAAGGACATATCCTGATCAAAGATAACTCCAAGATTCCTTACGGTTTCGCTGGAGGCCAGGGCAATGCTATCTAGAGAAACTATATCTTTAGATAATGTGTTTCGAAGGTGTTCGGGGCCAAGTACAATAACTTCGGTTTTGTCTGAGTTTAACAAAAGAAAATTGCAGGTCATCCAGGTTTTTATATCCTTAAGGCATGCTTGAAGTTTAGCTAATTGATTGGTTTCATCTGGCTTGATCGATAAATATAATTGGCTATCATCTGCATAACAATGAGAATTTATGGAGTGCTTCATAATAATATTGCCTAAAGGAAGCATAAGGTGAATAGAATTGGTCCAAGCACAGAACCTTGTGGAACTCTGTGACTAACTTTGGCGTGCATAGAGGATTCATCGTTAACACGTACAAACTGATATCGATCTGATAAATAGGATTTAAACCAGCTTAGTGTGGTTCCTTTAATGCCAATAAAATGTTCTAGTCTCTGTAATGGAATGTGATGGTCAATGGTATCGAATGCGGCACTAAGATCTAATAAGACAAGTACCTTGTCGGATGCAATTAGGTCATTTGTAACTTTTACCAGTGTCGTCTCTGTGCTATGATGCACTCTAAATCCTGACTGAAAATCCTCAAATAGCTTATTGTTGTGTAGAAAGTCACAACTGATTGGCGACTGCTTTCTCAAGGATCTTGGAGAGAAAAGGAGGGTTAGATATAGGTCTATATATATTTCCTACATATGGTGCTAGTTTTCAGTGAAGACATCTTTTGGACTAATAATACTTACTCTGGCTAACTAGTTTTGGGGATAATGCTTTTGTCTATTATTACCGTGTTCCCAGTCCAACCAGAGCTCCCAGTGCCTAGGTTCAGGAGGACAGAGGAAAAAAGCAGGAACCAGAGGAACTAAGTATCTGGCAGGAATGAGAGCAGCATCTCTAGGCTTAGGTGGGCTACTGGCTTTGGCCTGTCGGTATGAACCATAGTTTGTTTTACTTTGTACAGTGTGATGTGATGGTGAACTCAACAGTGGGTAAACTATGACTTTTACTTAGTAATAATCATTAGGCCACCAACAAAATCAAAGTATACAAACAGGTAAATTATTTGTCAATTGGTATGTCATCCTTTTAATGCATGTTTTTCTCCACTACATCCATAAGTGTACCATTTTGCATCTTGCAAAGTAGATGGGTGTCCTGCTTTGGTAGGTGTTGTGACAGTGGAGACAAACATTATTTGCCTGTTTAGGACTATGGTGCCTCCACTAGGCTGCATTGCACATGTAAATGTGTCGCTGTTGAAAATGTCGCTCAGAATCTGGCTTGTAGTCCTCTATCAGCACTAAGTACTATAGACCTTTTTCACACTTGCCCTCTTTCCACCAAATTAGCTCTGGTTCTTGAACCGGTTCCGTTCAGGATTCTTGGAACCTTGGTGCTAGCTAGCGAACCAGCCCGCATTTCAGCCAGTTTTGAGCGGAACCATTGTAATCTAGGAATGATGATTGTACAATGCACAATGAAAGTAAACCATAGTAGCAAGATGGCAGATCACATTGATTACCTGCAAGCTTTTGTTCTGTTATTACATTTACATTACATTATTT
Organism: Macquaria australasica; assembly: GCA_005408345.1. Lineage (NCBI taxonomy): Eukaryota > Metazoa > Chordata > Actinopteri > Centrarchiformes > Percichthyidae > Macquaria > Macquaria australasica. Next base: position 276,899 of record SEMN01000410.1, read on the forward strand.
GTTTTATCCAAAAACAAGCATGGACCACCTATTAATGATAAGTAGATGTAGAAGACTATTACCATAGTAGACCAGAGACCATTGTTGCTGAACCTTTTCCATGTTGGTGCAAATGGGGTAACAGAGCACAGGTGTCATTGATAACATTTAAAAACGACTGCATCCCATTTAGGGCGTATTGGGACACTTGCTGGAACTGAGCCAGAAATGTGTTTCACCTGTGCTTTTCCTACTATGACAAGTCAAAATGTCTGCTGTGAAAAAGGCCTATACCAGGCTGAAGTCAGATTCTGCACAGCTGAACTTGAGTTTTGGCTCATGTTGGTGTATAGCCAAGTTCTTTGCCAAGTTAAGTTGTTTCCCAACAGTGCGCTTCTGCTACGAAAAGTCAGTGGGTTTGCTTCAGCCTGAGGCTGAGATTAGCTTCATGCAGCATTGGACATGACAGTATGTAACTGGCTTGTGCATAAAGTGCAACTGATACTTGACAGTAGGAATTATTAACAATTGTGTTACTGGACGTATCACTTCCTGGTGTGCAAGACAAAAGTGTATTTGCATGTCAATGAGTCAAGTGTTGTAATTCTTGTCTTGTTTGTGTGCAACATCAGAAGAAAAGCCTGGAGAGGCAGCCAGGAGAGGAGCTAAGAAAGGTATTGCCACTTGAATGAAGCTGTTCTGTGTTAGTGTGAGCTAGACTAATGGATGAAGCTTCAACTACTCACAAATCATTGTGGTCTTAGATCCAGCTTAGTGTCTTTATTTGATAAACAAACAAGAACCCCCCCAGGTTTGTTTTATGAATGACTTATTAACCTGTTTTTGAAAGGGTTGATTTGCAGTGGTTTAAAGATGTTTGGCCTAATTCTGTGTTTGATAAGTAAAACTTGTGTTAAACCTGAGTAGTGTACTAGAGCCCCTTCATTTTAATACATTTTTAAGAACTACTTAACTGAGTATAACATACCAGCGTGTAACAAAGTCTTACACACTGCTTAGAGGAGACAGTACGAGATGTTTGGCATGGCACCGGTCTTGCTGCGGATAATTATGGTCCTGATTCCTCCAGACATGCACACACCTGCCTGATGTGTGGTGATGTTCAATAAGAGTACATTTGAGCATGGTCTTCATCCTTTAACAACTCATTTCATGAGTGGTGAAACACCCAAACAGTGTTGTTGTTCATCCATCCCAGAAACCTCTCCAACCAAGGACATGGGCTGGAAGCTTCGGGAGGCTCTAAAGCAGCAGCTGGCCATCATCCACGAACGCGTGGAGGCCAAGAAGCTCGCCAAACTGGCTCTGGCTGAGGTCAGACAGCTCCTGGCCAAAGAGGAGGAGGAGAAGGTGCTGGAGCTGGGGAGGAAGGAAATAACAGCCAGAGTGAAGGAAAGGGTGGCAACCAGGCTGAAAGAGGAAGAGGAGAAGATAGAAAAAGAAGAGATGGAGAAGGCTCTGGAGAAACTACAAAAGGAAAAAGCAAAACAACAGGATGAGGAAAAGGAAGAAGAGAGCAAGGAGGAGAAGGAAGGGGAGAAGAAATCAAAGAAAGGAGGGGAGACGGAGAAGTCAGAGAAAAAGGTGGATGGGGAGGGAAAGAAAGCACAGGAGGAAGAGGGGAGAGCGAAAGAGCCTGCCAAAGAAAAAAGAAAGAAAAGCAAATCTGAGAAATCTAACAGAGGAGGCAGGAAATGAAGTCAGAGATGAGGTTTTAGAGGAATATTTTGGTCCCGTAGGAAGTCAGTGTTAGCTGTTTTCAGTGTTAGGGTGGGGTATCAAATGTCATTTTGATACTGGCCAAAATGTGTCTGTTGCACCAAGTATCAAAAACCGTCATGTGCTGAAAGCTGGAATCAAATGTTGTGTCAGATTCATAAGTGTATTCTACTTATTTTACTTAAGTTCCTGATTTGGGTCAAAATGTTGACAATTGACAGTTTTTAGCAAAGTTTGTATATGGCTGCTTGTGTTTAGACGGCATTCAACAGAATATTTGAAGTTTGGCTTCTTTTGTCAAATGAAGGCAAAAAGGAATTTGTATAAAAACATGTTTATGTACGTTTATAAGTAATGCATCAGAAAATAGCATTTTGGTATCTACACCAAAACTCTGGTATCTTATCGGCATCATAATCTAAAGATTTCAAATCGTACCCAGGCTGTTTGGCCTGTGTATAGATGGATTGGTTACCAACTGGTCCATATTCAGGGTGCACACGTCAGCTATTTTTATAATTACCACCTACTGAATCTTATTTCACAAAATTAAAACTAAAATAATGTGCAGTTTAGGCTTTTAACCCAAAAACATCTGGCAACAACTGAAAAGGTTCAAGAAAAAAATAATTTTCCAGCTAGACTGGTTTGGTAAATTTAATATTATGTCTCGTAATTACTTTTGGCAATGTTCTGGAGTTGGCTATCTAGCTAGCTACTTCTATGTCCATGCTACTAGCAAAAGAGAGACTCTCGAGGGACTGCAATGACCCAAAAAAAAAAACCAAGGACACTAGCTTAGTCACTGTACTGCAAAAGTGCTGTGCTGGGAATTTGCTACACTTTCTGGTTGTGACCTATACAGTTGGGAATCTCTGGTATAGATTTTGTAGCCAGCCTCTTTTTTTCATCATCTTTGTTTTAAAGGTCAAGGAACGATTGGTGTGATTGGGAAGGATGGGAGTAATAGAAAAGGGTAGGATTAAAACTGTAGGGTTTGGAAAAAGCACAGCAAGGTAGAGTGTTATCAAGTGTGGGGTACTGTTTATGATCATGTTTAGATTTGACTAGACTGAACGCATCAATTCCTCCACAAAATGAGCGTTTTTCTAAATTTAAGGAGATTTGTGTTTCACTATCAAATGTTTTCTTTTGTGAATAAAGTTTTTGGATCCATGTAAGTGCCCTTTTTTCTAACATGTGAAAGTCAATCCTCTGTCTGTTGTTCTACCAGAATGCGTGTGTTAGAAAAAAGTACAGAAATGGAGATCATACTATGTATTTTTATGACCTCAGACCAACATCCAGTTTAGACTTACACACTACATTAATGACAATTCATTTGAAAACAAAATTACTTGTCAAAAATATGTGTTGAAATGTAAGGCAAATGTTTGTCAGCTTAAGACAAATCATATAGAAACCCCATGCCTTTTTGTAGATGGTTTGATAGAAAGTGTTGTTTCATGTGAATGTTACCAATGTTGTATTATGACCTTATTTTCCGCACAGTTTTACTTACAAGGTCCTGTACAAGTTCATGTACTCGCATACATTGTCCAGTAATACCAGCTAGACTATTTTCATGTATTATATCTTCATGTGTGTATGACACCCATGCATCTGATATATATTTAAAACCCCAATCCTTGGATATATGCTGATATTTTTTAATATGTGCTCAATCAAGGACTTGGTACACTCTCTCACACACATACATGTAAATATCCTGTGTATATACTGTACACATGCATATATTTCCTGCCAACAACATGTGCATCATCTCACATAGGACTGAAAGAGAAGGCTGTTGTTGTTGCTTCCCGTCGTGAAGAAGCTGCTTCCCCAGTGGAGACTCCTGAACCTGAACTGACACCAGAAGGTACCACACACGTTCATTATACACACACTTTCCCCCCAGTGTCATCACAAGAACATGTTGATGGCTGATAACGAGAGAAGAGGGAACACAGGTGTTGTATGGTGACGGATTTCCACAGTATCATTGGGCTCATCAGTTGGTGGTATTGCTTATCAGTAACAGCATGGCAGCATCACATGGATACCAAAGCCTCACACAGGGCCCTCAGTTTAAAGGCTGTTTGTGTACTGTAAACATATTTCAGTAGGTGGAATAGAACTTGTGACAAATATGCTCTTACATTTTAATTTATTTTGATAAGTGCAAGAAGAACTTGTTTAAACGTGTAATTTGATAAGAACCACTATTTGACAAAGAAAGAGAGATACTCTTTTTTTTTTTTTTTTTTTAAGGGCTTTGGCGGGGTGTGGCTTATGATTGACACATTTGCCAGTACGTATATGTAACAAGGAACTGCAGATGTTTGATGATAAATGAGTTGAGATTAGTGGTAGAGATTATCAAATCAATCCTGTTATCATTTATAGTAACATAACTTTATTTATATATAGACATAATACATAAATGTGCTGATGTGTTTTTCACACAGTATCATTTGTCTGTATACCATAATATTCTTTTAGAGAAATTTCTAAAACGTCTGATTAATATATTCAGTGATTTACATGGCATACATAGACTTTCAATGAAAAAGTCACAAATGAGTTGGGATAAAGTTACTTTAACATGCAAGAATACCATTTATTTCTCTGGTGTATTTGTGTGTACAAATAGTGAAACTATTTTTTTACAACTTTGAACTGTTCTATAATATTGTGTGATAATCACTAAAGATTTGTACATTTTTATAGGCACCTTTGTCATTTTTTCTTGTATTTTGTGTTCTGGCAGCTTTATACAACTTTATGCTGTTAAATTGACATTTACATTTTATTGAAATCATTCTTCTTAGTAGACTATGTAACATACAGACGAGTCCTCAAAGTTGAACTGCTTACTTTAAAAATCTGCTTGGCCAGAAAAAGAATAAAGGGCTTGTTGAATTTTAAAAATGTAAACCTTTTGCATTCCCAAGTTAAGCCACCATGCATCCTTTTTCTTTCACCATCCCCTTCTCTCCTCAGCTGTAATTGAGCCTGAACCTGTGCCTGTGGAAGATGTGATTGAAGTTGCTGTAGCAGAGGACACTTCTGCACCACCACCAGGTACGTGGGTGTGAATCCGTGTGAATGCCTGCATGTGACAATAGTGTTGAAAAAAACTGTCGTTGATCAATGCAGGCAGACGGTTAAATGTGGAGAAATTAGATTTGTCACTTTCACAGGTCTAGTTACACTACAGTATAACTAGACGGTGTTCTCTCTGCACTTTTTAAGGCCCACTTATTGTTAAATATGAAAACCTGCATTGTCTAGCAACACTGAATATTTCAAGTGTTTTCACTCATCTTGTAGTGTTGTTGGGCTGAATGATAGTTTGTTTCTCAACTAAGTTGTTTGGAGTGCCTTGATGATATTGTATGCACAGACTGCTGTCTAGTCTGTAATGTCATCTTTGAGAACACTGGAAGTACTTTCACTGACCACCTGATGAAAGTGCAGGTGTGCTAGGTGGCAGTAGGCAATTTAAAACTATAAAGTTTAAGTTAAACACAAATGGAAGCACATTTGCTACAAGGATGCCACAAATTGACACCGACAGGACACCCCAGTGCAAGGCTTGGTGTGGAATGCCTCCTGCAGGATGGACCATGCAAAACATGTGAACTTGCCAAGCTGTGTGTGTAGGAGAACCTTTACAACTCTGCTTGTCCCTCTAGAGCCTGAACCTGAGTTAGCAGCTGAGCCTGAGATGGTTACATCCGAGCGTGAACCTGAGGCTGAACCAGAGCCTGTGGAGACCCCTGAGGTTGGTATAGGCCAGGTTAATAAAATCAGCAGTGGGACTGGGTCCAATTGCAGACAGCCATTTTTGGATGCTTTTTTAATCTCAATCCTTTTCCAAAACGTCCCTGCTGAAAGTTGAAATTGTAAAATCAAATGTACACAAGAAGTTTAATATTTGATGAATTAGTGAAACACTTAAAATCAGTTCTAAACTTGCACAAATCCAAGTGTAAACCAGTTGATGACATTTAGGTGGTGTATTCCTTTTCAGGTGATTGAGGAGGATCCAGAGGTGCTGGAAGAGGAGCCTCTTGCTGTGGAAGAAGATGCCTCTGTTGAGGAGGTATGTAGTTTATTGTGCGTTCCATCACAATTGCATACCGGGTTCATATACACTTTGCTACTCTGACTAACTGAAATGTCTTTATCTGGGTTTGTGGTGGGATGGAGGTGGTAGAAAGGTCTTTTATCTACCCTGCAGGAGAGAAAAAAAGATTATCACAACCTCAGATCTATGTGCGTATGCACCTAAGCACAACAAATACTAGTCAACAATCTTAATTTCCTCAGTCTACCTTTTTTCCCCTTACAAGCTTCTTAAGTTCCCACAATTGTGCCTCTTTTTGAACTGTTCTACTTAACTACTAAGAAAGGAAAATAATAGCAGGAATTTAGACCTGCAGATGTCAGTACTGCTTCCTACACCCCAAAATAATAGCTGCTAAAAAAAAAAAAAAGTGTTTGAGGATTTACATGCTACTGTGTAGCTGTGTACAACTTGGTCAACTTGTACAACAGAGGCCTGTACTACGAAGCGGGATTTGCGGTTAGCGACATAACTTAAGGTTTAACTCTGGGTTTTTAGTACTACGATGGTGGTTTCCTTCTTACCGGGGTAAATCGCCATGGTAACTTATGCTGCACAGCACACCTGCTCCGGAGCAGGTTATGTTCGAGATAACGGATCAACGCGTACAAAAGCACCGCCTACTGACCAATCAATTCTCTTGGAAAATGACATCACCAATAAAAAAAAGAAGTGGAGCTCGGTACGTGGATCGTGAGAGGAACTCTATATGAGAGAGTTTCTCGTCGTATATCTGTGTCATTTTACAACAGAGACTGACTGAAGCACTAAAGCTTTGTCCTTATAAGATATGAATGTAAGCCTATTTACCGCTAAATTATGTTTTTATATTTATTTTTTATTTGCTCCCAAGTCCGTTAGACACCACCAGGGTTGCAGCTGAAAGAATCAGGCTACAATTGTCACACACTCCATAAGAATATAAGCAACACATTAACTTGATGGAATACTACTGACGGGGCAGTGATAATATAAGCCTACGCATTCATACAGTCAGGTTTTTTTTTTTGGTTTTTTTTGCCAGCTGTTTGTCTTGAATTCAGCAGCTGTGTTGCTTTTGGCCTGGATGATGTTTAACTTCGTATTTCTCTTATATTAAAGTTTGCTCTTTGTTTGTAAAGTATGCCGCTCTGCTGCCAGTACACCTGTCATGTTTGTGATTGGTCATATGCTGCAAACACCGCCTCTTTCATGTGAACATGCTCATGGCTTGATTGGGAAACCCTGGGTTGACTTATCGAGTTGATAACCAGTGTCGTGTGACTGCTTAGCGGGATCGCGATTGTTAGGCTCAGTGAAGCCAGATAACGAAAAGATATCCTTGGTATGTTGAACTTGCTTTGTAGTACAGGCCTCTGGTCTAGTATTTCTGTTGACTTTAGTTCTTAGAGGTATAAAGTAATGACAGTGAAAAAGTCAATTCATGTTACTCACACCTTCCTACTAATCCCCCTTTCCCTGAATAAACGGACTACAAACGTTACCTCTTTTAACAAGCATGCAAGCAAGCAAAACTTTATCAATACAGCACATTTCATTCCAGGTGGAAGCACAATGTGCGGCAGAGAGCGTGAGCTACCACGGACGTTGCAGCCACAACAACTGTGGATAGTGTAAAGATAAAACATTAGACATAAGTAAACACAATTAAAACATAACACATAAATAACATGAGTTAAAACCATTAAGAAAGTAGGAAAAAATAAATAAATAAAATAATTAAGACCAGCAACCAACCAGTAAACCAGACTACTGAAAGGCGTAGCTAAAAAGGAATGTTTTCAGTTTAGTTTTAAAGGACAATAGCGTTGGAGCACACCTAATATGATTGGGCAGGATGTTCCAGCAGTTTGGAGCATAAAAGCTAAAGGCACCAATTTTCTTGGAGACCCAGGGAATAACCAAACAGCGTTTTCCAGATGACCTGAGGGGTCTAGCTGGTTCATAGAACACAAGCATGTCAGAGAGAGATTGGGGTGCCAGACAATGTAGGGCCTTTAAAAACAAGCATTACAATTTTAAAATGAATTCTAAAATGTACTGGAAGCCAGTGTAACAACATCAGCAGAGGTGTTATATGGTCGTATTTCCCTTTTCTAGTTGAAACTCTAGCAGCTGCATTCTGGAGTAGCTGCAGTCGATTGAGATGCTTTTTAGTTATTCCAGCAAGCAGCGCGTTACAGTTGTGTAGCCGACTGGAAGTAAAAGCATGGATGAGTTTTTCAGCATCACCCTGGGATAAAAAGCTCCTTACCTTTTGCAATATTTCTTAAATAATAAAAAACAGTTTTAACAATGATGTTAATGTCTCTGGAAAGTGAGGTCAGCGTCTAGGATGATGCCAAGGTTTCTGACCAGTGTGACGCTCTCCAGAGACAGTTTTAAGAGATTTCTTTTCTGTTAGCCTTTGCCCGAATAACCAAGATTTCCTCTTGTCACTGTTTAACTGTTAAAAAAAGACATCCAGTTATCAATGTCCTTGATACATTCTGAAATATATAGTTGTCGCCATCAGCATAATTATGGTAACACACACTGTTTCAAACTGAACAATAATGGGCCGAAAATTGACCCCTGGGGAACACCACATGAAAAAACGTTTTTGGAACAAAAAAAGACAAACACTAAAATCATATCCTTTTGAGGTATGATAAAAACCAGTCCAGTGCTGACCCAGATAAGCCAGCCCACCTCTCAAGCCTCCCCACTAAAATATCATGATCGATAGTGATCGAACAAGCCATTGTGGTTTTTGCTCTAGTCGCTCTTTACACTCTGGAATTATCTGAAATCAGTCAGCTGTAACTTGACTGTCCTTCAGTGTGGCTGCCAATCAGAGCAGTAGCTCATTAGCAGAGAAGCAGCCTAAACTGGAAAGGACCTGTTCACTCAGAGGGGTAGAAGCACAGGGTAGTGAATCATTACAACTCCAGCTAGTGGGTTTTTACGTACTTTCTTTTTTTTATGGAAGTAAACATGTAAAATTGCTGTAAAAGATACCTCTATGTGGAAATTTGATGCAGACAAACAGATGTCGCGGGGGGGCTGGAGCCAATCCCAGCTGACATTGGGTGCGACCCTCTAAGAGGATAAGCCGTATAGAAAATGGATGGATGGACAAACAGATGTTTGCATAGATAGTCTACAGCTGAGACTACGTTCTACTACGGCACTGGTTCTAGCTATGATAGCTACCTGCTGGACCTTCAGTTTTTAAAAATGATAAAGGTTCTGTTGTGGGCAGCTATTGGACCACATGTAAGTGGCTTTGTCAAATATACCCATTCCTGTTCTAACGGCTAATAAAAATGCAAAAAGCCATATATTTTTATAACCTTCGATGATGTTGCTTATTTCAGGCTGCTCCAGTTGAGGAGGAAGAGCTAGCTGCTGAGGAAGTTGCAGAGGAGATGATGGCAGACCAGCCTGCAGAGGAGGCAGCAGCTGAAGAGGCTGTAGAGGAGGAAGAGGAAGTGGCAACAGAGCAGGCTGTGGAGGAGGAGGCTGCTGACGAGGATGTGGAGGAGGTGGCCTCAGAAGTAGAGACTGTAGAGGAAGAAGCAGCCCAGGAGCTAGCTGAAGAAGAGGAGGCTGCCCCTGCAGAAGAAGCTGTCGAGGAGGTAGTGGAAGATGAGGAGGCAGCTTTTTCAGAGGAACCTGCTGAGGAGGCAGAAGCTGTGGAGGAGGTAGTGGAAGATGAGGATGCAGCTTTTTCAGAGGAACCTGCTGAGGAGGCAGCACCTTCAGAAGCTGTTGAGGAGGTAGCAGAAGAAGAGGAGGCAGCTCCTTCAGAAGAAGCTGTGGAGGAGGTAGTGGAAGAGGAGGAGGCAGCACCTTCAGACGAAGCTGAAGAAGAGGAGGCCTCCTTCAGACGAACCCGCTGAGGAGCCAGCTGAAGAAGAGGAGGCAGCTCCTTCAGACGAACCCGCTGAGGAGCCAGCTGAAGAAGAGGAGGCAGCTCCTTCAGACGAACCCGCTGAGGAGCCAGCTGAAGAAGAGGAGGCAGCTCCTTCAGACGAACCCGCTGAGGAGCCAGCTGAAGAAGAGGAGGCAGCTCCTTCAGACGAACCCGCTGAGGAGCCAGCTGAAGAAGAGGAGGCAGCTCCTTCAGACGAACCCGCTGAGGAGCCAGCTGAAGAAGAGGAGGCAGCTCCTTCAGACGAACCCGCTGAGGAGCCAGCTGAAGAAGAGGAGGCAGCTCCTTCAGACGAACCCGCTGAGGAGCCAGCTGAAGAAGAGAGGCAGCTCCTTCAGACGAACCCGCTGAGGAGCCAGCTGAAGAAGAGGAGGCAGCTCCAGAAGAGGCAGTGGAGGAGCAAATAGTACCAGGTAAAGAGGAAAGCATTTCAGTAAAAATATGAGGCATATCAGAGGTATTTGGTGTTGTTAAAATATCCCATTTTCACTTTGATCCCATCGTTGCCTTTAAAGGAATAGTTTAACATTTTGGGATATATGCTTATTCACTCCCCCGATTTTACACATCAAAGTCTGTTTAAAGGTCAGGGGAGTACTGCTGCATATGTGAAAGAAGTTGTACAAAGCCTTTTGTGGCTCCAGAGGGAGCTGTGTGATGTCTGATAAATGTCCTCGAGTGATGTCACTTGAGTCAGTGTCAGCTGGGGCTGACTGCAAGTTTGAAAATAAAATAAATCTAAAGCTGTAGCGATGAGGACTCGTTTTATGAGGGTCAATAAACATTTGACTTCAGTACACAATATATTGTGTGCTAGTAGTAACGTTAATCAGGGAAGGTAGATTTTTGATGAGATTTTTCTCCAGCCCTTGAGATTGTGCTGAAGTGTTACAAGAAACTTAAAACTTTCTAATTAATTTTTTTTTTTTTTTTTTACAAATTTTGGGGTTGAAATGACTAATACTTACCATTAGTTTTGGAATTGGTCCACTAGATCGCCTCCACTGGCATCCACAAATGGGTTATTAGTCATTTAAACCCCAAATTTGGAAAAATATGGCCCTTCCCTTTTAACAGTGTCTTGCCGATGATCCAAGGATGAGTTTTTGTGTTGGTGTTTACTAGCGCTAAAGTAATGTGTTGACTGGTTCTGTTTTCAGGAGCATACGGTTGTTCATGGTTTCAAATGTTTTTGTGTTACAGACACAGAAGAAGTAGCACACGACGTAGAAGAGGCAGAAGAAGGTGGGTACACACACACACGTACACACGTACACACACACGTACACACACACACACCTAAAGACCCGAACCAACTAAAGGGGATAGATGTACTCTACATTTAGTGGAGGCAAAAGCTTTGTGAGGGGATATTATTACAGTATTTTTAAGATGTTGTGGTCTTAACTTCTGCATGCGTTTGTCTTTGCAGCAGCAGAGTTTGTTGGGACAGAGGAAGACATTCAGGATGAGCCCACAGGTAAACATTGTTTTCAACCAACTTCCTGCTCATAAGGACGACTTATACAGTATATGACCTTACTGTAGAATACCTCCATACTAAGCCAACTAAATCTGAAAACACACCTTGTTCTTGTTTTGGTCTCTGGTCCACAGTAAGCTGTCAATGAACTAACAATTATATTCATTATCAATTAAACTGCTGATTATTTTCTCTAATTGTTTAGCAAATAAGTAGTGCTGGGACAATATGTTTATCTCCTGATTCGATTTGATCATGATACTTGGGTGCCGATTCGTATGGCAAGTATTGCAATTCAATATTACAATTTATTGTGATTTTTGTTTGCTTTTTAACACTAGACCATGGGAGAAAGTTGAATCCTACACTAGAGACTTTATCATGGGTCATATTTCCAAAACCTATGCACATCATTCAGTCAGTCTTTGTGAGTTTTATTTCAGCAGCATCATTGCTATACTGCATTTTAAAGTGGTCAATAAAATATTAATATATAATATCAATTCAGGAATCAAAAATCGATGAAAAAATTGTAAAAGAGAAAATTAAGTGAATAATTTTTTTCCTCACCCCTACTAATAAGATGTCAGAAAACAAAAGGTGACGTCTTCAAATACCTCGTTTTTTTGGACCAGCAGTCCATGGTGCAGGGTATTCAGTTTATAACGTTATAAAACAGAGAAAACGACTTAACGTTTTAGCTCTAATTAGATGTGGAGTCCTCACTAGTGTTTTCTAGTAAACAGTGTTTTTTAAACGTAGTGTGGATGTAGGCAAACTTAAAGGTTGTATGTACATGTTAGAGGCTCTGTCCCCACTCTTATCCTGGCTTAGAGATAGAAACTTATGAAACATTGTGTAATGCAAAGGTCTGGGCATGAGGCCAGAAGGAACAGCTGTCTGTAGGATAAGGCCTTCTGTCAACGTGGAACTGATAGTGAGCTGCACTTTGGCTGCTTTTACAGATAAACACATTATCTGTTCTTGTTGTTACTTGAAAGTTTCTGAAAGGACTTTTGTCTTTTTTTCCACATTTCCTGAGAGCAGAATCCACTCAGAGACAGAAATGTTATTCTACTACAATTACATCAGTAGCATAGGCAAAACCCACTCCAGACGTGTGGATTCAAAGTAGGAAACAGCCTTTATTACATGAGTACAGCATTATAAACAGTACTTCTGCCTACCTTCTGCCTGTGCCTTCATTCACTTATCAACAAAAAACCATGATGAACTGACATTAATTTAACACCATATGCCACCATATCTGTAAAATACTTTATCTTACAATGTAATGCACCTTCCAACACAATGCAATCAAATACAAGAGCAAGATGAGTAGCTTTCAATGAGAATCATGCATTAAGAGACACCATGCACAGGTGAAGAATAAATGCCCTCCTGTTTGTGCTTCCTGTAGAAACGTAGAGGCTGAGCTCGGTCATGGAGCATGGACCCACTGACGTTGCATCAGCACCATCTGAGCGTGCTCAGGAGCGATGATGCACCTCTCCACATCCAGAGAAACGATTGAGTCATTATGACAACACTCGCCTCTCTCCCCCCCTCTGTTTTTACACCTCCCTTTTGAATTTTCCTTTTGGTACGTGTGAGATAATGGATGAGTTGTCTACTAATACGGTACTCCTGTTTGACCCTTCTTGTTTTCTTTGAGTCTTTGTTGGCCATTCTTTTTCTTCTTCTTGAAGTAGAGCACCCATGTTCATGTTTTGTTCAGAGCGGTTTAGTCCTGTGTGACTCTGGCCAGACGGTCGGGTCATGTGAAGTCTGTGTGCTCTACTTGCAGGCAGTCTACTGGACTCTTGTATCTGCAGGAGCTGGAACATTAAACCAGTCTGGAACTTTATTTTGAAGTCTCTTGGTGATGTAGTTTGGCTTCCTGGAGCTAAATTCAGTTGCCAAGTAAACTGGGGCCAAAGTTGTTAATTGAGCCATCATTTGGCAGTTTCAAATCAGTCTCTGAGATAAACTCTTGTCTCTACAGTGAGGTCCAGAAGCTTCACAGATCCATAACTTAGCTGGTGCAACAAAAACAGAATGTGTCTCCACTCTGAGCTGGCATTTCCCAATTCCTCCTACCAATGAAAAATCAGCCTGATGGAAGTGACAAAAACAATTTCATATTTATCTGAAAGTAATTTTCTGCCCCTCCTATTGGTGTAAATTCAGGATTTATAAAGCTGTGTTTAGTTGTACTCACAGTATTGTAGATTCTATGCAAAGCTGTCGCAATGTCTGTCCCCCGCCTCCCTCCACCCTCCTCACCCCTCCTTACCCTCACCCAGCCAGTTTATTTACCACTCAGTATGTGTCGACTCCAGGATGAGCCATATGCTAGCATGTGAATTCAGAGAAAAAGCTTTGTGTGCGCGTGTGTGCGTGTGTGTGTGAGAGCATGTGTGTGGATGGATTCCTCATGTACCCCATGATGAGCATGTTCTTGTGTGTTGACGAATCTCTTTTGCTAATTAATCCTATCTGTGAGCCGCAGATGTCATGTCGTTTTTGAGACTGTGTTGGACTTTTTTTCTTCAACTTACCTTTTACGTGTGTGTGTTTGTTCTGTAGATTCCTAGCTGTTTTTTTTTCTTCATATATTCAAATACGAAGGCCATCTAACTAGATTATCAAATGTGTTTTTTAACTGAAGTTGTAACTTTAAACTTCAGCTCTTCATGTTGAAACTGTGATGTCAATTAGGACGCCGTGGACGGTGCAAAGCTGTCGCACTGTGGTGTAAAGATTCTTTTTTTCAAACACACCAGCTATACATGGATCCAGCCTGAAGCTTTTTAAACCTTGTGTGATCCAGATTCCACTTCCTTTCATGGTAGCTTCAGTGTCAAAGATCCACTATCTCTGGCTAACAGAGGGAAGTCCACCATAACACCAGTTAAACCAACCAAGATCTTTGTTTTTTATCATCAGTGGCCAAACTTTGTGACATCAGAATTTGACTTGGTGTGCTTTTTTTCTTAATCATTGGTCCGTGGTAGCAGGGCTCCCAGAGGCCCAAAAGATCAGAGATCAAAACATCTGACACACCATTCCATCACAGAAGTAAAATTATGGAATTAAAAGAGCCAAAAGACATTGTGTATCTTATTTTGAAGGTGATGGCTAGAGCTGCAGGTAAACATCCTTTGTGTCCCAGCTGTATGACATGAGATATAAGCGTGACACTGACATAGTGTTGGGACACTGGGTGCAGCACTGTAGATAACACATGTTGTGATACTGACGATAAACAATATGTAGATCTGATGCTGTGGGATTAATTACAACACTACACTACTGTTGCAGTAGAAGAAGAGACTTTTTAAAAATTCTATCATTTGCTGTGACAGTCCTACTTTGTGTCTGTAGTCCTCACATACTGTAACTACCTGATTGTTTTTAGGGATGCAACACATTCCAGTGGTGTGCAGTAGTCCTTTTTGCAGGATGTCTTGTCTTTTTTTCTGTAACACTAGCTGGTCTTTTCTACTTCCTAACACTTTGTATGTCAACGTGAACTGTAAACCTTTTTAACATTGAAGATTACAATCTTTACCAAGAGAGCTTCTAGATTTTTAAAAAGGAACATTTTCTGTAAATGCTTCAAAAGCTTTTTACAAAGCCATAAGCTGTTTATGGCAGGCAGGTTTAAGGGGCTGTGCTACTTCAGGAAAACAAACTTCATTCTCTAAGAATACAAAGGGAAGAGCAATAAAATTAAAACTGCAGAGCAACCACCCTGACACAACCCGGGGAAACGGGTTCATTTTTCATTACTAATCTCTGATCAGAAGTCATGTACGTGCTGGAAAGGGTTGTGATGAGAAAGGAGGAGGTAGTGGTTAACTTGGTGTCTGCTGGGACCAGTATAACAGCTGTGCAGTAGACTGAGCTCCACAGTATTATGAGGAAATAAAGTTAACTGCTCATCTCTTTGCCTCCCAGTGTTGTCTGCAGATCTAATACTGTCTGATGATGGTGATTAAATTATTGTGAAGTAATGATAGCTTGTGGAAAGGAGATTTGAAGTGTCAGTTTTCTGTAAATGATCTGTTGCTGCAATAAAAGGTTTGGGACAACACAGCAATGACTCTGGTCTTTCTTTATTAATTTAGTGTGTGTGGTTCCCATGTTTCTCATTTCCACCAAAGACCAACATGCAATACATTATATGTAGCTTTCTCCAAAGGTGCCAAATTCTTGTAAAATTGTAATAAGTATTATAGGGAAGAGGAGGCGCTGGCCATCTTAAAATGGCCCTAATTAAAGCTGGGACTGAGAGTGCTCACATTTCCTCTTTAGAACTTCTGTACAAGCACTACAGAGGAGGCCTGGCTTTAAAACGATGGTACAAATGAAGTATTTACAGAAGCTGTTTCTATCCAGTTACATTATAACTTTTCACGATGGGTTCACTTTCCAGAGATGTTAGTAAAGTTAGTCTGTATGCCTGTGGCTCTCAAAAAAAAAAAAAGGTCTCACAAATGTAAATACCAAGTACTATGAACATATCCACAATAGTGATGGAAAGGTGCTCTGATCCTCTTTAAGTGAAATACCACAATGTAACAATATTACATTCAAAATTCTACTTAAGTAGAAGTACAGATGTTTTATCAGCAAAAATATATATGACAGATTGTTAATACTGATGCATCAGTATTAAGCAGGATTCTACTGTTGTAGCTGGTCCATGTGGAGCTAGTTGTAGTTACTTTATAGTCAGCTTGGTGGCTTAGTCCAGTGGTTCCAGACCCCCTCAAGTGTGTAGGTTTGGTTTTAACTTTGGATGGGAGATTTTTTGCAGGACAACCAATATGCATTTGTGTGTGTGTGTGTGTGTGCATTTGCTCACATGCCAGTACACCAATACACAAACACAACGTGCTTGATTCTGCAAAACAGTAAATCTGTCCTCTCTTTTAGTCTGTTGATTTGGGCTGACATCATAACATCAGAGCTCACCTGGCATTCGGCAGCAGGGATGATTCATTGGGTAGAAAAGACTTCCTGATATTTGCTTTTTGGGCCACAAACTATTTTACTGAAATGAAAACGTGAGTAGTTTAGAGGGGAAATATCTCTTTGGTGGAACTGCTAACAGCTCATGGACATCTGAAATGTGACAAGGAGCCCAAACCAGACAGTCACAATCCAAAAAGGTTTGCGAATCGGTAGTTTCATCTTTAACAATGCATTGAATTTTATAAAATGATCATATGATGTTCTATGTAAAATCTTCATTTGCAAAGTATAGCTGTCAAATTCATGTAATTTCCCTCTGAGCTGTAGTGGAGTAGAAGTATGAAGTAGTAATAGTAGAAGTGAAAATACTCAAGTGAAAAACAAGTATCTCAAATTTGTACTTTTGTACAGTACTTGAGTAAATGGATTTAGTTACCATCTACCACTTATAGAGGCTTTGTAAAGTAAGTATGATTCAATGTTCTGTCGTACCAAATTTGTTCACAAGGTGTCACCATATGTCTATTTACCGACTCACGGTTCTCTGGCAGTCTGTATCAGGGAGGCGAAGTGTAGCACTTCATCAAGCACAGGAATCCATCAGCATTTCTGTATACACAGGGATGATAGGAGACTGGAATACAGTCATTTAAAATGTATTTCAGCAATCAGGTTTATCCCTCATGACATATAATACACTGGTCATAACATTATGACCACCTGCCTAATATTGTGTAGGTCCCCCTCATGACATATAATACACTGGTCATAACATTATGACCACCTGCCTAATATTGTGTAGGTCCCCCTTTTGCCTCCAAAACAGCCCTGACCCGTCGAGGCATGGACTCCACTAGACCTCTGAAGGTGTGCTGTGGTATCTGGCACCAAGACTTTAGCAGCAGATCCTTTATGTCCTGTAAGTTGCGAGGTGGGGCCCCCATGGATCGGACTTGTTTGTCCAGCACATCCCACAGATGCTCGATTGGATTGAGATCTGGGGAATTTGGAGGCCAAGTCAACACCTTGAACTCGTCGTGTTCCTCAAACCATTCCTGAACCATTTTTGCAGTGTGGCAGGGCGCATTATCCTGCTGAAAGAGGCCACTGCCATTAGGTAATACATTTTCCATGAAGGGGTGTACTTGGTCTGCAACAATGTTTAGGTAGGTGGTACGTGTCAAAGTAACATCCACATGAAGGTTTCCCAGCAGAACGTTGCCCAAAGCATCACACTGCCTTCTTCCCATAGTGCATCCTGGTGCCATGTCTTACCCAGGTAAGCGATGCACACGCACCGGGCCATCCACATGATGTAAAAGAAAACGTGATTCATCAGACCAGGCCACCTTCTTCCATTGCTCCGTGGTCCAGTTCTGATGCTCACGTGCCCATTGTAGGCGCTTTTGGCGGTGGACAGGGGTCAGCATGGGCACCCTGACCGGTCTGCGGCTACGCAGCCCCATATGGAACAAAGTGCGATGCACTGTGTGTTCTGATACCTTTCTATCAGAACCAGCATTAAATTTTTCAACAGTTTTAGCTACAGTAGCTCTTCTGTTGGATCAGACCACACGGCCAGCCTTTGCTCCCCACGCGCATCAATGAGCCTTGGCCGCCCATGACCCTGTCGCCGGTTCACCAGTTTTCCTTCCTTGGACCACTTTTGGTAGGTACTGACCACTGCAGACCGGGAACACTCCACAAGAGCTGCAGTTTTGGAGATGCTCTGACCCAGTCGTCTAACCATCACAATTTGGCCCTTGTCAAAGTCGCTCACATCCTTACACTTTCCCATTTTTCCTGCTTCCAACACATCAACTTCGAGGACAAAATGTTCACTTGCTGCCTAATATATCCCACCCA
>SEMN01000410.1:297500-466218 GCA_005408345.1 Macquaria australasica
TTTCAGGTCTGCTGCTTCTTTTAGACAACACCCAATTTCACCACAGCAGGGAGGAACCATTGAAGTCTTTATTTCTGCAGCCAAGCGCTCGTAACATGAAGGCGTCCACACAGGAGAGAAATCATACAGCTGTGACCACTGTGGGTAGACCTTCAGTGATCCATCCACATGCAGGAGACATAAACACAGCCACACTGCTGCTAAACTCTGTCAGTGTCAGCAGTGTAAGGAAACATTCACCCATTTAAGTAACCTGAGGAGACACGAGTGTGTCTGACCAATGTATAATAACCTTTTTTGTGGACATAATAATAACACAATTCCCGCTTCCAGCTTCTTAAATGTGAGGATTTGCTGCTTTTCTTTGTCATTTATGACAGTAAATGAAGAGTCTTTGGGTTTTGGACTGTTGGTTGGACAAAATAAGCGATATGAAGATGTTATTATGGGCTCTGGTAAATGATGAGCAATTTCACAATTTTTTGACCCACCCCTGCCCACTGCCAAACAGACAAAGTTAGCAGCTACCAGCTAGAATAGTGGAGCATTTAGCAGCTAAAGAGACAGAATCTTTTCTCAGGAGCTGTTGAAAACCAAACCAAAGCGATCAGAGGAGAGTTAATGTTGGACTTAAATTCATCAGATGGACAGAACATGGCTGCAAATGAACTATTGTACTACTACTACTACTATGAGTGCTATTGTGTGCGAAATACAATTCATTACCACATTTTGGTTCATTTGTGCACACGTCTTAATCCATGTATACCCACCATGAGTAGCACTGCCACCAAGTGGCCAAAACAATCTATCTATTCTATAATCCATTAATGCAAGTTTAAGGTAAACAGACATTAGTCTGTCAAATAAGAAAGAGATGCCCCTTTTGCATTTTTGCCCCCTGCCCCTCAGAGATTCTGTGCACGCCACTGTCAGACAGTACAGAATCCTCTGCAGTCGGCTGTCAAGACTGTCCACTGATTGGTTGGTCTGCTGTTCTGAATCCTGACTGGATCACACATTTCACTTCCATTTTATGTGCGTGTGTGCTCCAGTGTGCTGAACTCATACTGAGCTCTCTGGCATAGTTGCCATGGTGAATTTCTGACCAGCCAATCAAAGCTTTGTCTGCAGTGTGTGCGCAAACACATACACACAAAGTAACATGTAGCACATACTATATAAAGACACGCACTACATAAACACACAGATATTGCATTTCTGCTCAGATATGTGTAATAAAGCACATCTCTCTCTCCCCTCTCTCTATCAACTACCCACCCCCAGTCTGTTTGGTCTCTCTGCTCTCCTTTGTGTTATTGCCATGGAAACTCAACTGAGATTGTAGGGTTGCAGCAGCAATGAGGGGAATAGGTAGAGTTTGAGGGTGAATGAGCAAGGCAGAGAAAGAGAAGGTAAACTGGGGTAAAAAGAGATAGTAAGTATATTATAAAAGGAATGCAATATATGTTGTTTTAAATCAACCAACTAGTGAATCATCATTACCACATCCCCACACTACCCCTTCCTTTCCATGTCTGTCTTTTCGTGAGTCTCTGTATTCAGGTCATCAGTTATCTGACTTTCTTGCTGATCACAAGTCTTTGTCCCTCCCTGTCTGTTGCCTTTCCTCCCTTTATGCTTCACTTTCCCTACCAAAAACCCTGCTGCTGTTTCACTGCCTCCATCCACAACAAGGGGAAATATGAGTTTAGCCTCAGTAAACATCCCTGTGTTTCTCCCTCTCTCTAGTGATCAAGAGTGATCCAGATTTAAATGACCTTATGATATTATAACTAGGCCCTATCACTGTCACTCAGTATGCTAATAATAGTCTGAATTGCTCCTATTAACACATCCACTTCCTTCCCCCTCCTTCTCCTCTGTGAGAGCCTTCCTTGCAATGATTTTCTGACTTGGCAACTTTGAATCCAAACTCTAAAATCCTGGCTACATCCATGAAAAATAGCAACAAAGAAATTGGCTACAAAAATGGCAACAGTTTGGATGAGATCAACGCAGGTGTACTGGTTGCTCTAAGTCAACATATTTCTTTGATTATTTGTTGTGTAAAACATAAAGTAATTGCTCCTAGCAAACGCTACTGCAGCTTCCATGACAATTGTGGAAAAACAAAACAAAATCCATCTGATACAGAAATCAGATAAAGTGAACACAATGTCAGACTGAATGTATGAAATGAAACGTAAAGGCAGTTCAGTTGGATTATCAGGCTAGATGAGGGCATTTTTATGTTAAAAACTACAAGTGATTTAAATCCATATGCAAAATACGATAAGGCTCATTGCAGCCAGCTCAGCTTTACAGGTACTCGCCCCTGTGCCATCTGTGAGCCAGTGGCATCACTCTCTCCTTCTTTCCCTCTCTCAAGGTGCCTCCAGAGTTGGGTGGCTTCTGCAGGTTTTCAAATGGGCACCCCTCTTACTCGATGTTTTGTCGATTTAGTCCCATGACATCTCGGGGGTGCTCGACGGTAGAACCAGCATCCTGGTACTACCCCCGCTGTCCACCACTCAACTCTATGATGTTGTTAGCCCGTCACCAGGTTGGATCTGCCATCGCTTGTTCCGCTTTATCCAGCTCCACCCGGATGCTGCCTCTGCCTGCTTAGTGATGTTGGCAACCACTCGCTTCCTAGCCAGGCCTTCAATCCCAAGCAGTCCAAGAGCTCTCCAGAGCGACTGCCCTGCGAATCCCCTGCAGCTGACTTTCACCAGCAGGTTCTGGGCCTTCCATCCATTCTGTTGGCTCTCAAAGATGAGGGCCTGATATTTCTTTAGCTTGCGCTCGTGTGCCTCCTCCATCATCTCTTTCTCTGTAAGCTTGAATCACCTGCTTGGTACCTTTAAACCAGAGGACAATATCGGGTCTGAGGCTAGTGTGGGTTATCTCCTCTGGGAATTTGAGCTGCTTCTTAAGGTCCGCCCGCATCTCCCAGTCATGTGCCGTGGCCAGGACCCCTTTGCTCCTCATCTCTGCTGTTGCATTCTCCCCTGACCTGAGAAAGTGGATGAAACGGGGGGCCGTTAGAAACTTAGTTTTGGCTTCTTTCTTGCCTGCTCCCCACCATCAGCTAACTGTGTTAGAATCTGGTTGTGTCGCCATCGGAATTTCCCATTCTCCAGACTTGACGGACATGAGGAGAGGACATGCTCAAGGTTGGCTGGCCTTACACAGAGTGTGCAGCTGGAGCTTTCTGCCAATCCCCATGAGTGGAGGTTTGATGGAGTAGGTAGGACATCATACACGGAACACAACAGAAACTTGATCCGGTGTCCTTCCATGCTCCAGATATCCTGCCAGGTCAGTGCCCTCTCTTGTGCACTCTCCCACCTTGTCCAGCTGCCCTGCTTGTTCATGGCTACAGCCTTGAACAAGCTGCTGGCTGAACACTTGTGACCTGTTCTGATCTCAATGCCTGCATGGTGTACTCTTGCATCTTTACTGTCTTGCAGCATCATGGCCTGGCGTGTTTTTGTTGCCATGTACTCCTTGACCACAGCAGCTACTGGCAGCTGCAGCTTGCTGCCTGTGCTGTACAGGCCAATAGAGCAGAAGCTTCACAGGACAACCAGCAATCTCCTCAGGTAGGTGTTCATCTTCCTCTCCAGCCCCTCAACAGTGGAGATGGGTACCTTGTAAACAAGCAGTGGCCAGAGCAGTCTGGGAAGCACCACGTGTTGGTATCCCCAGGTCTTATACTTGCCGGGAAGACCACTCTTTTCCAGAGATGACATCCATGTTTCCACTTGAACGAGCATCAACTCTGCTTGTCGCTGAGGTCCGCCCTGTACCACTTCCTCAAGCTCCACCATTTTCTCTTAGACTGTTGGGATGATGTCCTCTCTGATCTTAAAGTGAAACCGATCCTGGACACACCTCGTCCTCAGTACATAGCATATCGGTGAGCTCGACCTAGTCCTCCAAAATCCATCTCCCTTCAGGTACTAATTTCGCTGTGATAAAGTAGTCTATGAATGCCCTGATGGGCGCCTGTTGGATGCTGCTTGCCAGCACTGCACCCTGACGTAACTTCTCTGCTTACTTGACGAGAAGGTTCATTGCTGCGGAAAACAGAATCACTGAGATTGTGCACCCAGTGACAATGCCCACCTACAGTCTCTGCCAGTCAGTGGTGAAGTTCCCGCAGATGAAACGCATGTTGAACTTGTTGAAGTAGCAAGAGCTTCTGGAATCGCTCTGGGACATGGTAGGTCTTCAGTTTGCTTCCACTAGCTTGTGGGGTATTGTTCCGTAGGCATTGGTTGGACCAAGACACAGTACTGTCAGGTCACCGTGGTTTCTCTTCGCATCCCATTGAACTCCCCATTAATCATTTTCAGTTTCAATTCTCAGTACTGCTGGACTTATAAAACAATGTAGTTCATATCCATGGCTGCATTAACCTGCTTTGGGGGCCCCGGGGCAAAAAGTAGCTGCTGGTCCCCTATTAACCCCCCGTTGCTAAACAGATTCATTTAGGACTATTTAACACATAGCACAAAACAGATTTAATAACGGTTGTGATACCAGATTTTGAGATAGGGACTCTCTTGAAAACACGGCCCGCATTAAGGCTCTTATCATGTCAGTTGATAATGTGCTTTAGTGGCGTGTAACCCTCAATACAATTTCAAGTAAATTAGCCCAAACCAGTTGACACACAGCTTGCACGACACAACCAAGTGCCAGATGTGCAGAATGACAGAAAACAGAGTGAAACTGAGACAGACAGATTTGATATCAAACTTTTATTTTGTTACAGAAACACCACTGGAAAACAGAAACTTTAGGATGTCTGTCATTATCAGTACACTGTCACTGTTGTACATGTTCACAGAGTCCGTTCAAATGTAACAGTTTGGTCTATTAGTCACACAGTTCACTCATCCACACTGCAGTTAGCCCTCTACACAGACCTGCTAGCCCAAATATGTTGGCACAATAATCCTAGTCCCAATGCAAGTCAATACTTCAGAATGTTTTTTGAAAACATGCCTCAATCCAACAGTTCTGTTGTCCACATATCTGTCCAGTCTGTGGAGAAGGGAAAAAAGGAGGAGCAGACTGTGGATTCATGTGAAGCGTAGAGTGTTACAGTCACAGAATGTATGAGATGACTTAATAGTAGCTATCTTTACATGTACACATTATTTGGATACAGACTTGCACCCCAGTTAAGGTCTTGACTTGCTGTCCTGTTACAGCACAGACCGCAAGCTTTGACAGGAACTTACATGCTAATTAGCATTAGCTAGCTAACATGTAAACACAGCACAAAAATTGAGTTGGACAAAAGAATTTTAGGGATTTTTCTGCTAGCTAGCTCATGCACACTGTGAAGCCAAATCACTGGTTGGTTGGCAATTTTGCCTGTAAGAACATACCACATTAGAATTTGTTTGGAGCACTGTGCAACCCTGAAAGCTTCCCAGACTTAGTCAAATAGGAAATGGTGTATATAAGCCAGACAACAATGCAATAAATGTACTGTACAATGGGATCAAATACAGTGTGAACAGTGTACACGTAAACATAGCCACTGAGTGACTACACAGATACTTAATTCCATAAATACTCACTGAATATATCAAATTACATTTCCTCTCTGCTTTTTGCTCTAAAGGTTTTGGGATTTCTGATGTTTTCATTTATCTCTCATTTACCAATCTTGCTGATAGCTGCAGAGAACACTAACATTCACAAAAAATGTGGTTACCATTGACTCACTTCTGGGTCTTGCAGCAAGCAAAGCAGACCTAAGCTATACTGAAGACTTTAGCTATAACTGCACCTATCAGCATCAGGTGCATAACCAAGGTCCCAAACTTCCAAAGTGAAGACCTCATACTTCCAAAAAATGTAACTTCTCAGGACTAAAGTAGACAGCTGGCTTTCAGGATTAACAGGTGTGCATTTATACAAATAGACATTTTTTAAATGAAATCCCGGATTATGAAACAAAGTGGAATATTACACCTAGACTGGAGTTATTCACGACAGCAGCTTTTTTATAACCACTTTCTATCAAAATGTTAGAAGTCTTGTACAGTACCAAACAGACGGGAGGCCTGGGGTCAATCCACTGAAACCTAGAAATAGAGTTTAAAATGTAACTAACATTTCTGGCATGAGACAGTCTTCTAGCCAACTAAACAGCACATAAAAACCAGCTGGCCATCCACAACCTGTTGAGGTTGTGGATGGATGGACTTGTATGTGGACTGGCTCCAGGCCTGGCTGAAAATGTCTTTTAGTCTATGCTAAACATTAGCATTTTCCACCGAGCTAACAACCCAAACCATCAGTCTGGGTTCACACACAGGATATACTGATGAGTATAAAGATACAAATGTCTATTTACAGCAATAGAAACAGCAAACCGTTACTCATTGATCATTAGAAACAGCTTGTAGCTCATGTCAACTGATTATAAATCTGATAGAAAAAAAATAAAACAAAAACAAACCTAAACCTACACCAAGAATCCAATAAGACAGATAGTTCTCTTGTAACCGCTCATGTTGGATCCTATTGGACTTACACGACATAATATATAATAGCATTGTCTTACATTCCAGTAACATAGTTACAGTCTTCTAGGACAGTCCACTGTCTTGATCATATTAAAGAAATAGTGCAGCATTGTGGGAAATACACTAACTTGCTTTCTTTCCAAGAGATCTGTTTGCGCATGTAATTCTCTGGAAAACTACAAATGGTCATTTTTACATTTCTTTTTGTGTACAGAGTTAGGTAGTCAGCTTTAGAGGTGTTGGTAGGTGTAGTTTACATCTCTAGACAGAACCAGGCTAGCTGTGTTCCTCTGCTTCCAGTCTTTATGCTAAGCTAGGCTAGCCACGACCTGACTTGCAGTAGAAATGCAAAGTGTTAATCATATTTGACTGCTTTCAGGATCCTCAAACGACAGATTTCCAACATCAGTGTTGGTATAACATTTCCTTCTCGGCTGGCTAAAGGACTAACTGTAAGGATACCGACCATGCACTCATATGAGTGCAGATGGTTGCCATGGAAATTAGCAACTCGTTTGACAAGCAGATATAAAAAGTTCTCTTTCACATACACTAATCAAAAATATCTATCTATCTATATATAGATATATATATATATCTATATATATATATATATTATCAATAGAGATTCAATGAAAGAAAAAGACAAAAATAACATTATTAGAAATATGACATAATTATTAACTAGTTATCTGTGGATCATTCACATTCAGTCTATCTGATACTTATTTTTATAACAAACTTTCACCAGCTGGTTAAATCTATGAGCACGTGTTGTAACCAGGAGGCCATTAATTGTTTAACAATAGGTGGTATGAAGGCTAGCTATGTAGCTGCTAGCATCACATTGCACACCAACCCAATACCGTTTGTATGCAAGTTAAGCTAATACACTGCTACCCACATTTGAACTAGTTTCTTATCAGCTAGTTCAACCCATTTTCATATACATATAATTTCCTATAATAGCATCAAGGGCTAAGTAGAAATTTGTTTGGCTGCAAACAAGTTTTGCTCAAGTGTTCCAGGGTTACAAGCTGAAGTTGATAATGCAGCTAGCTAACAACAATGTGAGAAGGGCTTCACAGATGTCTAAATATCTGAATTTCATAGAAAATGTACCTCTGTAATAGCATATAATACAATACAACTAGACTTACTTGCAAATGAAAACATCTCATTACTATACAGTCAGAAACCAAAGAAATGGGGCAGTGCCGAAAGAGCGGTTTCCTGTGGCTAAATCAGGTTTGGCCCCTGATTTCAGCTATTGAGCCCTACTTTTGTGGCAGTAATGATCAGGCGCAGTGACATTACTTTACATTACTCACCATGACATCATGTGCAGGGAGCTGAGCAGCTTGCACATTAAAGGGGAGTGTCAGTGTAATCCCTGTACTTGAAACTTGTCCACAGATTGCTTGGACCCTGAAATCACAATGCACCTCCTCTTACTTGAACCGTATTTTAGCACAGATGCAGGCCTTCTGGGATATGTTTGGGGCTTCAATTCAATTCTCACAGGGCTCTCAAAAAGCACATGTATATATCCTCTTTCATGTAACTTGAATTCAAAACACATCTGTTAGCAAAACCATGGTTTTAAATGCATCAATGCAGAAACTGCAATTAAGTAACAATGTAATTTCTTAATTGGAAATGGAAAAATACTATGTCAGAATACTAAAAATAGGAATTCAAATAAGAACCATATATAAATACTCAGAGTTTAAAGACATCATAACATAAGCTATATGAACATAAACATGCTGTGAGGTTTCTCTGCCAATACTTTGACTATTGATTGTATGCCTTTCTTAATAAGCTATAATCCAAAAGTTTCCTTGCAATTTCTCATTTCCTCTACACCATATCTAGGGCAGCAAGGCTCAGCAACTCTTCCAGTCCAATGTATCTTTTCCATCAAAACATATTTCTTTGTTGCTTTTGCTAAAAGCACATAAAACTATACTCAAATGTAAAAACAATTTTGAATATAGATATTCACTTTAAATATTTGTATTGATATTTGTACTAAGTACGGGTATCTTATTCAACTGAAATTATATTCCACTGACATGCCTTTTACATCAAATTAGATAACAGTTTTGCCTTTGATATACAAACCACAATCCACGACATCTATCATATCAAAATATACTTCTCTGTCTCCAAGACTATACACAGGGAGAACACATTTATGTATATGATTATTTCTTTTTACAGGGCCTGTTTACTGGATCACAGTATTCATGTTAAACAGTGTCACTGAAAGTCATGAGATGAGAATGCTGGAAACAAATAGGCCTCATTCATGAAATGTGTGCACAGATTTGTATTCAAAAATAACTGACTTTTATGGGAATATTATAGTATTATTATATTCATTACATTCCTTCAGATTGTGTTACAATAATAACACAACTGTGTCCTGCCATTTACATGTGTTTGTCATGAGAAACTATTTGCAAATGGTTTAGGCAGGTAAAGCAGCTTTGGTTTAGGGGTGGGTTATGTTATTAGACAATTAAAACTGTTTAATGGTTAAATGAAGACTTTCTGCATATTAAAACTTGACTAAAAATCTTTTAGCAACATTTGCAAAGTGAAGCCAGGTTCATGGGGCTAAAAGCAAATACACTCTGTCCACCTGTCCATGGCTGCAAACCTATTCCCTTTAGTATTCCTGTGGTGAACTACTGGCTTGTTGTGCTTCCTCTCCACATCTGTTGAGACTAATTGCTGACTGCAATTTAAATTGCAGGCATAATTATAAACTAACCTTGTTTCTACGTGAACATAACCAGATGATATGATGCAGCAGTGGGTAGCTCCCAGGCTACTTCCAACTTGCAAGTAAACTAGAAAAATGTACCAATTTAGCTCACATTTAGATTGATATCACATTGTCTGCTTATGATACTGGCAAACTGCTGTGAAGTCTAGAAGTCTAAAAGTTGAGACGTGTGACTGATGACCCTGTGAACTTTAGCTGTCCCAATTTAGAGCTTTTAAGGTGGCATCTTTTCAAGTTATTTGATGTACTTAAAGGTTCAATGGGAATATTCCAACAACTGTTCACTATCCACTACTAACAAGCTAGCTGCTAGCTACCTGTATTAAAATGGCATGAGGAGATTGTTTATCTGGAGACAGACACACCACTCTGTTGGTCTTTTTAAACAGCAAAAAGTCGCACTGCAGTCCGTCTTTCCAACATCAAAATTATACAGAATGGTGTTTCTTTGTCAAAGAAACAATCTTTGGCCAAACATAAATAGTAGAGACCCTGGCATGCAGAGAGCATATTAGAATTCCATTTTGTAGTCTTTCAACTCCAGGAATTAACATTAATTGGCTACAGCTGAGTAAATTTGCCAATGATTGTTGTTATTATAGCTGGCAAAATCGGCTGTCACTTAATTATTTCACTTCACAGAACTTCTTAAGACATCAATGAAAATGTGTTCTATAACCTAATTAATCGTTCAGCTCTACATTCAGCACTGGTCCTGCAAACGCTTTTATTTAATATTTAGGCCAATTATTTCCCTTAGCTACATACATACATTACCTTCTACACATAAAAAACAACTAGTGGTCCTTGAAAAAGTGATGACTAGAGTACTGCAGGAATGAGTCCTAAAACCTGGAAATTAGTTAGCATTTTTCCAGTTCCCTCGTCTCAAAGTCAATGGGTTTCTTGAATGGGTTTTTGGTTAGATGCCTGAAATAAGGTTTGTGGTTAACACAAGATGAAGAGATTTTCACGTTTGGTTCTACGACATAAAATATGTCAGTAAATACTCCACTCATGAATTTTGAAGTTTTACGTGTCTTAAAAAAGGCGGTTGCTAACACGTGGCCAAACACAGAAACTCATCTACTCACTCGTCCACCTTCACAGCCTTGTTGTGTTTATACTCGCGCTCTTGCAAACTATTCTAGCTCAAACTTTCCTAAAGGCT
The DNA here is from genome assembly GCA_005408345.1 of Macquaria australasica. Classification (NCBI taxonomy): domain Eukaryota; kingdom Metazoa; phylum Chordata; class Actinopteri; order Centrarchiformes; family Percichthyidae; genus Macquaria; species Macquaria australasica. Next base: position 308,026 of record SEMN01000410.1, read on the forward strand.
TTTGTAGAAGAGGTAAGCGTGCAAATTCAAATTACAAGTTGGAAGCTTAGTGGTGGTAACGTTGAAATCGTGTGTGTCGTTTATAGCAAAAAGCTAATAATTTATGCTTCAGAAATCATAAAAGTGGTGTTCATTTGTGAAGATTATCTCACTGGCTTTTTGTCAAGGGAACCAGGGCGATGCTAACTTCCGGGTTGGCCTACAAAAATACGTCATCCCTGCAGCACTCTACAGTAGCACAATCACTATGATTTTGGCAAGTATCTATTATTATGGTGGCAAACAATACAAAAGTAAATCTTAAATTTAAATTACTTGAAAATATCCTATTACATCTATATCAAAATATTGTCTCCATTACTCAATACATAGCTGTTAGCTGTTTGTGAAGTCAGCAAAAACAGTATTCAGTGTTGGAAGGTAATATGATGATGTGGCTCAAACCAGCTACTGCCTGTTCTCTCCAAAATTCCAGCTAAAATTAATAATGACTGCAACAGAAGCAAAAAGCATAGAACATACCAATGTAGATCACTGGTTACCACAAGAATGGGCAAAGAAACTGTCTCGTTCTCATCAAACATAGTCAGTGTTTCTTGTTGACCAATCAGGGTACTTGCTTGCAATCTCTACATTTTATTTAACTTGTGTCCATTCTATATTGTTAGGTAGACATGAACATTTGTCTGAACACACCAACACCTGTAAAGGAGTTGAGAAGCAAAAGCATCTGTCACACTCAAACATATACTCTTGATATATCAGCTTGTTTACATAAAATACTCCCTATAATAAATGTTTAAAGCATTAGAATATAAATCCTGTCCACTCAGCTATTGCGTATTCCATGAAAAACATATCAACACATAAATAGCTGTTTACAACGCCATGAGCAGCAGCATCATCATCTCCAACATCATCACCTAAATCTTCATCATGGCCCTGCACCTGCAAATGCAATTAGTGGTAAGTTTACAAGTGGGAGTTTACAGAAATTATATAGATATGTACACAGCTATAAATATCCACTGTGTTCTGTTATCTGTCATTTTAAAACTGTCATCAAGCTGCAGTAATTGTGCTATCTTAAATTCTGCGTGATCCAAACATGAGGATCTTTGTGTTCCCAGGCAGATTTCCATCAAAACACTGACTGCTCATAGCCATTACAGTCCTGCACTAACACAGTATATCTATGTGACTAGCCCACAGCCACATGACTTTTCTTTTGATGGCACTTGGGCACTAAGTTAAATAAAGAATGTAAACACTGAGCTAAGAAAGAAATGAGAAGTAATGTCTGTTGAATAGTCCAAATGGTGTGTTGTGTCTGGTAATCAGTAAACATAACATTTAAAAAGTAAAAAGTTAGATTTTATTCCTCCAACATCCATGGAGTGGAAATGTCAGAATGTTTTATACTTTATGAATTCAACCACACATGCAAAATACCAAAGCAAACTTAGTGTGGACGACTGAGAAATAGGGCCACTGTTAAGGGGGAAAAACTGATTTTGAGAATAAATTAGTGAGAAAAAAGTAATTATGTTATAAGAATAAAGTTGTCAGTGTCCAAAAAAAGACATAATAGTATGAGAATTAAGTTGTAATTTCATGAAAAAATGTGTAACATTCAAATAAAGTTTTATCATCTTTATATATTACTATTCTATTGTAATAAACAGGTGAGAACAGCCTGCATGGCAAACTGAGGGCTGATGAGGATCAAAAGTTCTGGGTTTTATCATAGATCTTAGGACAGACACGTCTGCTGTTAGGAAAAATAGCAACTATATGGACAGCCCGGCAATGCTAACACATGCAAACATACATACATACATTTTATTTGAAATCTAATAAAATGTATAGTTTTTCTGGAAATACTAAATTGTGATGTTATGAGATTTTCTCAAAATTATGACTTTCTTCCTGCAATATTATGACTTCCTTGTACAATAACAACTTCATTTTTGTAGATTATAAAATTTTTCTTAAAATTACAACTTTTTTCTTGTAATGTTAACATTTTCTTGTAAGATTGTATTACTCTATTCATGTAACATGAGTTTTTACTCAAAATTACAACTTTGTTTGTACTGTAATGACTTTTTTTAATTTATGACTTTATTCTTGTAATATTGTACTTCCTTGTTAAATTACATTTTATTATTTTGCCTTTTATTTAGTAAAATCACAACTATTCTCATCAAATAATATGACCTTTTTCACATAGAACTAAAACTTTATCACATAACATTGCAACCTTTTTCTCAAAATATTACAACTTTATTCTTGAAATATTAGATTTCTTTTTTCCCCAACAGGTGCCTTAAAACTCAAATGTAATTACACCCATACTGTAATGCTGATGAGGTGATAAAATGAACCAAACAAAGAAAACAAAATGCTTATCTTTCTTCAGTCTTTGGACTTGTGTATGGTCGAAGTTTGTTCAGATGATTCACATGCTGCATGTACCAGTGTACAGTACAGCTACTGCACAGTAAGGATAATTCATATACTGCACGTCATTAAAACACAGCATGTAAAAAAACAGAGCGCTTGTTTTACTATATTTAAACACAATGTATGCCCCATGATATTGTTCTTATCCAACACAAACACAATATCACCATGAACTAAGAGATACTGTTATTGCCCAAAAGGGACTCCTTGTAGCCCAGACACAATTAAGATTGTGGGTTTAATTTCCACTGTGGCCACCCACAATCATATGTACAAACACAGCACAGTTATGGGCTTTGAATGAACATTTCCATCTAATGGTATGTGATTAATTGTAAAGTTTATATATCAATATTGTTACCTGTGTTTGACAAGAGGATGAAAGCTGAGAATATACTGTATGTATAAATGTTGTGATAAGAATGTTATCCCATTTACAGCTGACCTAGCAGTCAGATGAAAGGGGGGCGAAAGAGTCATTAGGCTGAATCCATCCTCGCTGGTAGGGAGCTATGGGACAGACCAAGGAGGCTGGAGTCTCTCCTGCTGCGTGAGTCAAATGGACAGCAGTTTATTTAGCCCATTATCCTTGTGTCTATGAAGCAAGTGCACTCAATTTATTACATTTACAAAAAACTGACTGGTGTACCCAGCAGTCCAAGATTTAAAAAAAAAAAAAACACAAGGAAAAATCTTTAATCAAACTCACCCCTCATATGTTGGGCCCTGACTATAGTCCTTTCTTATTGGCCAGTTGGACATTGGGAGCAGGGCTAATTGTGTTTGTACTCTGTAGGGCTTGTGACCCAAAGTGGATCGTGAACCTACTGCTAATAGATTTTAATAAGCTTACAGTACGTCTCCTAGTAAGACACATCATTTATCCAGTTGGGTACTAAACCAGCTGGGATGCTGGGGGGACAGGACTAACACGTTTTTGGCCATCCCCTATTGACTGACCCTGGGTGGTGGACAGATTTAACTAAATTTCCTTAGATTTTTGGCCCAATATGAAGTCCTGTATGGCCCAAGCAGCATCTCCATTGAAATTTTGTACTGGTTATGCAGGAGACATGAACTTAACACTGAGTGTGTCATTCTTTATAGGCCAACCCCAGAGTAGGAGGCGGAGTGTGAGTCAGGATTGGGCGGGGCAAGGTAGGCGGGGGGGTTGGGCTGGGACGGCCATACATCCCCTGTGACTGCCTGTTGGGGTGATTGGGGTGATTAGGATGGATGGGGTTTTCTTGAAAACTTCGAAGGTTTTCGTGGAAACGGTTGGTGCTTTCGTTGTCGAGGCGGTTACTGTCGTCACAGAGGCGGTGGTTGTTGTAGAGGTCGGGGGTGGGCCCTCGATCAGGGACGTGGACAATGTGGGAGCCACTCTTCCTCCTCAGGGTGGACTCACGGCTGGATGAGGCAACAGACTGGCAGTCTGAGCCGCCGTCGCTGCTGGTAGCCGTTCCCTCCACCGGGGTGACCCTGATGGTGGTGACGGCCTGAGGGTGGGGGTGGAAGGGAGGAGCAAAGGTGGCAGGGGGCGTGAATGGCATGTTGGAGTTAGTAGAGTTGGGGTTGAAGTTAAAGTGAGCGCTATTAAAGTTGGGATTACTGGGGTTAAAATTGGGGTGCTGGAAATTGGTAGGGTTATTGGGATTGTTGGGGTTAAAATTGGGGTGCTGGAAATTGTTAGGGTTATTGGGATTGTTGGGGTTAAAATTGGGGTGCTGGAAGTTGTTAGGGTTATTGGGATGTAAGGGATGTAAAGGGTGTACAACATGTGGATGGTTTGTGTATACACCTCCTCCTCCCCCTCCTCCTCCCCCACCTCCTCCTACTCCTCCATCTCCTCCCCCATCGCTTTCCGTTTCGGTCCCTGTCACACTCCTCCGCCCATCCACTGACCCTCCATCCCTTAGCGAATCACAGCTGTCTGTGTGTCTGTTCAGGTCATTGAGGGTGAAAGCCGACTGTCGGAGCGAAGCTCGTTGTTCTGGTGGTTTCCATCGCCAGGAGCCACTTCCGTCAGTGCTCGGAGGTTTCACCACAGGTTTGTTTGATCTGGACTCTGGGTGGGCTTCAACACGGACTATACTGCCAGATCTTTCTAAACCTCCTAAAAGAACAAGACAAATGAATGACTCAATAATTACCTTCTATTATTAACAATAATCATCTTGAATGTTTAAATCCATAAATCTAAAGGCACAGTGCTCATACTGCTGTGACTGCCACTAAGGAGTCCAGAATCTGATACATTAGGTCCCACTCCATGCCATTCATACTTCATACTGTCCAGACCTTATTTAGTCTAGTTTAGTGTATAGAACTAAGCTAGCTTCTTTCCCAACGTCTAGTCTTTGTGTCAAGCCTAAGTAAATCCTCCTGGATGCATAACAGTGGTGGAGACACAGAGTTGAAATTGATATCCATCAATAGTCTGATTCTTGGAAAGTGATTTAACAAGTGTGTTTCCCTGAATGCTAAAGTATTCCCTGTAAGAATAAGGGTGATAATATTCTCTATATTTTTGTTACTACCAAGAATTCCCATGAAAAGACAAAAATCAACAGCCAGTCCGTGTCTCAGTACTTTCTAATTTCCTTACCTTCCTTAACAAATATATAGTTCTGTTAAAACTGAGACCTTCTTCCTACTTGTGAATATTGTTCTTTCCTGCTGAGAGGAGAAATATTTTGAAAGTCATGTTCCTGTGCTGTTCATTCCTTCCACTATATATATATATATATATATATATATATATATATATATATATATATGGTGTTCCCTAATTACACAATGTAAGTGTAGAGGGCAGTCTTCTCTGTGGTTGGCTCATTTGTTAATGGTAATTATCCTAATGATTGATGTAGTAATGATGCATCCTACATGTAGCACATTTAAATTGAAGTGCTAATGTTTTACCACACACACACTATATCTATCTATATATATATATCTATATATATATATCTATATATCTATATATAGATATATATATGTGTGTGTGTGTGTGTGTATATATTACTCTGTTTGCAGTACAGACCTCCTCCTCCTCCCACTGCTCCGGTGGTGGAGGCCGGTGGTGACGGGTCCTGGTCCGTCAGGGCTCGGTACCGAATGGATCCGGTGCAGCTGACAGTGCTGCCACCGTCCTCTGACCGCGGAGAGTGAAGCAGACCCTGCTGTTTGGATAAGGCTATCACCTGGAATAGGAGGATGACAGTGAAATGTGAGCTATTCCAAATTTTGCTGCTGGGATGCTTACTCATTATCAACTAACCTGCTCTGTCAATGAAAAAACAACTGCTCTTGTTGACAGCAAATACTTCAACTCTGTACATATATAAGTAGTATTTTAATCACAGTCAGGTCAGATCATTAACATCACTAAGTCAATCTTTGCATTTATTTAGCCCTGCAAATACCTTTGTAAAAATTTAATTTTCATTCAGTTTATTCCAACCTTCTTGTTGCTTGATTGCAGATTTGATCCTGTTTCTATAAAGAACTTTCTAAATTTGTTTAAAAAGTTCTATGAATAAAGTTTAGCATCATTGTACAGTTCTTTTAGTAGTAGTGGTAGTATAAAGACAGACAAGGGGAGATAGAGAGGTATGACATGCAACAAGGATCCCCAGCTGGAACTGAACCAGGATGCAGTTATGTGGTATGCATCCTAACCATACAGCTACCAAGGCAGGTAAAGAAAAATAATGATTAACCTGCATAAGACGAGGCTGTCCTCCAGCACTGAGCGGCCTACAGGGGATGGTGGTCTTCTCAGCCACTCTCAGCCACTTTTCCCTCACTGACCCACCTCCGTCCATAATGCTGTCCTCTGATTCACTCTCCTGATCCCTGCAGGTGGGGTTTTCCTCCTCAGGAATGTGAACCAGCTGGGAGGATCCAGGCCGGGATTGGATAGACACTCTGGCCCCACCAGCCAATCCGGTGCTGCCATTATGGGCCAAGTGATTATGATTGGTCATAGGAACAGAGCTTGCTGCTAGTTTCATGTACTGAGCTGGGATATGGGCCCCAGCACGCAGCTCTGTTTCCTGACCAGTGACTAAAGGCAGGTGTGTTCCACTGCGGAGCTCTGTCTCCAGGCCCATGGCAGAAGGTTCAGAAGAGCAGCGCAACTCCATGTTCCTCTGAGGAGATGAGAAGGAGGCTGGTCTTATTCCATCCATCACCTGCAGGGACAGCTTCCTGTTGTCATTCTTATTCTTCCATTGGCTGAGCAGCTGTTTGGATCGAGTTGAGTCCATTGAGGCGTGGATGGAGGCGTGACGCCGAGGAATGCGGCCCTCCTCCAATGAGGAGCCTCCATGGGACCTGGAGGAAGAGGCAAAGAACCTTTACAAGCAACAAGAAAGAAGACAATTGTGGCAAAAGTGCTTCTGCATTTTAGTGAAGTGAGCTCATGCTCTCATTTGCTCACTGCTGACCATAGCTAGTTTACCAGTATGCTAACCACAACAATGTGATTAGCTAAAATTAATAACAACCACAATAGAAGATTAGTACAGAGCCTGGGGGGTGTCATGGAGAAAAAAATGAATACATTTGTGCGCAAATTACTAATTCATGTTCTCAAATGAATAACCTGTTCTTTCAACTTAATAAACTGAGAGCACAAATGACTAATTTTTGGACAACATTCTGTTACTTTTACTTTTCTTTAATTCCTTAAACATCTGTTAAAATGTTAATAATATTGTTTAAAGTTATGTTATGGTAATTCATGTGTATTCATAATTTAATTTGAGAGCTACATTAAAACATTTTTGGGCGCAAATTAATTTGTTTCCCCCTGTGACACGCTACACAGAGGTTTCCTGTGAAAAGAAGCAACACACTGTAGTCAAGTCCAGTTGCTTATCCATATACCTAACATTTATTTTCCACTCTATTCTTGTGAATCAGTGCTGCTTAGTGCAGTCATGCTGTGAGTGGCTGAATTTGGACTGACTTTTGGCATTTTTGAGGCCAGCGGCAACTATAACACAGTTGGAAACAAAGTGGGATCTGGAGTGTGGTAGAACGCCAGTCATGACAAATCAAATCCCCTCTTGCCCTCTCTTTCAAAAGCAGTGCACTGTGTACTACAGCATTTCAAAATTTTTATGATGGGGAAAATGACCCAGCACGAAAGCCATTTCCTCTGATTCCATTCTGTCTAAGGTACAGAATCACTATGAGCTAATATAGTATTTAGTATTTAAAACTGAATTAACTTGGGGAGTAGATAACACATTTGTTTACTGTGTTGCTCTAGACCATTTCAAGATGTTTAATAAAAAATTAACTAGATGAGGAGCCAGGAGTTTGTCTACATTCACCAATCACCACTGTCATTGTCTGGCAGGTGTTGAGGAAGCCAACTCAACAACTCTCATTTTGTGTTACGGCACACAGTCATTACTGATACCCCTTCGTACCTCTCTTTTTTAATTTGGTGCAGTCAGGTCTATGGTGAGTTACTCAAACACCTATGTGTGCTCCAGGAGAATGCCAGAAACCCTGCAATGTAGAACTCTGTGTGTTTCTATCAGTGCTGCTTTACTGTGGAGCTTTCCAAGTATTTCAAATTGGTTGTCTTCTCAGTTACACCCACACAGACCTTTATGCTTCTTTCTCAGATTAACAGTCAATTCTATCACATCTCAAATCACTTTTCCTGTTCCCTCAATGTTTCTACCACAGATAAAGATGGCAGGGGAACAGACAGGTTGCTCATGGTAATAGAAGAGCAGAAAAAAAGCTGTGGAAATAAAACATGCACACACAGCGTATTTTTATATTTCAATAAAACATTGTTTGCACATGGTCAATTGTGTTAAATAACAAATGATTAATATGATGATTTACACCATAAGTAGCACTGTTTATTATGTAAACAATGAATTATCTACTCTGATAAATGGTCTGGTCATGTAGATTAGTTCATCCATTCATTCAGTCTATTTATCATAATACTTCCTTAATGATTTGACCACAGAGGACAAACAGCTGTGATAGGACAAGCTAAGAGACAAACATGAACTAAACCTTTCAGTCACAATGTGTAGCTATGCTCTAGTCAATATAGGTTGACTCAGCCACGGTGTGGGATATTGCTGCTGAATGAAGAGGTTGGCTGAACGGACTCATCATTATCTAAGCTTTTCACCCGCCCATACCGTGCAGTACAAGACATAAAGGTTTGTTCTCCTATTTTTTCAGGGAGTCAGAGAGTCCAAATGTAGTCACCATTTAAAAACATGAAAACATTCACAAAACCTTGTCAAGAAGTTGTTCTGCAGTCATGCAACATAATTCAAGTCTCAGCTATTTGTTCATATGCTCAGTATATCCCAAATACATACAAACCTTTACTACAATATTTGTAAATGAACCACTTCTGCTCTCCTCTCACTGGACAGGAGTCTGGCTGAGGCATTTGCTAACCTAATGCTACGTAGCCATAAAGCTACATCCAGGGAGTGTCCAAGAGTGATCAGGGTAGCCAATGAATGTGCTACCCAGGGTCCTTATGAGGCTTAACAAAATTTGCAGTTGGTAGCCCATAGTGGCTGCAGTTTGCAGAGCTGTAAGAAAACACTATTGCAAATTATAATAACTCTCACAACTACAACAAAAACAACAAGATTTAAGACTTATTGTATATTGTGTATTGAAAATGTTCCTGTCTTTCTGAGGCTAACCTTATCCTATGGCAATTGTATGCTATGCACCTCTTACTAGATTCAGTGCTACCCAAATGAACTGCCTGATAAATCCTAGGCTTATTCTGGCTGTAGACCTCTACAAACCCCAAAATCTCCTTCAACACTCCTCTGGCTGCTTTGTGTAAACCGTAAAGAGTAGTTCCTTCCATGTTGAAACAATTAGCAGCTAGCTAGTAATTAACTGATATTAGTATAAGAGTCACTGTGTTAATACCGTGACAATACCGTGAATACCGTTACATCCTATTGTTTCCCAGGAATTCTCACCAAAATCTGCTCCTGTTTCCTGGAAAACCCTGCAGGATTGTGTGTGCGTCGTATGTACTGAAATAAAGAGATAATTTCTCCAAAGCTCATTAATGCTTCAACGCAACTGTTGTAGATATGGTCCAATCTTAAACTGCTATGACTGCAGTAAACTGGATCAACTTATTACCTGCAGCAGATTCTTCCAATTACTTTTCATGTTAAAATAGCATGCTAAAATGTATTCCTCTATCCCTAAAATAGTACAGTAAAGCTGATAGTAAATCAACATTCAAATGATGGAGCAGCAGTTAAACATGATGTATTATGGGAAAGCAAAGTTCTAGCACCTTGTTTTCTCTCCTAAACCAAACCTGTGGATAAAGACTCCACTAAAAATATTTACCTTGGCAGTGTGCTGCTGCTGAAGGTCATCATGTTGTCATGGTTGCCCAGGGGACTGGATGGAGTTATCACTTCCACCTCAGCACTGGCTCTCTTCAGATTGGACAGAGAGGGCTCTCGGTAGGAGGAGCTTCGTGTCAGGATGGGCTCTGGTTGGTTGGGGGACAAGGTGTGGGAAGAAGTCCTTGTGATGATGGGCTCTGGTTGGCTGGGAGCCAGGGTATGGTGACCTTTAAGTGGACAACAGGGAGAGGTCAAACTGCTAATGTCAAGTTAAAAAAGGGTGGTGTCCTCATTGGAAGTCATTATTTTAAAATAAAGGTTTGAAAACAAAGGTTCGATCAGTTTCATAATGTTAGGATCAGTCATCAGACAAGCAGCATCATAACTGGCGACTTGTTAAGTTGTTAAATCTGCTTGAATTCTGAAAAGGTATTTCTAGTATTCTTATACAAATAAGGAGTATTTAGTTACAAGTTGAAGGGGCACTCCACTAATTTTACATATCAGGATGAGTAGAGTACTACTCGACATGTGGCAACAGTCGTATAATGTCTTCTGTGGCTCTGGAGGATCAAGCCCTGGCTTGTGTCCCAGTAGCAAATAGACTTCACAGCTCGCTCCGTTTGATCCAGTCACCTAGAGGATCTTTCCGTTGCCTCAGTGGCACCCCCGATGGCTTGTGTTTTGCTGAAGGACCTGCCTGCAAAACACCCCTATATTCCACGTCCACTGGATAGAACCAGGCACTCCAATCCTTGGCAGCAACACTCCTCCAACCAGGTCTTCATATTTGGCCCTCTTCCTCTTATTGGCTTCCTCAATCCGGTCTTCCCAGGGAAAAGTGAGCTCCAGCAACACCACTTGCTTCTTTGACTCTGACCACATGACAATGTCAGGTCTGATGGTGGTCTCAGTGATCATCTGTGGAAATGTCAACTGTTTCCCTAGGTCGGTCTTTATTTGCCAATCTTGTGCTATAAGGAGGATCCCTGATGGTGAGGTGGGACTGAGGCTGTGGCTGCTCTTTACGGCATTTCACCTTGTTGAAATTAATTGCATTGTTGGTACACAGTGTGACAGTGCTTATTAGCATACCCAAACTCATAATTTTGGAACAGAGCAAAGTTGAACCACAAGATCCTCTGTTCATATCATAATAAGGGTTATGTGTAGCATTTTTTCTGGAAATGTATTCTAGTAGTTGGGTGATGTAATCTGTAATTCTAAGAGACACCTGCCAGGCATAGTTTTACCTTGGTGGCTGTTGCTAATTGTTGATTGGCTGACATTGGGTAGGGAAGAGAGGGGAGGCTCTCTCAGGGTGGGGGGAGGTGGTCGACTTCTGGACCGATCCTCACTGGGCTGGAAATTCCCCACTGCATACACACCCTGCATACAAACACACACACACAGTGAGACACAGAGGAGCATGCAGCAAAGACCACGTAATCATGATCAAAAAGTACAGTAATTTAAGTACAGTACAAATCATACTTTGTAGAATCAGGTAACAGTGATCCAGTTTGAACTGACATTTCTATTGTAAAGCTTTCTTTATGCTTGATGCAGTGTCCCCGATGTGAGTGATGTCATCATTAGATTAGATAAGATTAGATTCAACTTTATTGTCATTGCACATGTCACAGGTACAAGGCAACGTAATGCAGATAGCATCTAACCAGTGCAAGTGCATAAGCAGTAAAATAACATAATATGAATATAAATATACAAGGTATGGGATGATATATGAATAGTAGTGCAATGGTATTATTAGTGCAAGCAGATTAAAAGAGAGTACTTAATAGTGCAGTGATGTCAATTCAAGTCAATTCAGTTCAGTCCAGGGAGGTTGGTAAGTGTGTATGTGTGTGTGTTGGGCGGGGGTGCTGGGTGGCGGGAGTCTTTGCTGATGTTTTTTGCTCTCCTGAGACAACGCTTCCTGTAGATGTCCTCAATAGCAGGAAGTAAGGCTCCAGCGATGCACTGGGCGGTTTTCACCACCCTCTGCAGCGCCTTCCGGTCCGAGACAGAGCAATTCCCATACCAAACTGTAATGCTCTCAATGGTGCAACGGTAGAAGTTCACCAGGATGTCTGAAGAGAGGTGGTTTTTCTTTAGAGTCCTCAGAAAAAAGAGGCGCTGGTGAGCCTTCTTAACCAGGTAGGAACAGTTAGTCAACCAGGTGAGGTCCTGCGAGATGTGGATCCCCAAGAATTTGAAGCTGGTCACACGCTCCACCGCCGCACCGTTGATATGGATGGATGGGTGTGTGTCAACATTCCTTCTAAAGTCCATGATGAGTTCCTTGGTCTTATTGGTGTTGAGCAGCAGGTTGTTCTCATCGCACCACACAGCCAGGCAGTCCACCTCCTCTTTGTAGGCTGACCCATCGTTGCCCTTGATGAGGCCAATCACTGTGGTGTCATCCGCAAACTTGATGATGGTGTTAGAGCCATGTACAGGTCTGCAGTCGTGAGTGAAGAGGGAGTAGAGGAACGGACTCATCACACAGCCTTGTGGTACGCCGGTGTTTAGGGTGAGGGTGTAGGAGCAGTGGTGGTCTGACCGAACACGTTGAGGCCTGTTGGTCAGAAAGTCCAACAACCAGTTGCAAATAGGAGCACTGATGCCCAGATCTGTCAGTTTGGTGATTATGCCTCTTGCATTGAGTGTGTGGTTGTGCACCTCCCAATTGTTAGGTGCTCACTGTGCACAAACCTCATTGGCTTTTCATCTTAAGATGGAAGGCATTTTTTTCTGACTTTGTTGAATACAAAAGTTCAAACACGTATCTGTAGAACACGACATTAGTTCATTACAGTACAACTGAGAACTGACTGTGGAGGCCTGCGCCACGGTGTCACGAGCATAAACAAAGCTTAAAAGCCTCTTGAGGACGTGTTGAGGACTGTCCATGCCTTGCTGTAAAAGCCTCCTAAGGACGTAATTCAGGACAGTTCAAGCCTATTCAATTCGAAAGAGCAACGGCGAATGGGGAAACTCCAACACTCAACCGACCAATGGTGTAACTCACTCACTCACTAAGTCAGGGACTAATCTCTATAAACAGATATCTGCATATGAACACAGAATCTGTAGGGAAGGGACACGATTTTGGAATTGGAAGCGTTCTGGTTTCCATTTGTAGTCTGAGTAGTATTGACCAATCACGTTTGAGCGGGCTTTGGTTGCATGCATGTAAACAGTCTGTGTGCAGAGCAAAAGAGGCAGAACGCATTGGTCGAAATGCAATCTCGGAATCCATTAGCTATTGTCTGACAGCGATTAAGCTTTTCATCAATCTCGGAACCTGAGAGATTAGTTTTTTATTAATTAATCTACTTTCAAATCGTTGTCAGACAATAGGCGATGGGTTCCGAGATGACTAAGCGGACTGTAAACAATGGCCGGCACACGTAAGAAGAAGTCTTGGCCTGGATATGCATTATCCAGATATCCACTGGCTACACCTGGAGCTCCAAAACATTGGCCGTTGCCCCCAGAGGCTAAATTGTCGTCAGATGATAGCCGATGGGTTCTGAGATTGGTCAGGGACAGACTTTTGCGTTTATAAGGCTTTGCTGTGGTCCAGCCAAAAACATGTAGTTTAAAAACATGCTGCTAGAATAATGTACCAAACCTGACCCAGTGCAGTACTGATGCACTGCAGCACAGAAACAAGAGGAGGCTACCAATCAGCCTCAAGTTATCTACCTTTCTTTTAATTTCTACTCTGATCATACATGATACACTGCCAAAGAAACTTAAAATAGCCCAATGAAGCCTGCACTGTGCAAAATGATTGCCTGGAGAACAAATGTGAGTAATCATCTCCACATAGTGTAGAATAGAAATCTTGCAACTTAAAGGAATCACAGAGATCCTTTTCCCATGTCAATAATTCTCTATTTGCATACAAATAAGGGACCTCCATTGGTTAAATGTATTTAGTTTAAACTGTGTTGAGTAAGTGGTGATTCTGCATCATCTGATGTAGAGTTTTTGTTCCGGAGCACAACCTAACATATCTGTAGCCAACATTTCTTCTTGCAGGAGAAGGCAGAACAACAAAAGTGTAGGCAGTTGAAGGGAGTGTGTGTGTGTGTGTGTGTCTGCTCACAAGTGTAACTGCTTCAGTTCCGCTCATGTCTGTTTGTGTGTATGCTGGACATGTCTATCTGAGTGTGTGTGGGCTGGGGGGTGATGGTGTGTGGGAGGTATCAAATATACTGTGCGAATATCCACCAGTTTCTACAGAAGAGCTGAACACCCATGTCTTCTTTCAGCCCATACAACTGTACTGAATAATACACTGAACCACATGTACTGCAATGACAGTGTATGGTACATGGCATCTGCATAACATGTCTTCTATAGGAACTTGTTATCTCTTTCAAGATGACCTAGCACAAAATGAGAAGAAAATACATCACACCATGGATGGAAAATACTCTTTTTGACTGATGCAATCCATGCAAGGTAAATTTACAATGCAGGTAACCTTAGCAACTGTAGCACATGGTATCACTGGTGAGATCATGAGTTAAACTGACTACAAACAATAATGGTTAATAATTAAACATACTACTACTAGCCTTTCTTTCTTTTTTTCTTTCTTTCTTCTTTCTTTCTTCTATTGGCAGGTGGCCATAATTTAAGAGTGATAATAAGTGTGCCAATATAGAAAATAACAGACTCAATACAGGACGTGACAACACCTCATCCATTATTTTCTTATATCAGCATACCTTGTCATGTATCACCCTTTATGCATCTTCTTGGGTTATATATTGTTGATCAATGTCATTTCTGACTTTTAAAACTCAGTTTGCAACTTGTACCACAAATATCACAACCCCCTGGGATTTCAAGACTTTCCCAAGACAAAATCGACGAAGCCTAAGCCTGCCACTTTCCTCCAATTACAGCTGGCATGAGCTTGAACAACTGTGGTCAACTTTTCTGGAGTACTACTAGCCTAAATGCCACCACAGATTAGTTACTGAATGAGTATTTCAGTAAACTTTTCTGCAACATGGCTCAGGGTTGCAAAGCTAAGATGGTTGTCCAGAAACATTAACTAATTTAAATCTATTCAAAAATGTCTACTGCTATCCTCCTGATTTTCCACAATAAACCAAGCTGGAAAGGAACAGACAGGTTGTTGGCAGATAATTGTCAGCTAGTAATGAACAGGAGATGCTACTTTGTTTTATTTTATCTCAGTTTACCCAACAGGTTTTACCTGAGCTGCAAGAAAGACAGATATTATCTGAATATTGGCACAGAATGTTCAAGCCCCATTGCAGGACTAGAACTACAAGTTTTCATAGGCATAATGGACTTCATTATGGCATTAATTGTTAAGTAACTTAACGCTACCCATAGGTTGAGGAGCATTGTTAATTTATAATATGATCATTCCTTGTCTCCTCAGCATGCCATGACTTGCCCCTTTTTGGTTAGGAGCAGAATGGCTTTGCATAAGCTTTATTTTTTTGCTCAATTTGTGGATGTGATTCTTACATCTTGTTGGCTATTTCAATGACTACGTTTACAAGCACAAAACATTCAGTTTTTTTGCTCTCCGAAAAGACAATATTCCTACTAAGCTGTTTACATGCCTAAGGAAAATGAACATTCCACTAATATTCCCGTTTACATGCAGCCATGCATACTCCGGCTGTGTTTGACAGGGGTCGATGCCCTAACGTGTCCTTTGTCACGTCAAAATATGGAAAAATGGAATGGCTGGAGCTGCTACAGTCATTTTGCTTCTTCGCGTCAAAATAAGATTTTCCACCAGTGGTGGACTTGTTTGATCGTGCAAACTTCTTTCATCATGTTTAAAAGTTGGTGTGTTTCTCCTTCCCACCACATGGGCTTTTCTTTTGGAAAAGTGTTATCTATATCTATCTAATCTATAGTGTATGTTGTAAGAGTTACTACAGCAAATGTTCTTAAAGTTTAAGCTACACAAGAAACTTAACTCAGTAACATCAAAATGCTTGTGACTGGCCGACTGTTTTACCAGATAAACTGCGATGGCAGCTCCCAGTAACCATCCGCAGTAGACGTCGACAGGATGGTTTCTGAACTGGATGATCCTGGTTAACCCGGCAAGGATGGCCAGCATGACGAAAGAGAATACCAGGAGAGGCTTCAGCAGCTTGGCTGAGTCTGTCAGCACGGTGTTGAAGTACATCTGAAACACACAGTTTCACATGAGCCAATAATTATCTTTTAATGTTGATATAAAAACAGATATTCCCACACCTGTGATAGTCAACTCAGATTAGTGATCCATCCATCCATCCATCCATCCATTTTCTTCCACTTATCCGGGGCTGGGTCGCGGAGGCAGCAGGCTAAGCAGGGTTGTCCAGACGTCCCTGTCCCCAGCAACGCTTTCCAGCTCCCCCTGGGGGACCCCAAGGCGTTCCCAGGCCAGATGAGATATATAATCCCTCCAGCGTGCTCTGGGTCTGCCCCGGGGCCTCCTGCCAGTTGGATGTGCCCGGAAAACCTCTAAAGGGAGGCGTCCAAGAGGCATCCTAATCAGATGCCCAAACCACCTCAACTGGTTCCTTTCGATGCGAAGGAGCAGTGGCTCTACTCCGAGCTCCCTCCGGATGTCCGAGCTCCTTACCCTATCTCTAAGGGTGAGCCCAGCCACCCTGCGAAGGAAACTCATTTCGGCCACTTGTATCCGCGATCTCATTCTTTCGGTCACTGCCCAAAGCTCATGACCATAGGTGAGGGTTGGAATGTAGATCGACTGGTAAATCGAAAGCTTTGCCTTCCGGCTCAGCTCCCTCTTCACCACCACGGTCCGGTACAACGCCCGCATTACTGCTGATGCTGCACCAATCCGCCTGTCCATCTCACGCTCCATTTTACCATCACTCGTGAAGACCCCGAGATACTTGAACTCCTTCGTCTGTGGCAGTAACTCACCTCCAACCCAAAGGGGGCAATCCGCCGTTTTCCGGCAGAGAACCATGGCCTTGGACTTGGAGGTGCTGACTCTCATCCCAGACGCTTCACACTCGGCTGCAAATCGCCCCAGTGTATGCTGAAAGTTACAGCCCGATAAAGCCAACAGAACCACATCATATGCAAAGAGCAGAGATGCAATTCTGAGGCCACCAAACCGGACACTCTCCTCCCCCCGGCTGCGCCTTGAGATCCTGTCCATGAATATCACAAACAGAATCGGTGACAAGGGGCAGCCCTGGCGGAGTCCAACACCCACTGAGAACGTGTTTGACTTTGTGCCGAGAATGCGGACACAGCACTCACTTTGGTTATATAGGGATCGGATGGCTTGTAGCAGCGACCCCGGTACCCCATACTCCCGCAGTACCCCCCACAGGACCCCCCGGGGGACACAGTCGAAAGCTTTCTCCAAGTCGACAAAACACATGTAGACTAGATGGGCAAACTCCCATGAACCCCCCAGCAGCCCTGCATGGGTAAATAATCCACATTGCTCCTCCTGGATCCGAGGTTCAATCGGTCGTAGTCTCCTTTCCAGCACCCTGGAATAAACTTTCCCGGGGAGGCTGAGCAGTGTGATACCCCGGTAATTGGAGCACACCCTCCAGTCCCCCTTTTTGAAGATGGGAACCACCACCCCGGTCTGCCACTCCACAGGCACTGTCCCCGACTTCCACGCGACACTGAAGAGGCGTGTCAGCCAAGACAGCCCAACAATGTCCAGAGCCTTCAGCATCTCAGGGCGAATCTCATCCACACCTAGCGCCTTGCCACCATGAAGCTTTCTGACTACCTCGGAGACTTCTGCCAGGGATATGGGTGAGTCTTCCCCCGAGTCTTCAAACTCTGCCTCCTCCACTGAGAACATGTTGGTTGGGTTCAGGAGTTCCTCAAAGTGCTCTTTCCACCGCAGATTAGTGATACCCTATTCAATTCACATCTGTGATTAATGCCATTTATTTCAATATTTAACCATTTGTAAATTACCTACAACTGAAACTGACAACTGCCTTCAACTCTAGTTTCTGTGGCAAGATTTTAGTGTGTACATTAACCACTTACTGAGATGTAGACAGCAGCAAAGGCAGCCAGAGTTGCATGCTGGGAGGGGAAAGACTTCCTGTAAAGAAAGAAAGAAACAAAGACAGAGTGTTCTTTCTGTTAATTATCATGTTCAGACAGCTAAGGACAATGCTGAATATTCATCTGCAAGAGGGAAGTGACTTTCAAAGAAACTTGGACGTGTGTGTGTGATTGTGTGTGTGTGTGTGTGGTGGTAACTCTGCCCTACCAGGTGTTTAATAAATGCAGAGTGTGAAGGATACAAGGAGGTCAACAACTCTAGACCTCTGATGTGTGTTACTTTGTCGCCCAAATATTACAAAAGTATATCCTGGTAGTAAAATAAAGTTTTATATACAGTGCTGATACTGCGGCCATCTAGAATTGCTGGCTGGCCCGTGACAGGGCCTATGCAGATCCGTAGCAGATCCCCGCTGGATACCCCCCCCCAGATGAGGTAGTTAACACAGCCCCGACTCGTAATGCCCCTAAGCACCATGTGTGGAAACCAGTTGCAATGCTTTATCCATCCACCAGGAAGAGCAGTGATTATGGAAGCGTTTCACAAAGTTAATAAATTTTCCCCTAACTCATCAACAGTTTATTGCGGTTACTGTTGTACTGTATTTGTAAGATTTGACATGTGAGAGGAGATTACAGAAAATTTTAGGGACTATAATGTTGGCTGCTGGGGGCTGTCCTGTCTGGCCTCCACGGCACTCAGTTGCCGTTTTATGTCACTGAGAAGACACAGGCCACGGAGGGCTCTTTTCATCGGGCAGGTCTAGACCGTACTCTTTATATTTAGCCCTATGTTTAGTCGATTTTCAGGGGATAACACCGCAAACTCTGGGCTAACCCTACTCCTGAGCAGGGCCAGCAAGCCCTAGGCTATAGTAGGGGTTAGCCCACTTGGAATGTGCCAGGATTGTGCCTGTGTGATTGCTTTCTTAGCCTGGGGCTAACAGCTCCCTTAGGCTGGGGTTAAGTGCAGTGTGAAAAGCCTACAAGTATTTTGAAAATAAGAGTTGAATTTCTTCTCAAAGCCAGCATCATATTTCCAGAAATCCTCCCCCACACAAATGAGGGGAAACTTCCCTACATCTTGATAAAAAACTGAAAAAGCGCTCTTGGTTGCAAAAGTCAGGCATGATGTTGGTTTGATGTTGGTTTGGTACAGTCACATATCTGTAATCACATTTCTATTGGGCCAAATACAATATGATCTACAGGAATTTAGGGAGAGACAGGGACAGAGCTTCTGCCAGTTCCAGGCTGATATACAGTAAGAAATAACCATGTATGTGATGGTGTGCGCTGCACTGATCTGTGTAGCTGACTTTATCTGCTGTTAACAAGGCATCTACCTGTAGACAGTATGTTTGCCGAAATTACAAGAAGGCATGAATAATTAATGATGTTGTAGACAAAAAGTTTTCCCTTCCCTTTTCGCTGCCCATTATTTCTCATATTCCTTTCTCACATTCCCAAACACATCATTAGCATTTAAGTGAACCTTTTTGTTCACACTTAAAGGGCAATCATTGTGTCATCCTAACAGGTCTCCCAGCCCCCACACCTCTTACCCAAACAGATGCAAACACAAACCCACTGAAGAAAAATTGTGTTTTGTGAATGGAACATCCAAAATTATTTCACTGTCACTGGTAATTCAGTATAAATGAGAAAAAAAACACAATTCAATGTGATCCTCGCTCACTAGATAAACACTGGTAGTTGTGAATAATATTGCTAACAATAATATTCCTGAATTTTGAAGGGTGCACTGAACTTAAAAATTAAGGAGAAATGTGAGGGTACTTTCTCTGCAGTGTACTGTGGCCTGTCACATTGGTTTATGTGTGAATGTGTTTTTGTGAAATAAGCGCCATCTCATGGTGACACCCTGCAATTGAATGAATAATGGGCATTTACAGTGGACTCTAGACACTCCCTGTCAGGCCATGGGGGGGACGGGGGGACGGGGACTCCCGGTGGCTTGAAAATGGCTGGAAACTGGATCCCAGCCGGCTGGCAGCCAGAGAGCCTCCGGCTGGGAGCAGCAACTCTGAGTAGTTGGCACTGTGTTTTTGTATTTGTTTGCACCAAGGGTTTTCAAAATCTGAAGCTCAGACAAAATTTAGGTGGCGAATGGCATTATATTGATAGAGGACAGTGTCAGTGTTCCATTACAAGTACGCCAAATTAGCTATTAGCAGTTCTTGTTTAAATGTACCCATGGATGTACAGACAACTATCACTGTATTGTTTATTTGTGATGGGCATCAGAGATAATCATATCCTGGAGAAATGTGAATCACACTGAATAGGGTTATATAGGGTTGTAGGGGAATATAAAAATATGTTTACCATGTCACTGTGTTCTGATTTGACTCAGAGAAGGAGTGTGTTTTTGGCGCAAATTGCAGCAATCAGTGTTTAAACTACGATAATTGCCTCCATGAGCTGTGTGTCACAGCCACTGCTCCGCCTATCAACACAGTCAGCAGACTGTGTTGATGTCAGTATTATTAGTGTATACAGTAGTGAATGAACAGGTCTGTGTGCATGTTTACTGTTGCAAAATATGCTTCATGATGTGTAGCAATTCTATAGACCCTTTTACAGTTTGTAAACAATGATGACGTACATAAGCATGCGCGCGCATTTTGGCAACAGAAGTATGACAGACGGCAATAGCTTGTCAACCTATGGAAGGGCATTAATCAACAAAGATCGCGAATGATACCTAAACAAACTGATTTTGACAAATGGTGACCGACTTCCAGATCCGTGCGCTATTACTGTGTGGGTAGAAGACATTAGCAAGTGGCCCAATATTCAGTAGGTAGATATATACACGTATTTGATGGAGAAACCAGCGAGAAACTACGAGCATACAAGTCACTACATGCTTACGACTACGTTATCTGTGGTCATGTACAGAACATCAAATACCATGACATAGACTCCCCAGTCAAAGACAAGGACACAAGACTGCTATGTATGAGGCTTGGGTTATAATTAACAAAGCAGAAAACTACGTCCTAACAGCGGATTGTACCTGCATGGCAGAGTAAGTAGTATTTTGTGTTGTTGACTTGTTAGCTAGCATAGTTCAGAGCTCGATGATATAGTTGTTATGCAAACGTGAATTCTGCTTCTGTTTTACTGTCATTTTCTACCCTTAACCAGGACATGAAACTAACTTTTTCATTTTCACACACAGTGGCAATATTATTGATTTGCAGTCAAAACCTGATTGAGCTTAGGTTGGATACATGCTAAAATATCAAGAATTTACAGACTTCTTAGCCACAGACAAAATTTGGCTGAGAGCAAGTGTTAATTTCAAGCCCTGGTCATATCATTAAAACATATATATTGGATATAAAATGGGCACTACAAACTCGAGCATTTTAGATCGTGTCCTCAGTCCAGTTGTAGTCAACATGTTTAATAGCTTGCAGCCATAGACGCCGCTGGTTGCTCTGAAACGGTCGTGATCCTGTCGGGATTCTGTAGAACTTGAGTCTGCTGTTGGAATATTGATTCTGACAACCGAACATTTTGATGCTGGTAACACTTTTAATTCAATGCTTAAAACTTGCTAACTCGTCTCGGTGATTGGGGCAAAACGCCACTTCCGTTGCCAAAATACGTGCATATTTTTGATGACGCCGGCTGTAAAAGGGTCTATATGTCACTGCTTTGTTGAAAATCAACACAGATGTATTGACTCTTGTCCTCAACGTACCTACCAAATGAAAGCAAACATACCTCACAGGCTGTTGCAAAACACTGGACAGCAGCCTTCAAGGCTAGTGGATTCATCCCCACTTATGCACACTTACTATGTGGGCCCCACCTGTGTTTAAGTTTTGCTGAGACTGGACAATCGGCTCCCAAAAACAGCTTGTTCTTCAGCTAGTTAAAGGAACCAGAGGGGCCCATAGCTTAGAGGGTACTCAGAATCTGAAGTTACGGTAAGTAACTAACCTTGTATTTTGAATAGTCTTCACCCTCTAAGGCTATCGCTAGTGGGATAAGGGCAAAGTCCTCTATGGTCCATGCACCACTGGTCCGGTACCCACAAGTACAAACACACTCCCACTTCACGAGAAATCAATAACCAGTCCATAGCTCGCCGATGCATCACAGCGCAATGGCGCATCACAGTACATCATATGCGCACAGATGGCACAGAGACAGTACAATGCCTGATATTCACCATGAGGGAATGAAACTGGAAAACAACACAAAACCTACTGCTGTGAGAAGCGGAGATGATGTTTACGTGCTGGAACAGTCCAGTAGAGAGCAGAGTAGGAGAGAAAACAGCTCTCCATGCGCCGAGAGGCATGAGGGCGAGCACACAGTTAAAGCACTCCAAATAATACTTGAAAAAACACTCAATACAGAGTGAGTCGTAGAAAAACAAGAGACATCCTGCAGATAGAAATGAATGAAAGAGCAGGGGAGTTCATAAATATTTATAATAGTTTTATTTATAATCAGAATAAGTTCTCTTTCAAGTCAAACATTTTAAGATGCAACTTGCAACTGCGTAACAATTTTTGACTCAAACGTAGCTTAGCCATGTCATACGATATTCTACTTCAATACACTTTAAGAACAAATATTACTGGTACCGCTACAGAAAATTGCATATGAACATTTAATATCCAGGAATTCTCATTATAGACACTACCACTGACTTTCCCTGTAACAATTTGGCAACAATATAACATTGACCATACACGATCCAGCCATATACTAGGTTTTGACCTAGTGTTGTTCAGTCGTCTTTGATGCCCATTGTTTTGTTCAATAAAAGGAATAAACAGGTGGCCCAATCATGTCTAATTAAATATGCACAATAAGGTTACAACTGCAAACTGCAAATACTGAGAGAAAAGTAACAGTCTGTTTAATCTGTTTACATATTTGCATAAAGAAAGCTTCCCGTAATAAAACTGTTCACATGACTGTTCACAAAAATAATATTTTAATTATGCAGAGGACATTGTGATTTGAGATTTAATAAAAAAAAATATCATGAGATTTTTGAAGGAGCTCAGTATGCATCCTAAGGACACCTGCTATACTCCAGATAATTTCACTGTACAAACTAAGAATCTGTGTGGAACAGCTCACCAGTCTGGTGTGTAGAGAAGGACAGAACATTCTGTACCACTCTTGCTAAAGACTGCTGCTGTGTCAGAAGGTTTAATTGAAGCATTCACAGTGTTTGGGTTGTGCACAATTGTACAGTATTTTGGTAAAGGTCTGTGCATGTGCCTCTGCCATCTAATGCTATGAAAATGTCTCTGTGCACTTTACAATAAGAGATAATTTAGTAGGTGGTAACACAAGCAACAATGGGTGTCAAAATTGCACTGTGCTACTTGATCTCTATATGCACAAACTCTGCTGTAGCACTCAATCCACCTTAGTGCAAGCATCTGAAGCCAGCAAAAATGTGCAAAAAGGAAAGAAAGAAAGTAGAGCCTACTCTGTCTTGATACATAGCTACATTGTTTTTAAAACTAGAATAACATGATTACTTGCCAGTCTAACATTCAGCAAATTTTGGTAGATAAACTAAATATTCTGTCACAATGTTCTGTCACAAGCACTGACTAAACTACATGCACAGCTGGCGCATCCATCACTTCCTGGTTTATCAGGATATCTGCACAGATGGATACTAGATAGATTTTTGTTAAAGTTTTATTATTAAGTATTATTAAATATTATTAAGTATGTGAAACCCAGGCAGCCACTTACTCCTCTGCATCTATTTATCAAAAGGTAATAAATACAGTGCCATCTCAGCTCTTAATTTTTGGGCGAATTGACCAGAAGCTTATGTCTGATCTATTATTGATAAATAAAAGATCTGAGGGGGTGGCACGGTGGTGCAGTGGTATCACTGTCCCCACACCCATGTGGGTTTGCTCTGTATGTTCTGATATTTTCCCCACAGTCCAAGACATGCAGGTTAGACAAATTGACCACTCTAAATTGCCCCTAGGTATGAATGTGAGTGTGGATAGTTGTCTGTCTATTTGTGTTGTGAAGAGCAGGTCTGGGAGAGGAGCTGTCTGAGGATGAGCAGGAAGTAGGAGGAGCCTGGCTTGATCAGAGCCTATATATATAGGCTCTTTGTACATTTATGTTTGCAGTATCTTGATTCTTCAGTTATTTATGTTAAGTTAGAATGATTGTACATTGTATTAACTCTTGTCAGTTATAGGGTAGCCAGATATTTGCTTCCTATGCATTAAATGTATTGAATGGTTATAATACATGGCACATATTTTCTGTTTATATATAAAACCAGCATAGATTGGTGCCAGCTTCCCCTGCCCTACCACCTGTCTATGTCTACAATAAGCCACAACTGAAATGGTCTCTTCCGGTGTTTCATTGTGCCTGACCGCATATTCATAGTGTTAATCATAGTCCCTGGTAATCAGCATACCCCTCGTACAGTCCTGATTAGCAAATATTTTACAATATGTGTAAGCCCTGTGATAGACTGGCGATCTGTTCTGAGGAAACCCTGCAAAGGAAAAGTGTGTATAGATAATGGATGGATGGATGGAGGATCTGAGGGAAAGCACAAAGCCCTGTCTCTCTTCAATAACCTGCATTAATTAACAACTGGCTATAGTACATCACATTACATTTATTTGGCATCTGCTAAAGTGATGTCCATTTTTTTCTTAGATACACACTCGTTAGGAGCCACTTGGGGTTCAGTGTCTTGCGCAAGGATGCTTAGAAATGTGGACAAGAGGAGCCAGGGATCAAACCGAGTACTTTACAATTAATGGACAACCTGCTCTACCACCTGAACTACAGCTGCCATCCACAGTATGGACCTACAGTAGCATCTATACCAGCATTACCATTTACCTGTGCATAATACTGTGCATGCCGAATACTCGATTTTGATTGGTCAATTACGGCATTCTACGGTCTGTTATTTCTGAATAGCAGACCGCTGCTGTGAATAACAGACTGTTGCTATGGATGCAGTTCTGTATCGTATCGTAGACTCTGGAGGATCACGTCCAGTCATATCAATCCGCAGAAAGACGTCTGGTAAATTTAACGTCAGCTCATTGACGCTATGGCAAAATACGTCCATTAGAAAACACCATGAAAGATTTTAATATTTAATATTAATTTCAATATATTTGGAGAGCAAAAAACTTTCGATACATGGTTAATGGCTGAACTGTCCCCAGAAAACAGTGCAGAAAAAGCAAGAGAGGTTAAAAGACACACACTGGACGACAGAGAAATCGACAAAATTGACAGACATGACATAAACACTAAACGGAACATGGTATGGGCTATAACAGTGTTTAAAGACTGGTTAATCAAAAAGATAACGTCAACACAGACTTTGACACTTATGGGGCAGAAAACCTCAATCAGGTGCTGTGGTCATTCTATACATCTGTTCAAAATTTCAACAGTAAAACTTACGCAATTTCCACAGGGTTTATGTTGCTATGGATGCAGTTCCAACCATAAAATCTAACAGACTATCTTTTAGCAGAAGCACTAAAATAATTTTCTAATCAATAAAATCATTTTTAAATCAATATTTTGTGTCAAATTATTGATTTTTTCAGTAAGTAGCTGTGTAATAAGCAGGATAATATACAGCCAGCATCTTGTATCTGGT
Organism: Macquaria australasica; assembly: GCA_005408345.1. Lineage (NCBI taxonomy): Eukaryota > Metazoa > Chordata > Actinopteri > Centrarchiformes > Percichthyidae > Macquaria > Macquaria australasica. The sequence continues at coordinate 333,649 of SEMN01000410.1, forward strand.
TTATTTCTGCAATAATGACCCACTCACTGTAAATTATCCTTTACATACTGTATAAGGCTACAAAGCTAGTACAACAAATATTGTCACCCTTTCCAACATAACTCCAACAGAGGCAATGGTTCCTAAAAGTTGGAACCTTTGTCAGCCTTTTGCCAACATGTTGCCAATACTGGCAAAGGGGGCGCAATGCAAAGGTACTATCTGTATCTGTTTATATCTGTATTTATAACTGTATTTGGATTATACCAGAAGTGGGCATGGCTTATACAGGAAGTTGTTAGAAATGGTCTAGTCTGCTTCATTCTCTGCATTAAATTGTTTTCTATTCCCATATATACCCCTCATACATACAGTATATCTTTAAGTCTGGCTGCCAAAATAATACAATATATTAACCATGTACCTGAATTAATCTAATAATAAAACATGATTTGTATTCAAACCCCACCTTCAAAGCCAGCTAGCTAGTTTTAAGCAGCCCGACTTGAGTTTGCCACTCCTCTCACTGCAACATATATCCAACGTATCCTTTTAATCAAGTCGGTGTACTCTGCTCACTCTTTTGCTGCTGCCACACTGCTCACCTGAAAGTGTTGTTTCCTTTCGGGAGTGACGAGATCAGAGCTTAGACGCCAAATATTAATGTTGTAAACATTCTACATGCATATACAGTCTATTCCACATGAGTTGGCTGACTGAATTATTGTGAATGACACTGATATTTTATAAACTGTGTCGCAGATTTCCTGCATGAAACACAGTAAAATCCAACACCTCATCTTCATGCTGATACAGTGATTGTTTAGGGGGGTTATTATCTTGTACACATCCTTATTAATTGTCCAACGTAAAAATTTGTTTTGGTCATCATCGTTTTTTTTAAAAAACATTAACACGACAATCAAGGCTCATTACCTGCAGCAGCTGACTGACTGTGACCAGGTCTCAGTGACTTATAAGGCCACTGGACTACCTCTAACTTCTCACAGACTTTCTCCTAATTCAACCATTTAGGAGCTACTTCTAGCGTTGGGATGTCTTGTGAATACAGCCTGGTGCGATCAGCCAAAATAAGCAAAAATACCTGTGGGGGTGTACCATTGGTGTGTCAGTGTGATAAGTAAGCTGTAACACATGTCCTAAATATAACCTTAATATATTTAGCTAGTAATCTCGTCATGGTAGAACAGCCATGCTGTCACCCATCCATGTTGTAGCACATGACCTTGACCGTGCATGATGAACAGTGCCCTACTATTTAGCTCATATTTTCTATGTCTCAGTACTTGTCCTGAGAGCAGATCTGTAACCATAACAACAGCAGAAAAATAGTGTAGGACAAGAACAACCAGCTACGAGAAGATTGTAGCCTGTGCATGTGTGAGTGTGTGTGGACAAACCCACACACATTCTCTGACACACTCACTTGCTTATTAAAGCAAAGCCTTACCTCCCAGCATTGATGAGCCCGATGTCTTGTCCAGAGCAGATCTCCTCCAAAATAAAAGCTTCATCACAGGTGGACATGTTAATGTGGGTCAAGTTGGGTTTACATACATCCAACCAGTAGGGGGTGTGTTGACCAGTGGACAGCTGGAGAATGTCAGTTATGAGTGCTGTCACACACAGGCCAAAGATATGGACACCTGCAAAAAACAATACATTTTACAACAGCAAACACTGGATTAGTACCACAGTGACCATGTGAAACTTTGCATTTTTTGAAATGTGTATTTTATTGTGTTTTTATTATGTATCCACCAGTATTCTCACAGTACATGTTTTTATTGTCATTTGTTTATTTCTGTTTCAGTCACTGAAAACATGCATGTAATCACTTGAAGGTATAATGCATGTGTCCTCCCACCTATGAAGCGCACAGCCCTGCGAATGTAGGAGTTGAAATTACAGCCTGCAGCATTGATGTTGGCCTCGGTCTGTGTGGCTGATGACCTCCTGGATAGATAACAGTACAGAATGGCCTCTCCTATCAGAATCTACACAAAGACACAGACAAAGAAAAGATTGTTGGCAATGCAGATTTTATATCACCAGATAAATTTGTCTTACTGATCAGTTGAATATATTAAATATTACTGGACCATTTATTGTTGCTAATATCCTACTTTTATGACTAATTACTGATTTTGTGTTTATTAACACGATAAAATGTTAAATGTAAAAATGTGACAAAAAAAATCCAGAACTTTCAATCACAGATGAAGAAGACTGCAAGATGCGGATGAAAGCTCTGGAAAAAGTTAGCAGAATGATTTTTTTTTTTGTCAACCTACTGTTTCGAAGATCAAGAGTGAACTTCATTTAATCTTTAAAACGTGAAAAGTTGCAGCAAAATGAAGTTAAAACACAAGCAAAAAAGTTCAACCAGATGTGCTGGCAGATGAAAAGTTTACAAGATGAGTAGAAATTGAATACCAGAATCTACGACCTCTGTGAATTCACAGAAATTCTTAACTGGGAACTAACAGCACTGGGAACTAACAGCACTTACTATTCCTATTAGTCAGTCAGAGGAGGACTATTCACTTACCTGGTTTATATATGGTGTATTCATGGTAACAGAGTAAGACGAGTTCATAGAAACAGCCTTAATAAGACCTGATTTAGTGTGGACAATAGCTGGGTCACTCCCTACATGTAGAATCTCAGTCCCTGAAACTAATCAGTGTCAGCCACATGTAGATACTGCTGTGAGGTCCAGTGTGCAGACAGAAGAGGTGGAGGTTTACTTACAGTGGCGGTGGGAGCGGCAAATGCCAAGCTGAAGAGCAGAGGCAGTGGGCAAACTTCCTGTCTGGGCAGGATGTAGGGCAGAGACAGACTGCGGTCATTGCAACTGTACCCAGAATGCACCGGCTGGAAAATATCTGTCAGCTCCAGGAAATAAAGACTGACAACAGAGGAGGCCAGGATAGGGAGCTGCAGTAAAGAAACAACAATATGAAAGAATTAAGAAATGTTCATCAAATGTAAATACTAGCGCTGGGCATTTTTTCAAAATTTGGCGATACTTATGTTGATGTGACACCTAAGTTTAAATACCGATACCAAAGCATACATTTTTCTGATACCTTGCTACTAGGAATTTAAACATATTTTTTCTTTATTAAACAAAAGAAGCAAAAAATTAAATGATATCTAAAAACAAGGATCTGAACAAGAACTTAAATAAAATAGTAAAATAAAATTACTTTATTTGGCTATTATTTTATATGGCTATAAAATGAAATATTCCTATTTAATTCATAAAGTGTCTAATCAAAGAACAAGTAAATAGAGTACAGATTTGATGTGACATTCAATGCCAGTTTTTGGAGCTTGAATACTGGTGCTACGGACACATTTTGGACGACACTGAAAGAGTATTGAGGTTTCAGGGCCCTCTAGACACTGGCACCGGCAAAGGTCAGAAACACCTTTTGAATGGAAGGTTGTGCATCAAAAACAGAAAATACAGAAAAAGTCAGATGACTCAGGTATTAGTTAAACAAGAAACATGTTCAGCTTCCACTAAGGCAGGGCAGGGTTTGGGCTGTGCTGAACGAATGGGAAGGCTATTTTGAATGGGAAGCACTTGTGATATAACATAGTAGTTTTTAAGGAAAGTTTTGAGAACTTGATTTTGGGTTTGTACCTGCAAATCCCTTTGTTAGTTGGGTGTAGATGGAAAATTCAAATGTGTTCAACAGGATGGTGCCTCAGCTGAGGAGGGATGAGCAAGTGTCAACCACTATGGCTAACTGTGACAGGCTTGGACCCCTGTCAGTCAAGGCAAATGTGTCTAAAACATGGGCATTTTTGAAGCTTAATATGCCTTGTATGGAACATCATTTTTCAAGACAACAACAACCTCGTGTCTACACAGGATGTTAGCAGCAGCAGCAGCTGTGTCAACAGGATGCATTCACGTACAGTGTTAGTTTATTATTAGTTTTACAGGTATTTGTTCATAAATCAAATTTAAATTTTGACCTCATGGTGGCAATAGATGAAAAGTCAGGGTATCACCAAAGTTATTACAATTCATCCTGAGGGGAACATGAATGTCTGAACCACATTTTGTGCCAATCCATCATGTAGTTGTATATATTGAGATATTTCAGTCTGGACCAAAGTGGTGGACTGACTGACAGACTGACATTGCTAGAGCCACTGTCGCCATCAGCCTTATAACACCACCAACATGATCATTAGAAGAAGTGACATAAGCTATTGACACTTCTATTGGAACAAATAAAATGGTCCTCAGTTAACCCCAGTTATGGCTGTACACACAAACACACAGACACAAGCACATGCAGTAATAGATGAGGGTAAATGGTGTGTTGCTCCCAGAGATCATTTTTACCAAAGCCTTGTAGTGTGTGACTGGTCAGCAATCTGACAGACTGTCAAAACAAATGACACACCTCTCTCTGCTTCTGTTAACCTTATACTTCTCAAGTAAGCAGCACATACACACACAGACACAAAGACACACAGCTGTAGTGCAGATAGAGGATTATGAAACCAAATTGAATAGAAAAAGAAGGCTGAAAGTCAAAACTCTGCGCAAGGCCAAATATTCACAGAGCAAATATTCACACTGAAAACCATTGGGCAGAAAGAATTTTACTTACTGCACTTGAATCTGTATTACAGTACATATTCAGCCAGTGCATATTTTTGAAAACTAGGCTCCTAGAAAATGTGTTTTATAATCAATAGTACTGGTAGACAGCTATTCTACTCACTCTCTGATTGCTTTGTTGGAGTTGACAAACACAAGGCTACATACAAGATGTGTACAATCAAATGTCTGAGTTTCAAAGACAACACCAACCCAAATTCTTCACAATATTAGTGCAGGGTAAAAAAAAAAATAATCACACACTCAGGGATGTCCATCTTCAACTTTAGTTATACAGCAATAAAGCTGTTTAGAGATTTTTTGTAATCATATCAGCTTCCAAACTATTCTGATGGCGTAAGTTTTTGTTGCTGTGTTGCTTTCAGTCCATCCTCAGTGTCAGATCCATGGGTTGGAGTGTCTTTTTTTTGCACCACTGGAGGCACAAATCCTACACATAGGAGCTTTAAAGTTAAAATACATGGGATTTTGATTATATTAAACTCTATTTTGGTACTTTTGATGGACAGCATTAATGTTGGTAATTTCAACCAGTTGTTAACTGATTCCTCTCCTACAGCCATGTCAGAGCTGCCAGTCAAAAATGATTACTTTTTGTTCCTTCACTGTGCAGAATGATGTATGTGCAGAGTTTGACAATAGAAGGCTGTTTTCACATTAATTTGCTGAAGAGGGGAAGTTTCTCAGTGTTTGCCTCAAATCTCAGCTGAACACGTGGACGTACCAGCAGGATATCACAACTACTACACTGAGAATGGACTTTTCAGTCCCACAGTTAAACTTTTGAATTGACAAATATGTATAAGTAGAAGAATTTTAAGACTTTTTAACAAGGTAATTGAATTTTCTAATGTCTTAACATATGTCTGGAAGTGATCTTTACTGCAAACTGAACATTTCCTACTGCTGCTGTTTCAAATTAAAAGCATTTCACGTGGCAATCAACGGCGCAGCTTTTATTGTGAAGTAGCGACCAGAAACGGGAAAGTATTTGTCACCAAGGTTAGCACTAATGAGTCTACAATACAAAGGCTGCAGTCAAATAGTCAAATAAATTACGTCCTTTCTTTTTCCCTAAACTCTTTTCCTTGACCTCGATGGAAAACGTCATGAGGTCTAAGAGAATCCCACTGTGTTAAGAGAATCCCACTGCACTTACACTAGGCTACGTAATTATGAGACGGCAAATGTTACTGATGTGGGTCTACCATAAAGGATGGTCCAGTGTACCCTATGCTAAAGGAGATAAGAAAGGAAGCATTGAAGCACCTTTCCTTAACATTTAGAAGACTCGACCAGCTCTTATCGTGGATGCCAGATACTAGATACTAGATATTAGATACTTCCAGGTCATTTCACTCAGTTAGGAACCTTCCTAAGCAGAAAAAGACTACTCCACCACAGCCTATATGTGGTCAACGCGTCGCTACAGTAAACAACACTGTTTACTGCAACATGCCGTTCATTCAGCTCTTTTTGTCTGGTATGAAGATTACATTTGCATGTTCATGTTTCTCCACAAACACACCATTACAGTATTGCACAAACACACTATTGCCATTTCACAGTGTTGTACCTTTATTCTGAAGTACTTTGTCCCTAGTCGAGTTAATTACTACTTCATTTCAACAACCTTGTGTGACAACCTTGAGGCAATAATGCAAAGTTGTTAATTTGTTGCTTTAAATGCAGCAAAGTAATGTCACATCTACCCTTGAAAAGTATGTTATCTGAACTTTCATACAACTGGTAGTAGAGCTGAAAAGATTAGAGAGGTAGTGCACACTTAAACATGTTTTTTGAGCTGTAAACTAAATGATATGACTGTACTGTGATGAAACACATCAGTGCTGGTGTTAATGTTGACATTTCTTACTTCAACCGGTTGGGATTTATCTATATCAAATATAAAAACAGACTCTAATGTCAGTCAGTCTCCCCCAAGTCCCCTGACCATAGACTGCATATAAAAATGGACGACATGACAGCTCCCCAAAAGTGAAGCCAAAACATCTCAATCGCCCCCTGGTGGCTGGCTGCAGTATAGGTCATAAACCCCGCCCCCTCCATGTTAGCGGATGGTACATAGGCCAAACTGAAAAATCAAAGTATACGTCAAATAAAATTTTACCAAAGATGGTTTCTGTCATTTTAAGTAGTTCTTTTCACGCTGATGTTTGTTCAAGTGTTTATTTTTCTGATAAGATTGGTTTTAATTAGTTATTTGATGCTATAAAAATGGGGTGTGACATCATGATTAACAACTGTGAGTGTGTTCACGATTGGTTTGGGCAGGTGTATGGGCAGGACCTCAATACCGCGGATCCTCCGCGGATCACTACTGCACAGACTCTGGCTCCAAATGACATCACCAGCGCAAGATGGCAGCTCCCGTATCCGAGATATTTTGGCTTCATTTTTGAAAAGTGGGAGGAAGTGGAGACGTGTAGTCCATCTTTATATACAGTCTATGCCCCTGACCCACACACTACGTAGCTACGAGGCCACGCCTCCCACAGTTGTTGTTCCCTCACTCATTGCATTTTTTTAATTTACAGGGAGAGAGGGTTCTAGCTGAATTTGAGGGTGGGGTTACACTTTAATAAATGAGTCGATCAACAGAAAATTAATCAGCAACAATCTTGATAGCAGATCAATTGTTTTACGTCAGTTATGTTTTCTGGTTCCAGCTGCTCAAATGTGAGGATTTGCTGCCTTTCTCTGTTTTATACAGTATTACTGTAAATTGAATATCTTTGGGTTTTGGACTGTTGGTCAGACAAAGCAACTCTCTGTTTCCACAGCCTGCAAAGTCAGGACTACCCACCAGGGTTGCTATAAGTTTCTTGCGATCCCTAGAATTACACATTTACCAATTCTTACCTCTTCACAGCATGACAACACCAAATAATTAAAAGTCAGTATGCCTGATATTCTAACAAATTCACAAAGTTAAGATGTATATTTGGTGTGGCAAAGACTAAGAATCTACAACCATGCTGGCAGCTCTGTGAGGCTGTGCTTATATCAATTTTCTTCAGTTAAATGCTAATGTCAGCATGGCAAAATGCTTAAACTGACCATGCTAGCATGCTGATGTTTAGCAGGTTTAATGTTTACCATGGTCATGCTAACATTTGCTAATTAGCACTAAACACAAAGTGCAGCTGATAATAATGTATTGTTTTGCAGGTATTTCGTCAAAAATCAAAGAATTGGACAAATATAAATTCTGACCTGATGATGTCGCTAAATGAAAATATTAGGGGATCGCCAAAGTTATTACAAAGTATCCTGTGGGAAACATGAATGTTGGTACCAAATGTCATGGCAATCCATCCAATAGTTGTCGAGACATTTCACTTAAAATCACAAATGTCCACAAATGGAAAAGTCAGGAGATCACCAAACTTGTTAGGATTCATCCTCTGGGGACAATGAATGTCTGTACAAAATGTCATTGCAATCCATTCAGTTTTTGATATATTTCAGTCTGCGATGGACCCAGCGACCGACCGAGATGTTGCCATCCATAGAGCCATGTGCGTGGCTTAGACAGGATTCACAATTGTTTCTACTGTGTAAACTACAGCATTAAATTTAAAGTAATCTCTATTAAAATCACAAGGATGCACAAATGCTCCTGAACGTCTGCCACCATCTTTAACCCACACCACATGTATAACATCATGACTGTCAACGTGATCTTCAGTAGTTCAGTAGATCTTCAGGTAGTGCAATACAACTTTTCACCTTTCTCACTCTCACATCTGCAAAACCGTGCTAAATCCTGGCATTTAATCTAGGATTAGATTAAAGCTGGGGTAGGCAAAATCTGTGCAACCTAAGCAAAACCTTCCGCCTCTCTCTCTGCTGCCTCGTATCACTCCGCTAAGCCCCTCCCACCAAACCCACAACTTGAGATAATGAGCCTGAAGCTCCCTGTGGAGGGACGTGTTGCTGCAGGCAAAGGAGGTATAGGAAATTTATCACAAGTTGCAGGATTTTTGGCAGGATTTTCCGCCATTAAATCAGGCTTTCACCATCTGAAGGGACGTGTACGTGCGTCTGCATTTGCAGAACAGCCGATACAAACACACCGTCTCTCTGAAATAACCTGTGATTGGCTAAAGTCTCCTGTCACGGTCTAGATTTTCTGAAGCCTGAAAACAGAACCAAGAGGGGGGGCTGAAGTAGAGGTTTGCTCTCAGACCACTTGAATTACAATATGCTGCACAGTTAATATGGATTTGTTGGCAAATGACTCCATAACAATACTGCCTACCAAACCCTTTAAATGCTAGTACACTGGTACTGATTTTTTATTTCTATAAATTGTAACTCTCATTCTAACTAACTATTTTGACGATTCCCTGCATGCAGGAATCATTTCTGTATTTTTTTCCCAGTGAGAAATGAAACAAATCATTAAAGTGTAGGAGGGTTTACAAAGCAATTTCATGGGTATCAGTCAATAGTACCTGCAGTAAAGCCTGCTTCCTGCCTTCAGGAGCTGCTCACGCACCTATGAGAATTTCAATACTCTGCTTTTGAAAACTCTGGGGAAACACTTCATACTTGTCATTTCTTCATGGAAATAGCAAATCCCAATAATAATAATGATGATGATCTGTATCTGCATAGCATATCACATTATTAGGATGTAAAACCTGAAGATGCCAATGATCCATGCTGGTCGTACTGGTCAATGGCCAGCAACTACAAACTGTTAAAAGTAATTAGCTGTGCAGGGCTGTCCATGTATTAGCTACATTCTTTATATGTATGAACCTTTATCACAGCTGAATGTTATTTCATTTTAGATCGTTAAAGTTTTCAGGTCACCACAGTTCCTGAGCATAGTAAGTATTATTAACCTATGTAAATATTAAAGTTATGTGTTGGGTGAAATAGAACAATTCAAACTATGTGGAGGTCACTATTAAAGCTGCATTCATTATTTATTTGGACACTTGGGGGCAACAGAACAAGAACAACATTGGCATATTATCGCCTTATGAAGTTGAAACTGGGTGTATCAGAGCTGTCTGCTGCTGCTGGAAATTAGATTGGAGAAAGCTGAGTTTGTGGTAGGAATGCCACAGTGAGGACATTTTCCCACTGGTTAATAAACTTGTGACACCAGTGTTACCAATTACACTGGACATTTTACAAGAAAAGATATTCGTCGATGACGCTCAATATCTGTAGAGCGCTTACTTTGATCTTTAATGTTAGATCTTTAGATCTTCCCCTTACTTTGAAAAAATCAAATGCTTGGAGGGTTGGTCACCTTCATAAGACAAGGTTTACAGATTGCCTCATTAACGTTATCAGGTTCCCTATAGCATTGGGTTTAAATCTGAAATATTGCCAAATAGCCACTTTTGCTTTTCGCTTTGACACCAAATCCTCCACCATCGTCTTTTGTCGGTCCTTACTCTCATCATGTGATTAGTGAAATCTGACTCCTGCTACTCTGTACTGTGACTCTGCTGCTGCTGCTGCTGTATGGAGCAGACACTTTCTGATTATAATTGTGGTATTGATGACAAGCTTAGTATTTTACAAATTGGGGTTATTTTTATTTGATGAATGTGGGCGCTGATAGGTGAAAATTAACTAAATGGGTTTGTTGTGAGTAGGGACGAGGATTTCTGTAGAGGTTAGCAGTTTCTTTAAGACAATATTCACAATTCTCATCCAATAAATCAAATCCTGTCCCCTGCCTATATCTTGGTTAAAGTTATGATAAAAAGATCCCCATTTGGTTTGGAATGTGGACAGAAAACCTCAGTATCATGTTTCAACTTTTTAGAAAGAGCAAAGAAACCCTTTCTGAAAAAATATATTGAAAACTGAAAGCTGGTGGAAAGCTACCCTAGAAGTGGAGCAGCACTGACTTTGTATTTCACAGCTTCATTTCATTTCATGCCAAACAGATGTGTGCACCAACAAGCCAACTGAAGATCATTCATTAATACAGCAGACATCCCTGGTGTTATCAAGGTCATTGATGGGACTCAGCCCTTTCAGTCTCGTTGAATAACCATGTTTATATAGGCTGGCCAATAGGTGAGACATTTTACACACACAACATTTTCTTTGCCTCTTAATATCAAATGAATAACAAAGTAATAGTATTGCATCCATACAAATAAAGCCATTAAGCATCAGCTTATAAACACTAAAAAGATTTTTTTAAAATAGTTTTTCAAACATTTTGTTCTTGTGCTCTATATATTGATTGAAAAGAGATTTTGTTTCTGAGGTATGAAAGCAGAGGTGTTCAATACATCACCAATTGGATCTTAAACAGTGACTATATTTACATGCACACTAATTTTCCACTATTATTCCGACAATATTCTGAATTTGATACGGGTCATGTAAACAGCATATTCCATTTGGATATTCCAAATTAGGCTTCATTCCAAATGTACCATTTTCCCCATGCCAATATTATTATGGACGTGTATACAGCGCATTGGGAATATGCATCTCAGTTTGGGTTTTTAGCGCAGTTTGCGACACATGGCTTCTTGCCTGTTTACACCAGCTCTGTGTGTAAAGAAACCAACCAGCCAACAGTTGCAGGGTTGGTGGAAAGGAAAAACACACCTATTTTTAAACATGATGAAAGACTTGGATATTAACAGGTTTTTGGATATGCGCAAATATCGCAACGCCAACCTTTTCAAGAAGCTATGTATTAGCCATGTAAACAGCTTAGTAGGAATCTTGTCTTTTTCGGAGTAATCGCAAAAAATTTAATATTATGTGCATACACGTAGTCAACGAATCCTCAAGCTGAGCAAAGAAAACTGAATCATCAGTGTCATTGACCAAATCAATCCTCACAGGTGACTGAAAGTGTCATTGCCAGCTTAGCCATGGTATACACAGTATGTTGCAACCTGTTTAAAATTAGAGCCCGGTATATTGGCCAATTATCACAGATAGATTTGTATCTGCGTACGTGTCAGCCGATAAGTATCAAGAAATTGCAGTACAGAAATACCAAAGATATGTTTGAGGTAATTCAGAAACAGTGTCTCCATGACATCGTTTGTCCACGAGGGAGCACTGACAAGTTTATTTTTCAACTGTAAAATTGTGGGTTCTCTCCGGGTACTCTGGCTTCTTCCCACAATCCAAAGACATGCAGATTAGGTTAATTGACGACTCTGCCCATAGGTGTGACTGTGAACGTGATTGTTTGTATCTATGTGTCAGCCCTGTGATTGACTGGCGACCTGTCCAGGGTGTACCCCGCCTCTTGCCCAACAGCAGCTGGGATTGGCTCCAGCCCTTCCGCGACCCTCTGAGAATAAGCGGATATAGATAATGGATGGATGTAAAATTTCCCACTTAGCATATAGTATTTAAGTGATATTTATCAAAATGTTTATGTAACAAAACCCCAGAAGGTTAACATCTTGAAAAACCAATATTGTATGTGAAACCCTGTCTTACTTTCTCCCCACTGTTCACCTAACCAATTGTTGCATAAAGTGGGCATGATTGTTATTTGGTCTTTTTTCAGAAAGTTGCAATACTTGTTTGACACAGCCCCCCTGCTGTCGGACAGGGGGTTTCCGACGCTGTTAGATGATCTGACAAGGACTTTCTTGGACACATACTGAGGACCTCTATGATTTGCATTTTGGAAATAATAAAAAGGAAGATAAAAATGCCCTCCACGGCAAAATACATTGAAAACTGAAAGCTAGTGGGAAACTAACTCGGGAGTGTTGCAGTACTTTCACAATTAACGCCATGGTCAACAGATGTGTTAGAATCCAAGACTGAAGACCCCCAGGAGCAAGGCAATGATGTCACAGCATTAAGAACAATGATGCAAATCCTCCGGGTGCACTATATCATGCATATCTGATGAAGAGAATACATCGTGATGATAATTTTAAAGACATATCAACCAAAGCCTTAGTGGCCACTGAGGAAACCAGGCTGCAGCAGGGATGTTTTTCTCCTCTTAACGTCTCTAGCCCTGAACACACAGATATAAAAATACACCCCATTCAGAGGGCCATGTTGCCTAGCAGCCAGTTAGTGGGTAGGATGGTGTGACAGTGTGTGAAAAAGAAAATGTAGGAGACACAGAGCAGCTCTGTCAGGGAGAGAAAGAAGAAACGAGCAACAATTATGATGGATTCAGAATGTTTTATAACCCAAAGCAAGGAAGATTCAGCCCTATCACCCAACACTAATAAATACTGATGTGCAATTTTGTGTTCTCGCCAGACTTCACAATATTGTTGATTCTGGAGAAAGAGGACAAACTGAAACTGTCCTTAAACATGTGCTCTCTTTACAGTTAACATGGCAAAATTTTAATAAAAGCATAAAATCAGCAAAAACAGCATGCCAACAGGCTTTTCCCTCATTAGTCAGTCATCCATAATTCAGTGTGCCTAACATATAATATACAGCACTACCTATAGCTTGGTGGGATCATGGTTATATCATATTGTGTCTCTATTTGAAGATTGGTTTGGAAACTTCCATGCATTGAGCAGAAGGCAGGGAAACACTCCATCACCCACCAACACATCAGACTAACATGACAACATGTCTCATGCAGCTGAGAATGATCAACTAAATATCAACTGGCTTGCACACTGGATACACGAGTGGTGTGGAGCAGGAGCACTGTGGAAAGACTGTTGGTGCTCTCTCTACACTCCACCCCACTGCGCAAGGTGCATTCAGTGTTAGCTTGCTTTGACCTTTGGTTTTGGTTTTGCGGTCTGTGTCTTATGGTCACACACATGTGGACACTGGCTACTGCCACCAGCAGTTGATTTCAGTTGGGTGTTTCGTTGCTAGTACAGTAGCAACCACTACTGGCACAGTTATATAGCATTTGCTGCTTTAACAGATATTGTTAGCGTACATCCAGCCTTTTGTCAGATCCGTGTCCAAAATATTGACAGGCATCTACAATCCAAATTACCTTGTTGGAGCATTACCTGTAGGTGTAATTTAGTAGACTTTAGTTTTTCTATGATCAGCTTACTGCTAACCAAGCTAGCCACTATACAAGTTCTTTGGAGCTAATGTGCTGCTAATGCAACATTCTAAATAACTGCTGAATTACTGATATGTATTTTACTCTTTTTACCTACTGTATACTCTTGTGGACACTGTGAATGTTTACTAGATTACTTACTGTACTTGGGGACGTAATGTTGCTCTTTCACTGGTGATACTTTGTTCTTGGCATGAAGCACAATCTAACTAATTTGAGAGCTTACAGTTTCCTTGTTACTGCACTAACTAATTTTTACAATACCTTCGGTCTAAAGGCCTTTACACACTGGAGGCATTTTTTTTCGTGCGATTAATTCGCTGTTGTTTTTTCTTAACTGTTGTTTTTGTCATGAGTACTTTCACACAGAACGCGAGTATTACGCGGCGAAAGAGCGGCGTAATTTTTTTCGGAACAAGGTAGATTTTTCTGAGCTTTCACATGGCGAATAAAGGCATCAACCAAGCATGTTGTGCGGAATGGATGTCACATCACAACTCCGGACCTGTTGATTGTTTGTGTTTCTCATCACCCTGTATTATATGACAAAGGACACAAAAATTCTAAAGACAATGAACTCAAGGACAACATGTGGAGCAGCACTGCTGGATGCAGGGTAGTGAGTAGGTTATGTAGTTTACTTTTGGATGTAGTATTTCAAATTTTCGTGTCGTTTATTCATTATGTCCCTGGTGTGTAAAGGCCTTAACTCTTGTTTATTAAGTCTTTTCTGATTTGTTATCGCTGGCATTATATTGGTTGTCCAATACTGTTGTCACAGTTTCACTATAGAGTGAGAGCTGCAGGAATGAATCCTAATACCCGGAAACGAGTTAGCATTTTTGCACTTTCGGTTTTCTCGTCTCAAAGTCAATGGGTTTCTTGAATGGGTTTTTGGTTAGATGCCTGAAATAAGGTTTGTGGTTAACACAAGATGAAGAGATTTTCACGTTTGGTTCTACGACATAAAATACGTCAGTAAATACTCCACTCATGAATTTTGAAGTTTTACGTGTCTTAAAAAAGGCGGTTGCTAACACGTGGCCAAACACAGAAACTCATCTACTCACTCGTCCACCTTCACAGCCTTGTTGTGTTTATACTCGCGCTCTTGCAAACTATTCTAACTCAAACTTTCCTAAAGGCTTTTGTAGAAGAGGTAAGCGTGCAAATTCAAATTACAAGTTGGAAGCTTAGTGGTGGTAACATTGAAATCGTGTGTGTCGTTTATAGCAAAAAGCTAATAAAAATCTATTGCTAGATTAGCTTTCTGGAGATTGCATTTATGCTTCAGAAATCATAAAAGATGAAGAGATTTTCACATTTTGTTCTACAACATAAAATACGTCAGTAAATACCCTACTCGTGAATTTTGAATTTTTACGTGTCTTAAAAAAGGTGGTTGCTAACAAGCGGCTAAATGAGACTAGAGAGGTTGTCGGGGACATTAAACGTCATCACGCCGAACACAGAAACTCATCTACTCACTCGTCCGCCTTCACAGCCTTGTTGTGTTTATACTTGCGTGCTTGCAAACTATTCTAACGCAAACTTTCCCAAAGGCTTTTGTAGAAGAGGTAACGGCACAAAAAGTTAGTGGTGGTGACGTTGAAGTCATGCAAAGTTTTTACTTACTGGCGTTTGCATTTACGCTTCAAAAACCATAAAAGTGGTGTTCATTTGTGAAGATTATCTTGCTGAACAAAACGTGTAAGTATCATAAACATCAGTTTGCCACAGAGCTTATCTTCTGCAACAATCCTAAATCCAATGGAAAAATCCCATTGGCTTTTTGTCGAGGGAACAAGGGCGATGCTAACTTCCGGGTTGGCCTACAAAATTACGTCATCCCTGCAGCACGCTATTACTTCCAGTAAAAACTTCAAAAGCAATCCGCTGTCTTCACCCTTAATTGGAAGTGTGTTTAGCTCAATGCATAGCTATGCACCTACTACACGCATAGTGAGGGCAGGACAACCATACTCTACAGGTTGCTGTTATATCTACCCACTCAAATCTCATCATGTGGCTAAATAGAGAGGGTGTAGCTTAAAATAGAGGAAATGGTTAGCAACAAGACACAATTAATATAGCAAGTTTGATATCATAAACATTGTTACTGATCTAGAGGTGGACACATAATACAGGAAACTACCAGAAAAATTTGCTCGTTTTTCTTGTGGTTTCTGTGGTTGCCATGGTCACCTGGCAAGCTACAGTCACAAACCACGTCACCAAAGGGGCATGTTACCGATTTTAAGTGTCATGGCAATTTTCTGATCACTGTAACTACTCAGCCTGTATAATGTCATCAGGGTTATCGAGGCTTGGGCTTAGAGAGCAATTTATAACACAAAGTGTGCACTACAAACCAAGGGCATTAAGGTAGATTGGATGATATGATAGAAATCTGTCACCCTCAGAGATTTTTCCATGCCTTTTACAACAAAATTGCTTTCCCTTTAATATCTCTGGTTAAGCCATTGTGGGAAATGTTGCAAATCAATGAGTAGAACTGCTTTATGGCAAAATAAAATGTACTGGAGTGTTGTATCTAGGTTTGTCAGGTGTTTAATTCACTGGATTAGGCAAAAGCAGGCATTCCAATCTGGTTATTTTTCTGCAAAGCATTTAATCAGAATATAACTCTTTTGACCATTTTCCAACCTTTCGACCATCAAGGTGTTCAACAATCCTTAAATCTTTTAAGGTCTCCAACAAAAAAGTTGTATCAGCCACAGAGCAGTTTAGTTTTGCTGCCACCGTGTTTCTGTCCCTCCCAGAACCTCGTTCACATCACCTAATGTTCCCCCACGTGGGACAAACATGCGCAGAAATCCAACCAGAGAGAAACGATCGGATTAAGGTTTACAGGTTATAAGGTGCTAATATTTTTCTATTGAAGAGATTATCAAAAGTTTACACCAGCCCTCTAAACCCAATTGAAAATTCGTTCTGATCAGGCCGGATTGGGCCGGTCTCTTCTGATTGAGGTGGTTACATGAGCCGTTTTTATTCTGATTGGGCTATTATTCCGATTATTAGTGGAATATTAGGGTCCATGTAAACTCAGCTACTCAGGTTATCAGGGAAAATATGCTCACTGTGAACCACATAAATGCCTTCATTTATATATATTACATTAATCTAGGTTGCCTGGTAATTCAGTTATTTGTAAGTATGTAAAGATACTGTCTGTATTTGTCCCAGTACGACCTGCCAGTAAACGTTTCAGTACACTCTGTTGGTTGCAGCAAGACTCTATTAACCCACTTCAACCCCAAATCCAACACCTGATGATGCAAGCAGGGGCTGAGCGGTAGCAAGCAACACTCAATACAGACCCAAGATCATTCATTCCATTTAAAATCTTTGAAACCAGGAATACGGAAGTCAGACTCCAGGAAAACATGATTGTCTTGGTGCTGCTCAGCCCAGGGTTGCCTGCATCATCAGGTGGAGATTTTGAGTGGTGATCAGAGCATGGCTGCCACTGTTCTGTAGTACACTGTATAAGCATTCAGTCTATGACAGGTACACAAGAATTAGGCTGACACTTGTTGAAATGGTTCTTTAAGTAACACAGAATAATAGTAAGAGTCCCAAGTCTTTTTTTTTTATCACACTGGCCTGGGTCCTTCATACACCAGGGCTGGCTGTCAGTGTCTATGCAGCGATACCAAATCATCTGTTACTGTGTTCATATTCTAATATGATATCATAGTACTGGATATTTAGGTTATGTTCAAACAAAGGTGATCCTAATTGGCCACTACTACTACCATTACCACCACCACTACTACGGCTAATAGTAGTAATAATAATAATAATAATAATTTTAAATGTTGAAAGAAGCGCACATTGTTGAGCCTGCAGGAAGGCTGTTGCACAGTCTGGGGGCGTATGAGCTAAATGCAGCATCACTGTAGGCTTAAGTCCTGAGGCGAGGAACAATTACTGTGAGACAGTCAGTGGAACACAGTGATCTGTCAGAGACAGGCTAACCTGTGGCAATTCATTTCTTAATAGTGATGATTAAATGGGTATTGTGTCTAAATTGTGTTAGTGGGGCATGAAATTGAAGTACATCCTCATGTCTGGAATCTGGACTGTTGTCATTCACAGTCCTCTATAAACACTGTGGCTCCCTTCACTCTTTTCCTATCAAGGTGTTTTGACTGATCATACATGAATGATGAGGCACTTGAGACAATTGCATATATTGAACAAGCTGTATAAATCTTTGCATCCTGCCCCACCAAACTGCGAATACACAAGGAATCATAATATCCTGTAGAGACTGCAGTGTCACTGGCTGCAAAAAGAGCAGGGTAAACAGGGATGAGGTGAATACAGATTCTCAGTATCCCTGCTACAAAACTGCATGGGTTTCTTGATACCAGGATTACAGCCGGTTTAGCTCACTGTTATGTGGCATCTCAATATAGAATACAGAATGATATCTTAATTTTTATTTGCATCATTAACTTAATCTGATTATGGTTTTCAGTATGGTTGCTTAGACTGCAGGTAACAAGGAGTTCACAACTACATGTTCCTGAGAAAGAGCTGCTAGATACCTGACCATCATCTGTCAGCACCCGCCCCCCACCCCCCTGTGTTGTCCTCATATCAAAACCAGATGCACCAACAACAGATACAGCCTGACTGACTGAGAGCACTGATTCACCAGCACTGATATAGGGACATTTTAGACTGTCGGTCAAGCCACCAGTTAAGTCAGTCAGTCAGTGACTAATAACCAGCTGACCAGTCAGTCAACCAATATATCAGTCAAATCCAACAGATAGCAGCCTGCCAACCAGTCACTTCCATTTGCCGTACATTCTCACCTCTACAAAATAATTCATGTAGTCGATAGATAGATAGATAGATAGATAGATAGATAGATAGATAGATAGATAGATAGATAGATAGATAGATATTTCACCTCTACAAAATAAAAGCACGGCAGCAGAGTGACGCTGTCCTTGGTCTCATTCCCGCCTTTCAGCCGCTCCTTCGCACGAGACATCACGAGCGGCCGGTGGTCTCTCCCGTTGCCCGGAGACAGGGAGCTGTACTTGATTCCCGTCGTAATTTTGGCGAAATTCCGACCGATTCCGGCTCGACCAAGCCCTTAACGGTGGACCTCCATCGCACGGCGAAGTGAGCTGGAAGTGTCGACGCCTGTTTATGGGATTTGTCCGTGGTCGCCCCTAAAATGCGGTTTTGGGCTTCAAAAATGGTGCCAGCGCAGGACTAGCACTGTCTGCCCTTAAACTGTTTGCCCAGTGTGCTGACATTAAACTTCCAGCGGAAATTCATCCTGAAAATGTGTGTGGTGTTCAGAGGAGAGGATTACTCCAGTCACCCCCGGGCACCTCATTAATGCTCATCCACTCACTCTCTCCTCCAGCTATGCTCTGCTGCGGCAGGTGACAGCCGTTAAGTTAGCCAAAACAACCAATAATATTTCCTGTCACGATTTTCAAAATAAACCCATTTGACTATTTCTCAGCACTTTTGTTTCCTATTCAATCAGTTATTCCACTCGACAGTTTAAACAACATTTGTGCAAACCTTAGTAATGTTGTTACGATTATTTCCAGAAGAGTTTTGCTTTTAATTTGATGGTAGTATTACACTACAAAAATAACAACCACATCTGGTCTATTACGGCTAATTTTCGCTAACTTTACGCATACCAGCAGGTGCCAGGCAGTGGAGGAGAAAACTGAGAAGAAATAAACGTAATAACGTCTCACTCTTCACCTATTTAGCCACCGATACTGTATTTTCAGTTTTATATGGCGACTTTTTAAGATCCAGAGACTTTGTTGTGAACCGTTTTAATTATTTTTGCTGAAGTAAATAGTTTTCATTGTAAATTGTTCACGGTGCAGTCCAGAGGAACTGGGACATTTTGGAAAGAAAGCAGAAAAGATAAGAAAATAAATGAAAGAACCACATTCCATTCACCTTCAATGTTTTGGAGATGACTAGGGCTGTGTATCAAACCTTAGTACTTTTTTGGTAGGGACTGAAATGTGTCTGTAGTTGGTTGGATTTGTTTTCTTGTTCACTTATTCTTTAATGAGACAGCCTATTTACTGAGTCAAATCCTAATTTAGCCAATATTAGACCATTTTATTTTGGCAAAGTCCTTGTACGGCTGCTCGTGTTGAGACAACATTTAGCTAACATTTTTGAACTCTGGCTTCTTTTGTTAAATTTGTTAAATTCAACCAAACAAAGTACTGAAATGAGTAAGTAGCCTACTGAAACTCAGGTATTAGCATTGTATCAGCTCAACTATCGAAACATTTCTGATACGCAGCGTGGACATGAGTTGAGAGCAGTTTAGCCATGGAATTATGTTTTCTTCTCAGATAGTTTCATCTGGAGTATTTTCAGAGGGCTGCAGTGGTGACAGTATCTCGTATTAGAATACAGTATCAATCATCCCTCACACCCATCCCTCCCAGCCCCCTGGTGAAGAACCACTGGTATAGCCTTTTTAGGAGTATTTAGTTTCAGAAAGATCTGTGGATTATCCTGACTAACAGGACAATGTTTCTGGAATATACAGTCCTTTTGAGTTTTTCAGATTTAATTTTTCAAACTCCATTTGCCTCTGTTGTATAAAAAGAACCTAAAACTCTCTCGCAGCTAGATAGCCCCAGCAGTCTATTTTTATTTGTATTTGGGTGAACTGCTCCTTTAATAACCACCTTTTCAACCCAGCATTTAGGGTCTGGATTTCACCTACAGAGTGATTCATCTTCTTAAGAAACAACCATCAGAGGAAAACCAAAACCGATCGATGGGCGTGACGTCAGCCGTGTGCTAAAAACCTATTTTCTGCAGGAGTAGCGCGCATGAGTGAGTGTGAACGCCCCCTTCTAGCACAAGAGAGCCGTACTCGCGATAATATGTGGGACACACAGCCCTCAGGACACACAAGTATAAAACACTGTGCCATGTTATGGCCTTAGGCCACTGCCTGCAATATGTTGTCAGCGACTGCTACCATACATGCATCAGCCCTATCAATTACCCTCACATTTCAGTGCCATGAAGAAAGAGGGGAGAAGAAGAGAGCCAGTCGGTTTCAGTATGAAAGAAGGGTGAATATAGCCAAAGCAGACTGACAGCTGAAGGTACTTTGATTAAATACTGTATTTAAGAAAAGGGATAAATAGTTAGACTATGTAATAAATCATTGTGTTTTCATTTGTAATCTATAAAAAAGCCTAGAGTTGATTAAATTGACAGAAGAGTAATTTTATCAGTGGCAGGCTACTAAATTCAAAATACATCTGAAAGCTAAAGAAATTAGAGCTTAGAAATTGGAAAATGAACATTTAAAATCATTTCCTCCTGTATTTTAATGCATGGTACACAGCACAAATATAAGTGTTAATGTAACTATGAGACTGTCAAAATCATCAATATTTGACCAGGTCACTTATCATCATCATCATGAATGCTTACAATGCTTACAACTTATTTTGGTTTGGGTTTGATCCCTTTTTTTGGTTTGCAAGCTTACGTTGTCACAGATATTTATGACAATAAAATATATTTTAAAAATGTAAAAATGAATTCTTACAATGGATCACAGCATGTTTCTCAAAACAGAAAAACCATTACACAATCCTATAGTATCTACACTGAATTACATAGATATCCTGTTTGCTAATGCTGCTGCCGCTGCCTTTTAACCATTGGACACCATTTGATTCATTACTCAAGACAGCTATAGCACTCACTGAGTTCAAAGTAAGCAACCATAACACCAGATAACAGGATAGGTTATAGTCTTAAAGTGGCTGTAATTGATATTTTTTACAATAACAATGTATCAAATGAAAACATGTGAGAGACGCATGAAAACAATGTGACATTAGCCATGTTTCCATTCAACTGTCAAGCAAACAACATGTTCGCCATAACATAAAAGGTGATGATAATTCAATGCTGCGTTCACAGCTTGTTTCTGCTGCTCCCAAGCTGCTCCCCGTTATTGCAGGTTTAAAAGTTCCTCTTACCAGCTCTGAACTGGGGCAGACTGGTGGGACCATGCTGCTCACTACTGGAATGAAATGCAAAACAAACTAAGACACCTTCCTCTGAGGGACTATAAAGCTGTACTTGCTGGTATTTTTAACATACTTGTAAATGTTGCAATTAGTGTCTGTGTGTGTGTGTGATGACTGCTTTGTGTAACTGAATTGTCCTTGTAGAAGAGACTCCCTGACTAAATAAAATCTAACTAATTCTATACAGCATATAATAGTAGCATAATAATTCTAGTAACAGTAGCATGTTATTTTAATTACCTATGATGCTTTTTAATATGTGATGGAATAGAATCTCCTGTGTTGGGTACAGAATTATACAGAATGTAGTACAACTGCCTTGCTAATTGTTGACAAATGTCAGTGTGTGTGGGGAAGGGGGAGGAACACTTCCTAATTATATTTAATTATTCATCAAAAATGAATAAATCCCTTCTGGCAACAAAGTGACAGGCTTTACACCAGCTGGAAGATATGAACCATGTTGTCAGTGTTTTGCAAAAAGATACAACTAAATTGAATTTCCTTTTGATGTAACGGTGTTATATGATTTTGTATTTGTTGGTCAGTAGTCAACAGATGGAAATGGCAAAATCAGAGATGCAGGTGCAGATCTTAACAATGATTACACATGCTTCACATAAAGTTCTGTGTTTAAAATAAGACATTTAAAACATATGAGTACAGTTTGAGTACTGGCATTTCTTATCTTGCATGCATCCATACTAACCATCCATAACCAGAGTTTGCTGTCAAACTTGATAGCGATGTACTTTCATTTTAGGTCAGATCTCATCGCTGTTGTCCTCTTCTGACATGAATATCATGCAATTTAATTAATGTATTAAGATAAGATAAGATAAGATAAGATAAGCCTTTATTGTCCCACAGCGGGGAAATTTTTAGCGTTGCAGCAGCCAGCAAAAGTGTCATATATAGAAATACAATAGAAAAATAGAAAAATAGTCCTGTACACAGTATAGACAGAAATAAATAATAGAGTGACTGAGTGCAGTTGTAAGTATGAACAAATAGATAAGATAAAAATATTGCACATATATAATATACATGTATATATAAAATATTTCACAGCAACATAACTGATTAACTGATTGATTATGATTTTATTAACACTACTTTATGGGAGGCCCTTGAAGAATAACACTGTTAATATTCTATCATTTTCTTATAGTCAACAAATCCC
This sequence comes from Macquaria australasica, assembly GCA_005408345.1. Lineage (NCBI taxonomy): Eukaryota > Metazoa > Chordata > Actinopteri > Centrarchiformes > Percichthyidae > Macquaria > Macquaria australasica. The sequence continues at coordinate 356,640 of SEMN01000410.1, forward strand.
ATGAAAAGACCAAACCAACATAGAATGTATCCTACTAACAAGTATTGTGTGTGTATCACAGCCTGATATATCTTCTTCCTCTGTGCCATAGAGCTCCATCGTTGTTCAAAAACTATTAAAAACACATCAGTGAGTCACACTGTTGCACTGGGTGACGTGTTCCTTCATTACCATGAACACACTCACTGTAGTTTATTTGGACTCAATTTCACGTTGCACCATCCTGCTGCCCCAAATACTCACTAGAGCACCAACTGTGGATTAATCCACTGCTGAAAATAGTCCCCAACACATGCACTATTTCCTCTTGTTTAAGTAATGTTTTCTAAAAACTTCAGTGGCCAGCTGTTTGGGGAAATTACTGAGCCCTTTTTAAAATTGAAATTATATATGTTTATACTGTTTTTTGAGATTAATGTCTTCAGTTGAAAAAAAAAAATGGGTTTGGAGCCGAGAGCCACAGACAGGGTACAAAAGTCAGAAAGTACTGAGAGACGGACTAACACATTGTTGGTTTTAGTCTTTGCATGGCATTTGTTCATAATAATTTCCTTCAACCTGATGCGATTCTAATGAAACATCAAGACCAGATTTTAACCATATTCTAAATGAGATTTCAGAACCTTTTCCACACTGACAAGAATATAGTTCTGAGGGGAAACACTATACACTGTTAGCAGGACTGCTTGTAAACTGTGCACATTGCAACTTCTAAGTCTCCAAACACAGGAATATTCTATGTGTCAGCTGTATTTATAGCGCTGGGGGTTAGTTTATTAGATTCAATGTGGGTGGCAGCGTTCACTATAATTGCAACAATCTCCCACAATAACTGAGACACCATGAGAGGAAAAGCTCCTTCCAGTCTTTTTCTATTGTCCTGCTGTGATTTGCTTCCCAACACTGGGTCTTATTTGAGCCCTCTGTGATCTTTGCTTTACCCCCTGACACTTCATTATGTTACTGCCGGCTATTTGTTATGTCAGTGGTCTAGGAACTGAAGGTTATACTGCTGTTGCACACATCACTACAACATGTAATAGAGCAAGAGAAGAGACTGACCTGTGGCCTGATCCTCATAATTTCTTCATGGCAGAGATCCTGTATTTGTACTGTATCACTGTATTCTGATTTGCTTCACCTGTTTTTCTGACTACTGTTCTCTGCTCTGCTGTCACTTATAGATTCTGGGCCAGCAAAATCATGCCAGTCCAATGGGGGATAATGCTCTCTCTCTCTCTCTCTCTCTCTCTCTCTCTCTCTCTCTCTCTGCAAAGTATTAGGTGATAATGATAATAAAACAATAAGAAGAAGAAGAAGAATTTAAAAAATAATAATAATAATAAAGGTACAATTCATAAAATCAGGAAAATAGCAAAAAACTTAAATACACATGTGAGATGGAAGTGTGTGTTGAAGTTTAGTGTGTGTGTTGATGTTGGTGTGTGTGTGTGATGATGATGATGTTGGTGTGTGTGTGTGTGAGTGTTGGTGTGTGTGTGTGTGTGCTGATGTAGCAAAGACAATATTGCCAAAGCATCAGGTAATATTGAGATTAAAAATAAACTAAAAAAAGCAATTCATAAAATCAAGAAAATAGCAGAAAACTTATATACACATATGTTTAGTGTGTGTGTGTGTGTGTGTGTGTGTGGGGGGGGTGATAGCCTACGTCAAGATACTTACAGTATTTGTCATATTCAGCGATGTTTTATTATGTGTCCCTAAGTTTGTGACACGCAGTCACACATTGTGCAGCTAAGTCTGCTGCAGGTCCTTCTAATACAATCTGTTGCTTTTCACTGTCATTGAGATCTGTGAAGTTTGGGATTAACAAATTAAATTTCTTAAAGTAATTTACTCTGATATGACTATCTGTCACATTTTAAGAGGAAGTGCAGATCTGTCTCTACCTTACCTGTCGTGCAGTGACCACAGGCTCTGTCCTCTGTTGGTAGCTAGGACTTCTTGTGTCGTCCTGTCTCTATGGCAAGACTGTGGTCACTGAGTCTCTCTCTCTCTCTCTCTCTCTCTCTCTCTCTCACCCTTCCTCGTCCTCTCTCTGATTTACAGAAACTCAAATGTTTTTATTGATTGATGAGATTATCTCTGTCCTAAGATACCATCTGGGAATCTCTGCAAAACAAAATAGCACACCAATCATCATATCAACTCTGTCCATCAAGGCAGATTGACAAGCAGATGCCATACTAAAATATACCAATTTGCTTGGCAAAAAGAAGGTGGTTGGAGGCTTGGGCGACCACTGGGACATGAACAGGAACCATGGGGGGATGGCTTGTCTGTTTTTCAAGTAAATAAATAAATCTAAATCTAAATAAATATTTAAAATAAAAAGGAGTGAATAGATGGATAAATAAAAGTAAAAATATAATAAAATCAAATAATAGAGACATTTGGCAAATTTGGCTCAGGGCAAAAATGCTGTAATAAAAAAAACTTCAAATTGCTCTGGAATTATTTAAAAGATGTTGAAGATGAATAGATACAGCTGTAGTGAATAAATTAATTTTTATAAATGAACCAATTATTACTGCAACAATTTAAAAAAAAAGCTGAAATTGTCTTTTGAATAAAAAAATTAATAGATTTCACTGGACTTATTTATTTGGATATATGTAAAAATGTTTCATCATTGACTTATTTTCTTACTTTTATTTAATTTTATATGTATTTATGTTGATCCTTATTAACAGATTTCATTGCTCATTTATTCACTTTACCATCTATTATTCATAGCCTATAATTTTGTCACATTTGGTCTTCAGTACATCTCCATTTCACTGTCAATGAATATCCAAAGTGATATACCCAAATTCAAATGGTTAAAATTCCTTTAATAACTCAAAATTAGCAACAAAACTACTTTTTTTCCTAACATCACATCCCACTGTATGTATGTATGTATGCATGTAGCCTAGTCCTATACTCTGACCTGTAAATGGAGCACAGCTTTATCAGCGACTGAAATGCCAATATTAGCATGTGCTACAACTCACTGATAGCTAAATAGCTTTAGAAATACAGTGCTTCTAAATAAAATATGACAACAGGAACACTTTTTATTTCTATTAGTATCGCCTCCGGTACAGCAGGTGGTAGTGTGTGTTCTATTGACTCGTATGTCAACCGCCATTTTTACTTGGAAGAAAAACGACACCGTGGGATAGCAGGACTAGCAGCTAGCTAATATTTACAAAGTGGAACATGGATTACAGATGCGTTTCAAAGTTTTCCCGCTTGTGTCTCTAAGGTCATGAGCTTTTGAACACCTTGTTTCTCCGTGAGCTCACACTACGGACACACACAGCGACGCTGTAACGCTATATTAAATGAGCAGCTATGGAGAAAATGTTCAGCCAGTGGAAGAAGCAGTGTCTGAACAAGCTGGACCTGAGTAAGAAGGGCAGTGTGGATGAAGATGTTGAACATGTAGTGTCTCTGCTCAACAGCTGTGAGGAGTACTTCACCACCAGCTCCTGCTCTGGTAGAATCATCCTCATCGATGGGGTGAGAGAGGCTTTACTCAAGACTGGACTGTGAGGACAGGTCCTCTGTTTCCAGATAGTCCTAACACGCTATCAACTACAAGTTCTTTTATTTTTAAGCTTTTATCAGAGCCTTGGGTATTCCTTTGACATGAAAAAAATACATAATTATTTAAAATGTTTCAAAGAGATTGAATATTGCCACAGCATTTTGTCTACCAACAGTAGTCTGGTATGTTGGTGTTGGCCTTGTTATTTAAAATCCTGTCTCGTCTTCTCCCTTCTAGGCTCCAGAGAGCACTGATGTCCAGAAACACAAGTGTGTTTGGCTGTTTGTCTCACACCAGAAATGCAAATCTGATGACCTGGTGAGATATGACAAACTTCAGTACTAGTGATATTTCATTTGGATCTAATATTAACAAAGAGTGCATTGTGTTTGCTCTTCAGATGTCTGGCCTGGCCAGGTCCAGTGGAGATGCAGTGTTGAAGTTTGAGCCCTTTGTGTTGCATGTTCAGTGTAGGCGCCTGGATGATGCACAGCTGATGGTGAGATTGACTGAATAACTGAATGTATGTGTCTGTGTATAGTGTTGAACCATTACAGTGTTGATTTATGAGTCAAAAAGACAACATAAAGGTGAAGGTCTAATCTTCATGTGTGTAAGAATTGATTCTTACTAATTGAGATTAAAGCACTATACTAGTGATTTTTATATGTTCTAATAAACCATTACACACACTTTACATTATGGTCAGTTATCTTTTAAAGCCTACCATTCTGTATGTCTTCAGATTGATTTCCGTCCTTCCAGTGAGCCTTTACTTTCCTTTGATTTCAGTCCAGTAGGGACATGAACTTGCAGAGACTTAGAAGAGTGATGGTTTTCTGGGTTTTAGGACTCATTCCTGCAGCACACTATGATATGCCACTCGTAGTGTCATATGCAGGCTCCTGTTGTTCTACTGTCATATGGCACACCAAAATGAAACACCAAAACAAGATGACATGTGTTCCACTGATATTTAGCACTTTTTACTGGCAGCCACTATATAGAACTGGTAGCTTATACCATAGTAACAGTATGCCTCTCTGTTGACTATTTTGAGTCACTAAGAATTGGCACTTTTCATTCTCAATGTTGCTGACTTGAAAGTGGACTGAGACAGGTGATGTATCCCAGTGAACAATTAGTCACCTATATTCTTTTGTCCATTGGTAATGCAGTGGTGAGCAGGGACCATTTTAAAAGCTTTCCTTGGGTGGTACATACAGGGATGGTCCTGTGTCAGAGAACTGATGGCCATCTACCAAACGGCTAACCATTAATGGCAATAGAAATAATGGATGTTCTGAAAAGGATAATATGAATCAGTTCATTTCTTACAGTGCAGCAGCCAATTATCTAATCACAGATTGTCAGGTTGTCCTTGAATGCACCAGCAGTAAGTTTCCTTCCCTGCTTACGTCCACCTTACCAGGAGGTGATGTAGTAAATTTGACAAAAAAGACAATCAGTTTTTCACTGTGATTGATTACCTGTCCTAATCAAGTTTCAAGTCTTAAGTTCATTCATAGTGTTATGAAATGATGTGAAACTGATGGCTGCCTAGAAGGAAGGAAATCAAACTAAAACTTACTGTATGCTCTGGGAAAAGCATTAGCAATTTGTAGTTAAAGCCTCAATCTGTCATTGATGTCCAGTTCAATTTATACGTCACTGTCACGATCAACATTATGTCGAATTCCAGTTGTAACCCATGGAATGCAGTCCACATGGTCTGCATTTAAATACAAAATATACACACCACTACATGGACTGGACTTGGAACGTGGACCATGTGGACTAAACATGGAAGTTTTTTTGTTTTGAACTAAGTTGTTCTGGAAGGTTGTGTTGTTAGATTTTACTCATTAGGTCTTCACATGGGGCCACTTTTCAGGATAGTGGATTAAATAAACTGACCAGTCTGTCATTAAAATGTCATGTCTGTCTTCTAGCACTCAGTGGCCATCAACTCAGGCTTCAGGAACTCTGGTCTCACTGTCAGCAAGACGGGAAAATTCATCACGGTAGGCTCTCATGAATGACATTTCCAGGATCATGGCGAAAACAATTTGGTTACTCTACCAGTACCATTAGAATCCATTACATAGTAAATTTAACTTTGGACAGTCCATGTAGTAGAAACAGCAAACTTTGCTGCATGTATTGCTTGCATATACTGTTTAAAAGGTGTAAATGTACCCTTCCTGTATTTTGTCCCTCTAGGCAGTCCGTAGTACCCATGGCCTGGAGGTTCCGCTCAGCCATGAAGGAAAGCTCCTGGTTGAACATGAGTACATCCATTTCCTAACTCAGATAGCCAATCAGAAGATGGAGGAGAACCTTAGACGGATCCACAGGTCAGTCTGCTAATTGGCTCTCTCCTATTCAGTGAATGGTAAAGCTAACAGTGGCCTTTAGCCACTACACAAATAAAAGGTTCTCCCTAATTATATGCATCAGAATTCAGTTCAAACATGCAAATGTAAACCCAGCTGCAGGGAGCTCTGATATTTATTTATTTATTGGTCATCTCCAGGTTCTACCAGAATCTCCAGTCAGCCCTGCCTACAGAGAAACTCCAAAAACTCCAAATCCCAGATCCCCCCATCTCGCAGGAACTACAAGACCCCCCTCACAGAATGGAGACAGAAAAGGGGAAGGAAGAAAAAGAAAAGGAGGAGAAGAACAAAACAAGTGTGTATAAACGGAGGCGGAAGAGAGAACAACAGCGTCAGACTGACTGTTGCCATGGTGACGAGCGTAGCAGTGTGCCAGAGCTGGGTGACTGTCTGGATTTGTTCACATGAAGTAGTGGCTCTGCTAACACGCTAACAGGCTCCTTTCATCATTGACTGGATAATAGTGTCGCTCTTTTGTGTGTGGATTATTAGTTTTACTTGAGAGAGCTAGGGCTTGTATTACAAAAACAAACACCATGGTAACCTACACTGCACCGCTAACCTGCTCTGGAGCAGGTTGAAGTCAGTAGATCAGTTTAAAATGAGCCTGTCTACTGATGAATCAGCTCACCGGAATAATGGATCCATCATTTCTACAGGGTCTCAACGTGGACAGAAGGACTGCTTTTACAATAACATGACAAGCAATAAGAGCAATAAAGACATTTTTATACATCAGTAGAAACATTTTGCTTTCCATGATTTCAGAAATTAAACATGCCGTATTTCTCTTTTTAATCATTCTTATTACAAAGTACAAGCTATCACAGCAATAAATAGGGCTAACAGTCCTAAAGGAGTTAAAAATTCTGTTGCCATTCAACAACTACAGCTCCCATGAGGCTTTGGCAGTGCTTCTGTGGCTAAGACTCATGGGTGTGCTATTGTTGGATGCTAACAAAATAGTTAGTTTCTTTGTTAAAATCACAAGGTGCATACATTTGGCTGTCCAGTACGGATGCTCATTTAGAATACAAAACTCCAATATCATATTTGAACTAGAAAGAACAATGAAAGAAACTCATAGTGTGGCTGAGGCTATGCCAACAGAGCTTGGAATTGTCTTAGAAGAAAACCTAAAGCACCGCTACAATCTGGGTGCTTGATGAAAGGTCATGACACTTAATGAAATAGTGCAACAAGGCATAAGAAAAAGAAAAAAGATACAAGACTAAAATTACATTTTTATTGACAGACAAATGTTCTGCCACAAAGTCTACTTCTATGACTATTTATAATGTTCAATTTAGGTTGATACTTAGAGAGGTGTTAAATCAATTAAATGTTTTAACATTGATGTCACATAGTAATTGACTGCATTATATTGAGGTGTTTCTAATATTCTGACCCCCTCATGTATGTAAATAGAGAGGACAAAAAATTTGAAACACCCTTAATATAATGTAGTCCAGTACAACATCACCTTCAACTATGGCCTCATTAATAAACCTATAATTGAATTTACACAACTTACATTAGATTGTACAGGTGTACCTAATAAAGTGGCCACTGAGTTTATTGTCATTGAGTTGAGCATTGTTCAAGGCAAGGCAGCTTTATTTATGTAGCACATTTCAAACAGACAGTTCAAAGTTCTTTACATAGGCAAAGAAAATCATTAGAATGACATTCAAAGCAATAAGAATAAAATCAATAAAGATAGAATAAAATAAAATACACAAAATCTTTGTTTCTGTCACATTGGTGAAACATGGGCAAAGGTGAAACAAACAGTTTTCATATTTTCATCAGATGTCAAAGGTCTGAAATCACTCTTATAAGTGTGCTGTTAGTGTTTGTTGATGTATATAATGTGTTTACAGGGTGGCAGGGCTGTCTGAGGTGATTCTATCCTGGAGGCGAGTTGACACACAGAGTTAACTGGTTGGTACGGGCACTGAATGGACCTTCCTATTGGCTCAGCTTCCAGTTATGTAGATACAAAAAACCTCTGCACTGTGTTGTAGCTCTCACTAATAGTCTTTTTTTTTTAGACATACATCCCAAATGCACGATCTGTGACACAAGATTATGGTAGTCCTATTAAACGTATACCTAAACTCTGACTGAAAGCTTGTAATGTCTTAAAATAGAGTGCGCAGATCCTGCTGTGTGGAAGCTGTTTATTATTTACATTATGTACAATATTACCACTGGAGGGCAGCAGTGCTCATTGTATTACAACTCCAACTGTAGGCTGTTTGGTTTCTCAGTGTATTTCTTTTTGTATTGAGTGACATTCACTGGGATTGAGCTAATCTTGACTAGAGTTGTAGAGGAATGGAGGGTGAACCAGGGATCAGTTCACAAACTCACCACCTGACAGAGTTTTTTATGTGAAGTACAGTCAAGCAGATCAACCTTGTAAGTAATAGTCTCTTAAAAAGCTCTTGTAGAAATGTGATGAATGAATGTCATAAATATGATACATTTTTCCCCACCTGGTGGCCATTTGCCTTAAAGCTGCACTAATTAATATTCTAATATAATATCTATTCTTATCTAATATTTATTTTCCAGGGGTGATGTCATAGTCAGGTGAGCCTGTTTGGGGGCCCCATGGCAAAAATTTGCTGGTGGACCCCTATTGGCCCATCCCACCCCAATCCACCCACCTCCCAACCACGATGCATTCTATACACTTTGTTGATGCCAGGGACCAGTACTGCTGGAATATAACATTTGTAACACATTTGCAGTTAAACAGATTACAAAAATTCACATTTACATGCAGTGAATCTGAGGCTTTTGGCCCTGGGACAGTTAGTTAGTCTCCAGCCTTGTCATTTTAAGGGAGCTGTGTTGGGAGTTATCGTCCAACACTTCAGTTCCTCAGGAGCTTTTTAGCCTCTTTTAGCTAACTGTTTTTATTTATTTTTTTTTATTTTTTTTTTGTTGTTGTGGTTTTTAACTCCACTCTCATCAACCTACAGCAGGCAGCTGTTGTCAGTGAAAAAGCTCTGATAGACTGACTGTTCATTACCTGCCCAGCACCAAACAGCAGACAGACAGAGTTAGCAACTAGCTGGTGAACATAGTCGAGCATTTAGCAGCTAAAGAGCCAGATAGAGACCAAAAACACAGTGAATATTGGACTTCATCGGGTGGACAAAAACATGACGACAAATAAATGCTACTGTTGCTGTGTGTCTGCTGGATGTGTAAATGGACAAATGTTTGCTAACACGTAAGCTATATCAACTTTGTAAGGTGATAATGTCAATGCTATGTTTGTAGCTTGCTTTGCTGTCCCTGTGGCTAAATAAAATCCATTAATGCAGCTTTAATAATGTACAAGTAGAGGTCAAACCATGTTTTAATGCTATACCTTTAAAAAAAACACCTGATGCAATTTATAAAGTCAGTCTATAAACTCATACTGTTTCCCCTGCAATTTCTCTTATTCACCAATTCTGCTAAGTAAGTACTGATGTGAGTTAGTGTTCAGTAGACTGCAAGTGGCTCTTTAGAGATTGTTCAGTGAAACAGAATGAATTCCCTGGTTCACTGTAGTCGGGTGATTCAGGAAATTCACAGGAGCGGAAGAACAAGGTTTCCCTCTCACAGAATCAAGGCAAAGAAGAACGACTTTCTCTGTCTCTGAGGGGCAAATCATCATCATCTTCACTATAGTCATCATCATCATCAGTGGTTTGATATTTGCACTCGAGAATTGTTCAAGAATTGTTCAGTTGGGCTATACATCATATTGGCACAAAATTGGATTATAAAATGTTATTGTGGGTGACATGAATTAGGAATGAGTATAACTGGATTATTCACCATGGTAACACAAACTAGAAATTGACAAAATTAGACAGTAGTAATTGGAAGTTACAAGTTGGATTTTTCACCACCGTGGTAACAGTATCCAGGACCTTGTACGGCTGAATTCCTCATCACCGTGGTAACAGTATCCAAGACCTTGTAAGAGGCTGTACCATGCTGTACTTCCAGGTGGTGATTTTGGCAGCTACAGTGATGCTGGTTTACTACTGTGAGTTCACTGACACGTTCAGTCCGGCACAGCAGGGCTTCATCTGCAGAGACCCGACTTTAACAAAGCCGGATCCTGGACCTGAACAGGACAGCCGCATACAGCCCGTAATTCTGTACTCTGTGGTGGGTGGACTGCCTGTTGTACTGGTAAGTCTAACTGTCATTTAAACGCAATCATCAGATGGTATGGTTTTTCTTTGTTGTGATGAAGATAATGATGCCACTGGAGAAAGCTAGAGAGAGAGGGATACAGGGAGCCCCCCCCCCCCAGTCATACATGTTAAAGTATTTTTAACATTACTTAGCCATGTTTTTATATTTCAGGTTTTCAAATTTACACCCACACCTGTTCTCTTTCATTAAAGATGAATTGAAAGACATTACTACTAATTTTCCTGATGTGTTTGCTGACTCTGTGCTCGAATTAGCTAGGTTACGCCTCCCTACAGCATTCAGAGATTGCTTGATGCCTGTTTAAATTAACGTGGTAGCCAATCTCAACAAGAGAATAAAAGAGTAACAAGACATAGTTAAAAGAGAAAGAGAGACAGAGGTGTGAAGAAAGACTTGTAGACACAAGGAGGCTTAGTTTACATGAAACGGTCCCTTGTTAGAAAACTGGCCAGTTGCAGCTGCTTCAACAAAAGATAAATTATAGAATTTACTGTTCATAAACAGACACAGTTTGAGCAAATGTTAATTTTAACAAACACAACTGACATCAACACTCAGACATGTGAAATGATGTAGAAGAGGTGTATGAAAAAATATGCATTATAGCATTAATGTGCTATGCAGTTAGCAAAAGAACAAATTGAGATGAAAGTCTTAAAGCTGCACTAATCAATATTTTTATATTAACAATGTATCAAATGACTGTGTAATGTGAATGACCTACAGAGAATTATCAGCAACTCTGCAGTTCCTCTCAGCTGTATGGAGGGTTTTAGCGCCTTTCAGCTCATTGTTTTGGTTTAAAGGTGTGCAACTTTACCGTTGTAGTTAAGTGTCACCGCTCTCATCAACTTTGTTTCCAGCAGGCAGCTGTTTTCAGTGAAAAAGTTCTGATAAACCCACTGCACACTCCCTGCCCACACCAAACAGCAGACAGAAAAAGTTAGTAACTAGCTGGTGAACATAGTGGAGCATTTTGCAGCTAAAGAGCCTGATATTTCTCTGAAGAGTTGGTGGAGACCAAAGCAGAACTAAAAGCGGAGTGAATATTGGACTTACATTCACTACTCTGCTGGATGTCTAAATTATAAGCAACTGTGTGCTAACATGCTCAACACAGTAACTAAGGTGATAATATGCCAATGTTGTGTTTACAGCTTATTGCGCTGCCCCCAAGTGGCGAAAAAAAAATCAATTATAAATAAATCAATTATAAATAAATAAATATTCAACTAATGAAAGGAATATAATAATATTATTATTTGTATTTACAGTAATGATAATTCAACCATACTGTATGTATTCAGCATGTACCAAAAATGGGCATTGTATTCACATGAAGACACCATGACATAGTGTAGCTGTTCAGTAATATGGGACCACACATCCTTCCAAACACTGACATGGTTATCTAGCAGCTAGTGCTAAGTAGCGTCATTTAAAAAAAACAACAACATTACAAACTTAACTCACAACTTACGACCCAAACGTCCTTTTCTACCAAAAGCTGTGGAGAAAGCTTTCAAGATACAGTTTAGGGATTGTTTGAGTACTCATGATCTGATGTGTTGGCACGAATGCTGTTTTAGAGGATTTTTTCACACTGGGAAGATATTGTGACAAACTGAATAATTGGAATAGTTGAGGTTTGAAAATGAGCTTGTGTGTGAGACATTGCTGATATCTTCATTCCAACAATGCAACAATCCCAAATTTATCTCCAAAAGTAATCTTATTTTTTCATTCTGTTTCGCAGATTTCAGCAGTAGAGCTAGTTATCTTCCTCCTTCACTACAACTCAAACAGCCTGTACGACCAAGAGAAGGTTGTTGTCATGGGTGACTGTTGCTATGTGAACCCCATGGTGCGCAGGACCTTCCGTTTCCTTGGTAATCTAAGAACAAATATTGCACGAAACCTGTACTGATATTATTTATTTTTTATCCATAATCTCATGTCTTTGGTGGTATCTGGTTAAACTGAATATAATTTTTGTCATTATAACCATTCTTTTGATATCACATGTCACAATGCCTATTTGCTACATAATAAACACTCAGTAATTAACTATAATTAGGAGTAAACTGAGATTTCAGACACTAATAAATTATTATCAGTTTGCATCCTCACTGACAGATGAAGTGTTGTACCACTGTTGTACCATTTTTGCATTTGCAATGTGGGATTATTAGTAGACAGTAGTGTCCATGCTATGTTCCATTGAATTTTTGTGGGAATATATCATGCATAAATTCCACATTAAAAATTTGGTCATTGAAATAAAATGGCAGAGGGTAACAGTGCACTACATAGGGAGGGATTTCAGACACAGCACACATCATTATAATGTGTCATTCTGACAAGATACTTTTCTTGTTATAATGACAACGTTTTTTTCTATAATGATGGCACCTCTGGGCTGCCGTACTAAACAAGCAAGACTACAGTCAACATAAAGGGTAGCTTTTATTTCATGTCAGTAATGTTGTCAGTGCTAGTTTCTCTGCTAGCAAAGTCATTCATACATATTTGTGCACGATAGTAGGTTTCATGCTAACACTGTAGCATACACTATATTAAGTGACAGAGAGCGCCATGCTAACATTTTAGCATTACCTACGTGGATGCAGTGGTGTAATGTAACTAAGTACATTTACTCAAGTATGACTGGAGTATTTCCATCTTGTGCTACTTTATATATATATATATATATATATATATATATATATATATATATATTTATGATGCATTGGTATAGATTAATCTACCCAACAGTATGTAAAATAGTTCAAATTAGCTATACCTCGACCAACTAAAACAATACAATGCTATTTAAACATAAATGTATCAGTAATAATAATCTAACACTCACGGGACACTTTTTTCTGCTCTGAATACTTTTTCTTTTGATACTTTTACTTTTCACAAATAATATTTATGTACTTTTACCTAAGGAACAGTTTCAGTGCAGAACCTTTACTTGTAATGGATTATTTTTGTATTGCAGTATTGCTGCTTCTACTTAAGTAAAGGATCAGAATTCTTCCTCCACCATTGTGTTGATGTGAAGGATTTATTTCAATTGCATTCAACTAAATTCAACTAAAGCTTGTCTCTGCTTTCTTACCATATGTGAATGTAACATGACATGGCACCATGCTGCTTTGAAACGTTTCGATTTGTACAGCAATGTAAATCATCTGATCTATGTATGTTTCTCTGTAGGTGTGTATGTCTTCGGTCTGTTTACAACAGACATCTTTGTCAACGCAGGTCAGCTGGTCACAGGAAGTCTGGCTCCTCACTTCCTGTCAGTTTGCCTGCCCAATTACACTGCCCTCGGCTGCCAGGACACGGCACACTTTGTCAGCCAATCAGATGCTTGTACCGGTGACCCTGATGACATCATGAGAGCCAGAAAGACTTTCCCCTCCAAAGAGGCTGCACTGAGTCTGTTCACAGCTGTTTACCTGGCGGTAAGCGACTCTGTTTAATGTAACAGGTGCTGGAAGTGTCCCAGACCAGCATGAATGATCAACAAGCAGTTTATCTCCATGACTAAAGAAAGTATGAGCCCTACCTTACCATATAACACTGGTTTTGAATAGTTTCACAGAGCGAAAATAATCTTCCTTTTCAGATGTATGTCATGTCCTGTGTCGGTTCCAGTGGAGGTCGTCTGACTGGCCCCCTCTTCAGTCTCTCATTGGTCAGTCTGGCTGTGCTAACAGGCATCAACAGAGTGGCTGAGTACCGAAACCACTGGAGTGATGTAATTGCAGGACAAGCCATTGGGGGAGCTATTGCTGTCTTTCTGGTCAGTTATTATTCTTATTATGAGCTGTAGTAGTCAAGTCAAGTCCATTTTATTTACATAGCCCAATATCACAAATCACAAATTTGCCTCAGTGGGCTTTACAATCTGTACACCACACGACACCCTCTGTCTTTAGTTTAGACCCTCAATTCAGATAAGGAACAGTGTAGTGAAAGAGGAGGGATCCCTCTCCCACGGACAGACATGAAATAGATGTCGTGTGTACAGAATAGACCAAAATAGTAAAACTACAGTATGGACACTCAGGATGACAAACTTTGTGGACACAATCTAAAAACACACAGGACGTCGAGCAACTTCAGGTGTCACCAAACAGATAGGACCTGAGTCACACAACCTCCTCACCACAATGGAACCTGGAAGAGGACAGACTACACAGGCTCACAAGAGGCAAAACTCAAGCACACTGTTCACACAGGAGAAAGAAACAGACACACAGAAGGGGGGGGGGGGCTGTGCTTGTGGGACAAACAAACAGAGGGTTAGAGAGATGCAGTGGTTTTCAGAAAATTTACAGTATTCTCGAACATGGATTACAGTACTAGGCTACTTAGATTCTTCTTAGATTCTAGGCTACTTAGAGACTGAGACCGACCCGCTGGACGGATAATGGTAACATAACCATTTTCAACTTAAAGCCCCCTCACACCCATAGTTCACACTAGAAGATCACCGACAAAAATGTCAAGCACATTTGATAATGACTGGAGACATGTTTCAAAAAGTAGGGTCAGAGGGCAACTAAAAGGGGATGATGACCTTCTCACAGCAGAGGGCAATGTGCTTGGCCTTCATTTTTGCTTCACCCAACCATTACGTTAGGCAGAGAAACCCCTTTGCCGATAAACCTTGTGGGATTCATAATAGTTTGAGAGGTCACCCATCTGTAGCCTGGTTTGGTGGCCTGGTGTCGGGATCTGCTGTACTTTATCAGGCTCACCTCCAATTTCCATATTCAAAGCTCTTCTTTGTCCTCTGCTCTACTGCAGTTTGTTAGCTTAACAACCCATTCACATCCATGCACTGATATCAAGTCTCTTCCAAGATTACTAAGTAATAATAATAATAAGCTTTATTTGTATAGCCCCTTTCATACAAAACATGCACCTCAAAGTGCTTTACATTTTAAAAGAAATAAAACCATGAAACAATTGAAATTAAAAAGAAAGCAGGTAAAGATAAAGTGCTTAGTGTTGCAGAAAAAGCTCAACTGATGAAAAATAAAAGACACTGAAAGGCATAAAAGATCATTTAAAAACAGCATGTGACAGTAATGTTTGCAAACGTAATCATTTTAATAATTTAGAAAAGACTGAATTAAATAATCTTTACACATGAACGTCAATATGAATGTAATTTGGTAACATAAACCTAGATATACTACAGCAGGTGCTGTAAACACACAGACAGAGTCTGAAGAAGTCAAAATTACAGCTCTGTTGTCCAGAAAACAGCTGAATGAACTGAATTTACAAAAGGTAAATCATTTTAGAAATCAATTAATCCATCAGTAAAATCAACAAATCTGTCAGATAAATCGAAAGTAATCAATACCAAGTGTTTAACATTTCTGTAAACCTTGCATTTGCCTACGAGACAGACAGGAAACAAAGGCAGAGTACCCTGTTCCTCAGAGTCAGTCCCTAATTTGTACTCTGATTACAGTATTGATTTAAAATAAATGACTTTCCCTCATGTCACATTTTAAGGTTGTTTTTCAAACTAACCAGAGAATCTCAGAGCCTCGTTTCAGAGAGTCAGACCAGCACTCTGCCACTGTACATCATCCGTAATAGAAAAGTGGTCTAATGGACTAACTTGCTCCAGGACACATATACACAAAGCACACAAGTTGTTGTTGCTTGAATGAACTTGAATTCCTCTTTTGTGTAACAAGTCATGCATGACAGTCTTGGCTGGGACAAAAAGATGGGTCACAGAAACAATCTAAACATGATGAAGGTCTGTTTCCCTCCAGTCACAATGGAAATACCTCAATAGTATTTAATACAGTTAATACAGTTCTTTATGTTAGACAAACACAGTCATACAACAAAAGGGTAAGCCTATGTATGTCCCTTGTGATCATGATAAAATGACTGTATAGGACTGTAGCCAATGTCTCTTCTTCTTTCTCTCTGTCCAGGTGGTGTTTGTGGTCCAGTATTTTAGAAAGAGACCTGTTATTTCTCAGAGTCCCTCAGATGCAGGCACAGCTAACACTGATGAGGCGTCACCCCAAATTAATAACACCACGGAAACCAGTGACAAATACATTGTTACACAGGTAACGCTCACATAGATATTACACATGTAGGCTTTTGTTTTCATTTTCTCAAATAACACATGTAAGAGTGCACAATATACCATAATGTATATGAAAACCATTTTGTCTGTATTTGTTTTTCTGCCACAACATAAATGGAAAGAATACATATCACTTGTCACAGTGTCTTGACAATTATGAAATAGTACATAAATATTGAAATTGGCACCATGGAAACTTCGAGCAGTTGTCAAAACAACTCAAACAATGAAGATATCAATATTCTGCAGTGATGTACAAATTCAAATGTTCTTTTCTGCTCCTACAGAGCCCAGGATTCTTCACAGAAATCACATGACTATGACCCCCCCACCCCACCCCACCCCACTACATGACCAAGGGGAAATGGAAGTTGCCTACTCTACATCACACTTGAAAACTAATCAATCACTACCACCTTAATCTTGAGTAATTACAATCATTACTGCAAACAAGCGGTCACTACGTATCTGCTCTTACATTATGTGCTGCCAAATCAATTTTACTTGATATCTGCTTTATTTGCTGCTTTTCTTTACAAAACAGGAAGTGGGCTGGCAGGTGCAGTTAAAAAAGATGCAATCTTGGAACCCATCGGCCATCGTCTGACAACAATTTAGCTTCTGGTAGCGATGGCCAATATCAATGGTGACAAACAGAAATAAACTTCATTATTATTACTATTATCAACCACACAAGATGTTTGTTAACAGATTAAACCTTCATTGCACAACATACAGCCTACAATCTAGCATTAAAAATTACAATAACACAGAAAATTAGGATTTCCCACAAAATGTGGTGTTTGTGGTAAAAAAAAAGAGCCAATCAGCTCTTTGATCAGGCGACAGCCAGGTGTTTCCCATCATGCCCTGGGTCTTGCAGTCGGTGGTGGGCAGCTCATGGATGTATAATAAGACCTGGACACGGCGCCGCCACTCAGCCTTTGCTTCCAATTTATTCCAGCGGCCACTCGCGGTACTGCAGCGAAAAATCCCCCTGCGGCCAAAAAAGCACTTTCCCCATAGGCCACCATTGTAAAAGAGATGTCTGTAAAACTGTTGACAGGACACCTCGAACTGCAAACAAGCTCCATTATGACTCTTTCTATTATGGATGTTTGATCCATGGAGGTTTCATATTTGTAAAACTTTCCTCGAGCTGAGAAAAGCGATTTAAAAATCAGTGATGTCGTCACAATGTAAAGTCTATGGGCAGAGCGGGAACTCGTGGGCGGGGCCAGCGGGGGGAAACACTACTGCGCATATTCAGTGGGCCACATAACCCGGAAGTAAACCCGGAAGAATGAATAGGCGCCATCTTTAGGTCCAGCATGCAGTTCTTATAATACATCCATGGGGCAGCTGCGGCGCCTGGCTCTAAAAACTGTGTCCGCCTCGATCTCGTGAGGTTATCGTTGCCCACGTGTGCATGACGTCAGAGCAAGTCGGGATCAAGTTGGGCACAAATCTAACCAGCATTGTGTGGCGATCGCCAGTGATCAATTCTGCGCAGGCCTGGCTCATCTCCAGCAAGCCTATTTTTTACAGTCCGATTAGCAACCTCGGAACCCATTGGCTGTCGTCTGACGACGATTTGAATGCAGATCAATTTTAAAAAAGCAAATAAAAAGCTAATTCCTAGGGTTCCGAGATCGATAAAAAGCTAAATCATCGCCAGACAATAGCCGATGGGTTCAGAGATTGCCTTTTGGCCAATGCATTCTGCCTCTTTTGCTCTCCACACAAACTGTTTACCTGCAGGCAACCAAAGCCCGCTCAAACATGATTGGTCAATACAACTTGAACTACAAACGGACTACAAACTGAAACCAGAACGCTTCCGATACCAAAATCTTGTCCCTTGTCCCTATGCATTCATATGCAGAATCTGTTTATAGAGATTAAAAAAAGATGCAAAAGAAGAAAATTAGTTTATTGCAAATGTACTGATTTTGGCAATAACACTGGTGTCAGACAAAAGCTATTGTACCAGTCACTTTGACCATAGTCTCATTTACTTACTGTTATTAAACCACGGTATGTGATATATTGATGCTCTACTGTAAATGCTAATACATGTAGCATTACTTTATCCAGAGGCAACAAACTACAGACATTTCAAACAGCATCTTCATGTCTAATATGTTAGACATGTAGTAAAACGACGTACCATGAATTCATATTATACGTAATAGAGAGACTTTAAAGGGAAAATTGTGAAATCATGTGAGTAAATTCATGGTGGTTTTTCTGTGGTTAGTGGTCATAGTTTCTATCCAGCTGGCCACGACTCCAGGCAACAGCAAAGTTCAAGACAGGGTCTTCTTAAGCAACAATATTCGTGGGCATTCTTTGTTCCAAATGAAGGTTCTGCAGGATGTCCTTGCTGTCATCTCAATATAGTAGTTTGGTTGCATAAGTTTCAGTTTTGTTGTTTTGGTTACATATAGCTTTATTGTGTAATTTATTTGCGTGTCTGTTTTTAGTTTGTTCAATAGTGAAAAGACTTCTTACGATGAAAAAACCCACCCTCATTACCAAAGACACTTTACTTCCAAGTGTTCCCTTTAAACATTGTTTGATGTGTTGGTGTGATCCTGTTGCTGTTGAATATGTGTCATTTTTTAAAGTACAGTGTTGTGTATTACTTCAAGCTCACAGGCCAGCAAAGAGATTTGTTTTTTATTCACTTTCCTAGTTTTGTCCAATTATAAAGTAGCTTAATATACTGTATATATGAACACGTACCGTGTCTCTTCTGAATTAGCTGTGGCGTTATGTGTGCAAATATACTGTTTATTTATATGTGATTATAATATATAAACAAATACATGGTGTTTCAAGGTGTTTCATTAATTTGCATACCTGAGATAACTTTTGAAATAGTTTTTTGGTTTTTTTTGGCGGCCCAACTGCAAGGCTGAAGAGGGAAAGTGGGAACAGGTGAGGAGGTGGACGGGGAAGGTCAGTTGACGGACTGGAGGGAAAGGGGTTACTGCAGGCCAGATGAGGGAAAGTCTGAGGGCATCTGGTGGATGGATGGAGAATGGCAATGGTATGCATGGGTATAGGGAAAGAGAGAGGTGGCTGATGGGATGGACTGGGAGGCAGAATGTGACAGTAAACCACTAATTTCAATTTCAAAGCATGCAGTTTACTTTATGAACATCAGATGTTTCTATAAATGAAGGTACCAGAACATATTTAGGATACAACAATTGACTTTACATCCACAATAAAACAAATGAAGTATTACTAGCTGTCAGTGGTGGAAAGTAACTTAAATGTTGTGGTACTTGTACTTTACTTGAGTATTTCCATTTAATGCTACTTTATACTTCTTCTACTCCACTACAATTCAGAGGGAAATATGTGTAAATATGTACTTTTTACTCCGCTACATTTATCTGACAGCTTTAGTTACTAACGTTTAAGGGGCCCTTTGTCAAGTTTCAGTTCCATTAAAGAGACATGTCCCCTCTAACCTTTAAAAAAAAAAATTTAATTATTGTTGGAGGCCCAGAGAGGTAAAACTCTCCAATATTTTACACAAAAACATTTAAGATTGGAGAACAGTCCTAAACCTGAGAACAGATTTGTGTATCAGAACTTTGTTTTTTCCTTTTTCCTCCCCCATTAATCATCATCAATTAAAAGTAGCTCCATCTCAATCAACTTCAGTATTAACAAGTACTTTTGATACTTTGAGTGCATTTCGCTGATAATACTTCTGTACTTTTACTTAATTTTAAATGCATGACTTTTACCTGTAATGGAGCTTTTTTACATTGAGGTATTGGTTTTACTTCTTCCACCACTGCTAGCTGTTTTTGCTGTTCAGAGGACTGAGACAAGTAGTGGATACTGGAGGGCTTTAAGTCCGACTCATAAACTTTCTCTCCACCTCCTTTCCAGTATCGCTATTAGAAAAACAGAACTGCAACAAAAGTCATTACTACAATGAAAGTACCAAAACTTAACTTAAAATAAGTTAATTAACTTAAAACAATTTTAACCTCTTCATTCTCAGAGTTGTCAGTATTTCCCTTTCATTTACCCTTAAAGTACACTGAGTTAAATAACCCAATATGTATTTTTATGGCTACACAATCACATCAAGCATGAAAATGTATATTTTATGTTTGTAAGCTTATGCTCTTGGCTAGAATTCAAAACATTTTGCACAATTACAGAACACACTGTTGGGAGTTAATTGATGGCTTTTTGTTAGTGGATATTTTTCTAACAAATATCTAACAATAGAAGACGCAGCTTGTCTGGATGAGTTATCTTTTTTAATTTAGTTATAAGAATGTTCAAACAATCACTCATACCAGTTCATTTAACAAGAAACAACAACAAAAAAACGACATAATAGTTACATCAGAGAATGATTCAATTTGGTGACAGACTTCTACAGAGGTTTTAAGTAGACTTTCTAGCAGCAGCACTTATCTCATTGCTATTGGCAGGACAGCCAACTGTCAATCAGCTGTAACACACACACGCACATAACCCCGCCCACCTACACCTGCAGCCGGGGGTGGTCTCGAGCTGATAGTCTCGAGCGTCCCGCGAGCCGGAGGCACAGCCGTCCAGCTCAGCACGAGAGAGAAGTGGGTCGTTACCAGGTAAAGCTAACACCATTTTCTGCATGTTTTTCTTTTATAGAATTAATGGGTATAAAGCATGACGTGTTCTCTACTTGTGTAGATATGTAGTAAGGTGTACCTCCAACTATTAAAATGACTTTGATTTAAGTTTTCCAACATGCAGCAAAATGGTTTCATAGTTCCAAATAACTTAGGCTACTAGCTGGTCAAAAACGGGTGTTTTTGTTGACAAAGTGTTGAGCTTGTTATCCTTTCCTAACTTATACTGGAGTTATGTAGACAGCCATGGCTGGTTTAGAATAGGAAACATGTTGTAAATTGACAGGCTCCATGTGGTGAAGTGCACCGACTGATTAAAGAGCGACACAGAAAGACACATGGGGAGAGGTGGCGATAATTCCTTAATTCTGTGTAAGCTTCAGTTTTCTCCTTGCTGCTGCCTCTCCCAGCAGGGGTTTGAGCCTAGTGTATAGCCTGCACTGCAAGTTCCAACAAGGTAATTTGTATATACACTTAAATTCTTATTTTGAGACATTTGTAAAGTGACTTCTCACAAACTCTCAGTAATTACTGTATTACTGTCAATATATTGCAGATACCTTAGTATTTGTGTAGTACTCTTTAGGATTAGGGTACTATAGTTTTTGAACAAGGGTCTGAGCAAGTGCGTTAATTCACAAATTACAAATGACTATTATAAAATAAAATACAAACTGTTCCTAGCACAGTTTCCAGCTGTCATTAGTTTGACTTGACACTGGTTTTCAGTGGCACAGTGATAATACTGGCCTGTATCACTGTTGAGTGAAAAACGTTATCTCCAAATTTGATGATTTTTATGTTTTCAGATAAGTTGAAGGAATTCATTGTTATCAAGCCTAAAGTTAAAATGTTAGAGATACGTGGTTTTCACTGGACAAAATACTACAAATGTAATTTTTCTGACTTTAATTCACATTGATTTGGCTCACTACAATTGGCCCCACATCCAAGATCACCACCACCAGCACTCCCACCCCCTACTATGTAAGATATTGCTTTATGGGGGGGAAGGGTTAACCCTAACTCGGTAAAATGATATGATGCCAATAAAGTCAATTCTTTTTCAACCACTTGGAAAACAATGCTGGGACAGTTTGCAGATAGTCAGGTATTGAGCACATGGTAGTCATAGTGATCTGCCCACATGGTCCTTCTGACTGTCTGTAGCTGGCAAGCAGATGGCTTACACAGATTAATTAACAGCCTTGTGAGCAGATTAGCTCAGTGTACCCACTGCTTTACTGACTGGTTACCTGACTGACTGACAGGCCAATATAAGCTCTACTCAGCTTTTATTTTGTAGGAATGAGAAAAAAGTCAGTCATCCTAATTGATTACTGACAGGATGGTTGGCAAATGTGTTTCAATTCAATTCAATTCAGTTTTATTTATATAGCGCCATATCATAACAAAGTTATCTCAGGGCACTTTTTCGAATAGAGCAGGTCTAGACCGACTCTTTATATTTACAGAGACCCAACAGTTCCCACCATGAGCAAGCACTATGCGACAGTGGCAAGGAAAAACTCCCTTTTAACAGGTAGAAACCTCGAGCAGAACCAGGCTCTGGGTGGGCAGTCATCTGCCTCGACCGGTTGGGTTGAAGGGGGAGGGGGGGAGTTTCCCCTTCATTTAGTAGATGATGTGACAACCGACTGGATAAATAGAGAGCTGAGTGACTGACAGTCTGTGTGACTGGAGGCGGGTCAGATTAAGCCCCCGCCTCAGGCTGACAGGCTGGATGCCTTGTTTGAAGGAGTTAGGGCAGAATAATATGTAGTCCCTCTCCTTCAATGTGGATGGACTGGTTTGTTAAGATGACTTAGAGTAAAGTTAATCTGAGACCCTTTTCTCCTGGCTGACCTGAGGCAGTGGGTCAATAACATGTTAAGATACTGTTTGTTTAGCTATGGGGTGTACTGCTGACCTTACAGCAATATTTATTAAAAGGGTATTAGGGAAATTCCTGGAACTAAACTTTGAAGTTGATCAAATAAATTGCAGTAGACAAGTATACGTGTCTTGCACCAGGCAACCACCTGGGTTTTTAACTCAGACAGCCAAATGGTGACCTGGAAATAGAAGCAGTAAATGTGAATGTTTCTTTCCAAGAATACCCTCCACCCCCTTATACATGTGCACACATTTGAACCCCCGCTATAAACTCTCCTGACCCATATCTATATTAAACACTCAGGCCCCTTGCCTTTATACATACAGCTGACTCTGCAGGGTGGGAAATTAACCCAAAGAGTTGTGTATTTCACATGTATCTTTTATTTTGTAATAAATAAAACATCAACCCTGGAATTTCTGTGAGGGGTTTTGTATCAAGTATGCCTCCAATTTGGTTATGAAATAGCTGTTAGAAAGTTGTGCACCTGAGGCAGGCTGTTTTACAGTTGAACAAATGTAATGCAGACTCCACAGCAACAACATCTGCTCAGCTATCGTGTATACTCTGCAAACTGACATGCTGAAGAGTGTTAACAAGTGAATCTGCTGGATAAACAATGTGATGATGACACTTAGAAAACACGCCAAGGGGGTTACCTCATGGCCAATGTTCTGCATGTATTGTTAGTATTTTATATTGTTTTGTGTTTTTGGTTAGTGGGACAGATGAGAGGGAATGGACTGGTGGGTTGAAGGGGGATGAGTCCTCCAAATGAAATGACATGTCTCCTAGAACGAAACAGTAGCTGCATTTAAATGGACCCTAATATTCCACTAATTATTGGAATAATAGCCCAATCAGAATAAAAACGCCTCATGTAGCCACCTCAATCAGAAGAGACTGGCTTGATCCGGCCTGATCGGAAGGAATTTTCAATTGGGTTGAGAGGGGTGGCGTAAACCTTTGATAATCCGTTGAATAGGAAAATATTCTAAACAGTTAAGTTGGAAGCTCAGAAAATCAGAGTGATTTCAGTCGTTTATCTGTGCCGTCCACAGCTGTTACAAATCACTGTTGAAAAATGAACCCGTTTTACGATGTGACAACACTATGGTTAAAGATTGGTTAGGTTCAGGCACAAAAACGACTTTGTTAGATTTAGGGTAAAAATCATGGTTTGGGTTCAAATATGTACATAGTTAACGTTAGGGAAATATCTGTTTTTGGGTTAAAATGACTACTGCATTAGGGTTAGGAGACCTTTGTTGTCATGGTTACACTAACGAACAAATGGTTAAGGTTAGGGAAGTAAACAGGAAGTGAACAGCGGCCTTCCGCACTAAAGTCTGATGTTTTGTTGACCCATCCATCCACCCGACCTCCTCACTATGTGGACTCTCTATAACAACGTCACCTGACTTCCTCCTGTCTTGCTTCTGTCATAATTACTACAGCCGCTGGAGGGCTTTGCCACTTGAACATAAACATATGTTGTTTTGGGGCACTTGCTGAAACGACTGATTCCGTCATTATTCTTGGAAGGACTGTCTCTACTGGATGGTTTGGAGACCAGCTAAGATGACTAAATAAGTTGAAGGGGTGCTCCAAGGGCACCTTTATGGCCTAGGGCCATGAGCGGCAGTGTCCCAGGTTCAAGTCTGGCTGGGTACCTTTGTTGCATGTCATTGCCTATTGTCTCTGTCCCTTTATTTCCTGTTTTCTTGCTAGTGTCAAATCTCTAATACAGGCATAAAATTCCCCCCCCTACAAAAAAAACAAACTTAAAGGGGTATTTATGGAGTATTGCACCTCCATAAAGTTGGGGCACTTGCAAGAGACACGAATTGATGCAGCAGAGACCGAGATATCTCTATAAATTCTACAATTGGCACAATGCAATTCCATAGCATGCAAACCCTACCAGGTATCACCAGAGGTCACCTTAACAGACTTGACAAACCTCCTTCAGAGCCACAGAAGACATTATACAACTGCTTTCACAGGCTAAGCAGTGCTCCTCAAGACAGGTAAACTGACTTTCATGTACAAAGTTGGTGGAGTGCCCCTTTAACTAGACAACGTCTGATCAAAAAGTAAATAAACAAGACTAAGAATCTGACCAAAAATTTGATGCCAATTTTCAGAAGATGACAGATTTTCATACATATTATCTTACTACGGACACAGTTGGTACACAAGAAGTATGAACGTTTAATACCCAGCCTTAGTAATACACCTCAGAAACACAGTGTGATCTAACGAATGAAAGAAAGCACATTCAATCCTTAGAAGTGTCATTAAATATATATTTTTAAATGTTTTTTAGTGTTTGCTGTAAGTTATATTTGAACCATAGACTGCTGAACAAACTTTTAAAACCACAACAAGGCAATTACATGGTACACACTGTGGACAGCTGGACCAGCAGGACATCAACACTCCCCCCGCAGACAGGCAGCCCACTGACCCACTCGATATAAAGTAGAGTTGACCCCATAGTGTATAAGAAGCCGGAGTGCTGTATTTCCAAATAGGAAGTCACAGATCTATTCCATCTAGGGAGGACGCTGATACAGCAGCTGTTACAGATTTAGACATTTACTTAAAAGAATAAACATAAACACCATGTGATCACAATGACTGACAGTAATATATACCGTATACATAAAACCTACTCAAACTAGAAATGTGATCATTTAAACGTGTCAGTAGAAAGATTTACTGCTAAAACATGATGCAGGGTTGCTTCCAAAATTAGCCAGCCTGGGAGAGATGGCAGAAAGGGGAGGCTACACACACACACACACACACACACACACACACACACACACACACACACACACACACACACACACACACACACACAGCAGTGGTTAAAGGAGAGTCTTGTAAATCAGGGGCCCCTGTCAGACAGTTGTCTAGATTTAATAGATTGACAGTGAGGACTAAGGCTGAGCTAACAGTTAGCAGTAACAGTAACAATGTTCCTCAAGGTCATTGGAGTTGAACTGCAGCAGGGACAGCAGAGACACCAACATCAGTTGTGTACATTGTGTATATTGGAATGCAATGGGGTCAATATATTGACTAATATGACCAATATATTAACTCTGCCGATTCTGTGTATCTTTTAAACTGCGCAGTTTTATGGTGACAAATCAGTTTTTGTTAAAATGATAATCTTCTCCTTGGACAAAGGTGTGAAGGTGGTTTAAAATCCACCTTGCTCAATTAATACCTTTCTCGAATTAGTACTGAACAATGCACTGCAACAAATACCTAGCATGGACGCAGGGCCGTTTCTAGCGTTTTTGGAGGCCCTATGCAAAATGTTGTCTGGGGGGCCCTATTTTGTGAAATATATATATACATATATATAGATATACATCTATACATAATTTTTTTTTGAGCATATTGGTGCTTTCAATTAACACACGGTTGACACATTAGATGTAAGCTGATCAATAAGGTTACACTTGATTGAAAGAAGATGGTAGTTTTAGGTCCATAAATGTGCAAATACAAGTGGAAGATGGTTAGATGTTTCTATCTGCGGTAACTTGTAAATTGCAATTCATACAAAGATAGTGTTGAATAAATTGTATATACTGTGTATTTTGTGTATTGGTCTTGGCTATGTTTTATCAGTTTGATCATTTTTTATGTTTTTATGCCTTATACTGTATTACATCTGTTAGTTAACTATTGACCATATATGGTTCTTAGCCATTGTCCTGTCCTGGTTAAACAATGGTTAAATCCATTTGAATATTCTTTTGTTGTTGTCCTTACGATGTTTGTTTTACTTAATAATTCAATTCAATTCAGTTTTATTTATATAGCGCCATATCATAACAAAGTTATCTCAGGGCACTTTTTCATATAGAGCAGGTCTAGACCGACTCTTTATATTTACAGAGACCCAACAGTTCCCATCATGAGCAAGCACTAGGCGACAGTGGCAAGGAAAAACTCCCTTTTAACAGGTAGAAACCTGGAGCAGAACCAGGCTCTGGGTGGGCGGTCATCTGCCTCGACTGGTTGGTTTGAAGGGGGGGGGAGCGAGAGAGAGAGAGAGAGAGAGAGAGAGGAAAGGGAACATACAGCAGCACAGTACAGTTCCACACAGAGTAATAGTTGTGGTAATGGTATTGATGTTAATATTAACAGAAATAATACTAAGAGCAATATTATAATAGTAATACTAATAATAAGAGCAATAACAGTAATAGCAGCAGTGGGTGCAGAGCAGGAGCACGGGGGCAGCAGGTGACCGCAACCATAGATCCAGACTCTACAGCTCCGGAGGCAGAAATACCTGCAGAAAGCAACAGAAGGAGAGAGAGACAGAGAGAGAGAGAGAGGAGAGAAAGCACACAACTACGGGAAGAAGTTGAATTAGTAACAAGCATTGATGGGATATATCATTAATAATGACAAATACTAGAAAATTCAGCTCAACACAACACTGAGATACAGTATACTACAGTAAGATCAATAAGATAACTGCTTTGTGTTGTACAAGCTGTCATTGTTGTTACAGTAGTCTGGCTGGGAGTTTGACTTTGGTTGGTTAAGCTTGTAGTTCAATGCAGTATATATTTATTTCAATGTGAAACTGAAAAAAAGGTTTCTGACAAATTCCTTTCTTTTCTTGTCCTCTTTGTCCTCGCTCTCGTTGTCTCTCTCTCTCCCTTATAGTCTGTCCTGAAGCAGGATGGAGGAGTCTGACCTGCTGAAAGAGAGGCTACAGGCCATCACTGTAATGCTTCACTCTACTCTGCTTAGTATCTTCTCAAGTGAAACACTACTGTTGGAGTTTTGTAGTGCCGTATCTGCTACAGCAAACCAACCTAAACATTAAAAATAACTTATATTACATATATCTGTTTCACTCTGTTGACTTTACCTGTAACCTTCAATTTATTGGAATCTATTTTGTAAATTCACTCATTTAACTGTTTGTCTTTGATGTAACAGGAGAAGCATCGCATTCAGGAAGACATTAGACAAAAGAAACTGGAACTGGACCAAGAGAAACTCAAACTACAGCATCTAAAGGTTGGCTACGCTCATTTACACTTAAAGTCTCCACCCTCAGTTTCTGCTAGAACCGTCTCTCCCAGCAAATTAAAAAAATGCAACAAGTGAGGGAACAGCGACTGTAGGGGTCGTGGCCTTGTGGTTGCATAGTATGTGGGTCAGGGAACACGGGGGAGACTAACACTGATTAGAGTCTTTTTTTTAATATATATTCCATGACGTAGACCGGGTCCCAACCGGTTGACTATGTCAGCATTGGCCTCGCAGGTTCAGGGCTGAATTAAATCAGTAGATGGCGTGTTTCAACCCATAAAATGCCCATTTGGTAAGAAATGTCAATATTAACACCAGCATTGATGTATTTCATCATAGTACAGTCACATGATTTAGTTTATAGCTCAAAAATCATGTTTAAGTGTGCACTACCTCTACATCTACCTCTACTCAGTACATGGTCTGAATAAATATATAAATGGTCAGCAATAACATCAGATGAGGTATATGGCAAACCGTTTGGATGGATGGGTATTATCTCTTATTAGCATGAATAATCACTCGGCCCATCTGTTTGTCCACAAATGTTTACATTGTTATTCTTCCCGTGACCTCTACAGGTCTGTAGAGGTTAACTATTTGACTACACTGATCAGCTGCTGTTATATGCTCCCATTTAGTGAATTCAGAATGAGATGAACAATGATCAGAGGAAATTACACCTGTAGATAGCTGTCTTAATCAACATTATTGAAGCCTGTGTTCTGTCCTTTGAAATCATCAGAAAAAAGCTCTGAGAGAGCAGTGGCTGCTGCAGGACTCAGTTTCCCACAATGCAACAAACTCCCCACAGCAACAGAGCCTTCTGTCTGACCAGCAGCAGACCAGGGCACTGCAGCTCAACATCCACAGGTACAAAACACGGACAAACACACACACACACACACACACACACAGACACACACACCAATATGACCTATTTGACCTGTTGCTAACCTGCACCGTTTCTCTGACCCATTAGGATAGAAATGCAGGTGGAGTCTCTGGAGAGAGAGGAGTCTATGATTTCTACCAATGAGAGCTTCATCCTCAACAGACTGAAGGCTGTGGAGAAAAGTCCAGAGGACATCATCAAGGTACACACACACTGTCTCTCACACACACACACACACACACACACACAGCTGTATTTTCGTGCTTCCATTACGTTGTATTTACTGTGTTTGTCTTCTAGGAGGCCCAGGACAGCTTTGTTCCTGGTAAGTCAGGATATCATTTTTTGGATGTTTGAACCAACACCAAAGATGAATCTATGTTAACAGTCCTGCTTTCTGTCCCACAGAGCCATTGCAGGTCCCCACAGTGATCCCTGATGTCCCAGAATCCCTCTCTCCGCCAACCAACAAACACTCTGAACTAAACACAGCAAGAAAGAGTGAGATCAATTTTTCAAAGATTTTAACACATTCCTGTAAAGTCATTCAAATCTATAACTTTGTAAACTGCTCTGAATCAAAGCTGACAAACAGATCAGATCCACCTTTTAAATCAGCAGGGGGTAAATGTTAGAAGCATGGGTTTTCTAAGGAGATCGGTTTGCACAACAGCGGAATTGGTTGAGCTAGTGGCAAAGGACTAATAAAGGTGGGGATATTTAAAAGCATTTATTTTGGTATGACCCGTACACAGACAACCCACCATGTGATGTATATTACAAACCTGGGGCAGATATATTTTGGGCTCTCTCTTCAAGGTAATATCTTTAAGGTAAGAAGTGCCAGGCAGGTGTGAACAATTGTGGTCCTGAATGAGAAGACTGTTTAAATATGACTGCAAAGAAACCATAAACTCCTGTTTGTGCATGTGTACGCATTCTTCATGGACAAGTTTAGTGATGCTGGACAAGACTTCACCTAATGACTCCATAGGCCCACTGGCAGATTTCCAGATAGACCTGGTTTGCACATAACCAAACTTGAATGCCAATTTTGTATACGGAACCTTTGACCTAACGTCGTCTGTTGGTCGTCTGTTGATGACTGACCAACTTTGAGTTGCATATGATGTTTACAAGACATGTGGTTATTACTATCTCTGTATACATGATCCTAACAGTATCCATATTTCTGATCATCTGTGTGCAGCTCTGCCTTTGTGTCCTTTGTGCCACACTATCCTTTCTGTACTGAGTTTGACGATCACCTGGTTTGTGTATACTACTAGTTAGAACTGTGATGAATTCAGCTTTTCCATCTGATCAACAGTAATTGAAGATGAAAGAAAGAGTTTATCCTCCTCATTACCCATGTGAGACTTTCCATTTCAGTGCATAGATCATTTCACCAGAATATGGTGTTTATATGCGCAAACACAAAACCAGGATACTTCAAAAACCTGTATATCTAGTTTGCATGTAAACACACTTATTATCTGATGATGATTGAGACAGGATATTTGGGAGAGGCTGCCATAGGCTGTGTAGGAGATGTAAATGTGCAGTGCTGGCAATACCTGCTTGAGGACTATTTCTTCTCTAAAGAGAGAACTTTGGGGATATAGCATTGTTATACCCTTTAAAAAAACACTTTACTATGGGGAGCAGCAGCTAAAGCTGAAGTGGTCATTGCTTATCGTGAAAGCAACCTGACTGAACTGTATTCTTATGTTATTAACATAGACTTTGTCTGTCTTCCTTCTGTGTCTCAGCTCTGTTTGCCATGGAGATCAATGTGACTAAAAACCTGTTGACTGGGGAGAGCACAGTTCTTTCTACAGCAACAGTTCCCCCTGAGGAGTTAAACCAACACACTGGGCTCAAGGTTTACGATGACGGCAGGAAGTGTGTTTATGCCCTGAATTCACAAGAGGTATTATTATTAATATAGCAAAAATATGAGCATTCTGTGTAACTTGAAGGCATGGGTGGCAAAGAGAGTAGAACTGATCTGATTTTGGAAACAATACAACACTGAGAAAGGGACAGGACTACCTTATAAACATGATAATCAAAATTATATTAGAATAAGTCCTACATTTCTGGCACTAGGCTTAATGTATCATTAAATTCTGATGTGTTTAATGACCTGAAGAGGATTATTTCAGATTTTCCTTCTTGAGTTGGACAGTTAGACAGTTCTGTAAAGATTTCAGAGTGCTGCTGGATCAAGATTTTATGGACACATAAAGTTGTGTGTCATCAGCATAGCGATAAAAAGAAATAGGGGATGTAAAACTAACTAGCAGCGACCCCTCCCTATTTTGTTTTCCCAGGATCAACTGCTTTTTCTGCTTTTGCCATTGATCTCTCATTGTGTTATCTAATAATGGCCCATATTCCTTTTAGGGGTCACATGACCAGAGCTGTGTGTCTGAGCTGTCAGCAAAAGAGGTGGAACAGTTGCTGAGAAGAGCCACAGTGCATCACCAAGTAAACCAACAAAACCACCAAAATCACATCAGAAGGGAGGAGCATTGCTTTTACAACTACCAAGATGAGAGAGACACAGTGGAGGGGTGTGACCTCAGAAACCAGGGAGGGCATTATGGTAATCATCTCCTCAGAAACAACATAATGGAGAAAGACTTAAGCTGTCGGGAAAACTGGCAGAGAAAACCAGGGGTAGAGCATCACTACGGCCACCAGGAAAGCCATTATAGAAGGCAGGAAGTGAGAAATAACCAAAGCAACCTGAGCGAAGGTCATCGCCTTGTAAACCACAAGGGGCTGGGACATCACTATGGTAACCAGAAAGATCGTCACTACAGTTCGTATCAGGTGAGAAACTGTCACAGTGTTCAGGAATATCGGCCTGCTAGCCACCACGCCAACGGCTTTATCAGAAGTAATAGTAGGGTAAATGGAGGCACAGCCAATCCCTGCACTCCTCCCAGATTATATGAGCAGGAAGTAGTGTCCACCTATCAACCACAGTTCTGCTACACTCCAGCCAATTATATTCCTCTTAATGATTACATCAGCGTAGACGAAGAACAACTTTATTGCTACAGCCCACCGTCCTATCACAGCCACGATGGAAACCCACCCACTGCTTTGTACAGTGCCCCCACCCACTCTGACAGAGTGCCCTCCCCCCTCTACACAGACGACTCCCCTTACACCATCCTCAAGGCCATGGAGAGCACTGAGCCAATCACAGCCATCTTCATGGGCTTCCAGACGGCGCAGGATGACAGTGGGCAGGGTCAGGAGTTTGAGGGCTCCATGAAGGCAGAGCTGGTCACCATTGAGGAGGACAACGAAGACAAAGGAGATGACAACAGCATGACAGAGAAGAAGAGCCACGCCCAGCTTGGGGGCAATAGTTACCCAACAGGAAGTTCAGCCAATGGAATCATGGGACGTGTGGAGGGAGTTGAAGACAGAAGGTCGGAGAGACGGGTGGGACCAGGTATCAAAAAGATCCAGAAAAAACACTGTTGCACTGTCTGCTAACTGGACTTACTAATGCATGCCTGAGTGTATCAGTCTGCTAACCTAATGACTAACTGCAAACAAATTTATTTTACATTTTGGTGAAATTGCTGACTACGGCACTCTAAAAACAAGGCTGGATGTTAGAACTCACTGACTGACTCCTCCACTGCATTTTGAAAACTGAAGAACTGAAATCAACATCAGAATCCCATTTCATTCCATAAATGGATAATTAGTTTTCTTGATTAGTTTGTTGACATTGTTAATAAACTACTACAATTAGGAACCAGTGTGTTAAATCTTAAACTTGATTTATGGTTGTGTGTTAAGGGGATACAGCATAAGCTATGCAGTAGATGATGTCGGAACTCATGTTAACCCCTTACATCAAGCATAAATTTGGTCCTGGACTCTCCACTTATCAATATTTTTATATTAAATCAATGAAATGGCTATATGTAATGAGAAAGTGGTCACTTAAGGGGCTTTCACACCGCCGCACCGTAACTTGCCGCCTCCAGTCATTTCAATGAGGGGAAGGCAGCAGAGAGGACGTGGTTTTGATCATGGAGGTAGGGGTATGAAGTAGTTGCCGGCCGCCCACGTGAATGCGTGCAGGTTTTGCTCTGCCAGCCAAAGTTCACAGTGCTGAACTACTATTATGTGGCAGTAACCGTCTGGCTTTGGCCAATCAAATTGAAGGGGGCGGGCATCGCGGGTCAGAAAGAAGAGCGATGGAGGAGCTGATAATGCTGGTGTCTGAATACCCAGAGTTGTACAACACAGTGGTAGCTTCTTATAAGGACAACCAGAACACATAAATCCAATGCATTTTGATTTGATTCGTTCAATCTAGCAGGGCCTGACATTTTATTAAAAAAAACCCCAATACATTCCACTTGCCCATCAAATTGTGGAACCAATGATTTATTTTCTTGTGGAATTATTTACGCAACGCCAAGCTAGCTTGCACAGCTACTACTATGGCAAATCATGGTTTTTGATTTGCTTACTTGGGGAACGCTGTTGCAATTAGTCAGGGCAATTGTCGCGCTGCATGTGAAACAGCCTTTACAGCAATGAACCTACAGGGAATTATCAACAACTCTGTAGCTCTACTGAGCTTTTTAGCCTCTTTGAGCTAATTGTTTTGGTTCCATGTAATATTTCAACTTCAACTTAAAGCTTTAACTGTATGGTTAAGTCACCACTCTCATTTCGAGGTAGCCGTTTTTAACCCACTATACACTACCTGTTCATCACCAAACAGCAGACAGACAAACTCAGAGACTAGCTGGTGAACATAGTGGAGAATTTGGCAGCTTAAAGATCCAGATATTTTTCTCAGGTGCTGGTGGAGCTAAACAGAGCTAAAAGGAGACTGAATATTGGACTTAAATTCATCAAGTGGACAGAATCACTGCTCCAAATAAAGGCTTATTTTACTCTGTGTCTGCTGGATGTGGAAATACACAATTGTTTGCTATTATATTCACCTTTACAACTTTATAAAGTAATAATATGTCCCCAGGTGGCCAAAAAATCTATTAATGCAGCTAAAAAAACGATAATCTAACCAAATATTTATTCTTTGAGTAGCAAACGTTCATCCTCTGAAGACCTGAAAGGTGTCACTAAAAAGGTTGTATTTTCATCCTCATCCAAGGAACTTTTACTATGGTCACCTTGAATTCAGTAAGTTACAGTGAATTTCAACAGTTTTCACTGCAGAAAAAAATATTAAAACAAACCACCTGCAGCACAATGCACTTCTCTGCTATCTAAATGAATATGTATTCTCAAATAATACATATACGTTTAATGAATACATGCATTTGTACAGTACAATATAAAAACTATATGCAGAGAATTGAGGAACTTGTTTAAAATAGTGTCTTAAGTGATTGTGCATCACCACAATGAGAAGGATCTGTGTAAATGTGTAAAACAGATACAGTACAGCTATTAAAATGGTACAAAGGGTTAGATTCCAGTGACCTGCTCTCTTCTGGCTCCCTCTGCTGGTGTAAAGGTGTTGAGGTGACCTAGTTCATATTAATGAGCAGCTATGATAACTCAGAGTGGCAGTAATGCTGGACCAAGGGATAACTGAAAACCCTATATATCAGCTAAAACTATATGGAATTTCTATGATGAGCTCAACAGTGTTTTAAAAAAAAGTGCTTCTGTAGTATTGTATTGAGCTGTATACTGTAGTACAGTGGTTTCCAAAGTAGGTTTCAGAGACACCTATTGGTACCCAGAAAATTTAAAGCAAATTCACTAATTTCATCTGACTAATACTGCTAGATGTTAGCCCAATAAGAGAATATAAAACAACGTACATACATTTTTCAGTGACACATGGTGTAAAAGGCAAGGCACAATTATTAACAGATTGAAAATAACTTACTGTGTCAGGATGATATTGGAAAACCAATATAATCCAAGCAGGCAGTTTTTGTAAAGAACTTCATATAACATGTTGTATTTGTTTTGTTTTGACGTTTTTCCCAACTGCTGGTAGCTTTTCACATTTTTACACTAACTGCAAATGTTTGAACTATACATATATTTGTCTACGGTATGTCAGATAATGAGCATGTATAATGATGATGCTAATAAACCTTTGTTACTGATCGATGTTAACAGCTCGTTCTCTGCTGGTCTAACCCTCAACACAACACAATATAACACTTTGTGAGTGTGTGTGTGTGTGTGCGTGTGTGACATTAATCATGTATGATGTGAATCAGCTCAGATGTCCCCCACAGAGTCATGCTGGATATCAGTCTGTGTTAGTTTATATTGACACTGATGTCATTTCATTATACCACTGTGTGTGTGTGTGTGTGTACACACGGGATATATCCTGTAGCTGACAGCATCAGCTCGAATGACATTAATGACAGTACTTGTGTCACTGGCACTGACAGACAGCCAACATTCATTTGTCATTGAACACAGTGGTACCATTGTTATTGTTATGGCTGCAGGACAGAATCAGTCCACGGGTTACATTAACACCACCACGACCACCTCCAGACACCTCAAAGAAAAAAGACACTGTATAGCTGACAAAGCAATCTCAACTCAAGGTCCACTTACTTGCTAGTTCCAGAGCTTTCAGTGGAATCACATGGTCTTCACCAGCTGATGGATTTGTTTTGTCAACTACCATTTTTTAAAGGCAAGAATGAAATGTAAGCTCAGAATAATTTAAAGTTTGAACATCTACAGTTCAAAGACAACTGAGCAACTTAAGCTGCTAATGAAGGCCGTGTGACATGGTGCAAAGCTCCAGAATAAGTAAGTAAGTGGACCTTGAGTTTTGTTTTTGTCAACCGCTGTTTCCAATGTTAAGAATGAACAGTCAATCTTGATCCTTGTAAAGTTTCATTATTCTGTTATATCTTAAATGTTGAATGTGGACTTTTATTCAAATGAGCTAATATTATGAAACAAATACATTCATTTGTGCATCAGGTAGGACACTTATTTCTGTTATGATCACTGGTGCGAACCCAAGCGCAGACTGAGGCACTGGTGAGTAAACAAGCAGAGTTTATTGTAAAAACACAGGAAAAGGGGAATGATGTCGGGAGGGACGGAGACCGGTCGACGAGGGGAGACATGGGGAGGCTGGGCGACATGGCTGGCTCCTGGTCCGGGTGAAGTGTGAGTGTGGGAGATATCTTGGGTCCTGGCGAGCAGGCAGGCAGAGAACGGTCCAGGGAGAAACACTGGAGACAAGAGAGTACAATTAGCTTGTGACTAGACACAGCAAAGCAAAAGACTAACTAGAGTTACTTGGTTAGCGGCCAAGAACACAAACTACCACTGTAGCTGACTCAATGATCTGGCGATGGACGACTGAAGGACCGGGGTATATATGCTGCAGGCTGATGAAGCTGATGGAAGGCAGGTGTGTCGGAGGGAGTTCAGCCATGTCACGTCGACCCAAACAGGAGACAGGGAAACACACAGGGGAAAAAAACAAGACACAAAAAACACCAAGACCATCACAATTTCCCTACTAGTCAAAAGTCAGAGTGCATTGTATGTTACATTCTCATATGAAATAGGTTGTTTGTCTTTTCATTTATTTCATTATTTGGCATACAAAATATACTACATGCTGTTTAAGTAAATACATCTCTTTTTGTAGCTTTTTGTGGGCTTCTTCACTTAGAGTTATGGATGTTTTATTTCTGTAGTTTGACAGCAGTATTTATAGACTAATACACTGTATCTCAGTGTATCCAACCTGAAACCCCTGTGATAACTCATCTTGCAATTCAGTATGTGAAAAAGTGTAACTCAACGCAACCCTTTCTGTTTTCACCATTTTGCCTTTAAGCACATTTTCAGTCAGTGTGAAACTCGATACTCACAGTGTAATGCTGCTCTGATGGCGGTATGTGTGTTGTGTTTGTGTCAGGTACAGAGGAGGAGGGTTGATCCATCTGGCATGCAGGAAATTCCAGTGGTTTCTTTGTGTCCTGCTGTGATCCCTGACTGACCACTGAGCAGTTCATCATCAGCCTGCTGCTCAGCATCCACTGCTGCCTTCATATATCAAAGCTTCTTTGGTTCCCTAGGTCACACATGGGATTGTTTCCCCAGTCCCGGGTTGAAGTATCATAGGTTGGTTAATAAACTTGTATTCTTCCATATTCCAATGATCAATTCAACTGATTTTCTTCTTCTCTCATGTTTCTGTTGCATCCACTGTCTCTGCCCAGCTTGTCAAAGATGAACACATTGCATCTTCCTCTACTTCTTTTTCTAATGTTGATGCTTTGTTCTGTGCAACCTTCATACTACACTCTTTTCTTTGTTTGTGAGACAGCTATTGACCTTAAACATTTGACTCACCATCCTTTTATTGATGGAAATGCTTGATCATCCTTTTTTTATCACTGCTGGCAAGACGCCTAGGGTGTTGTTTAAAGTATAGTTGTTTGTGATTCTAATCTTGGCAGCACACCTTCAACAATAGTGGATGCACTGTTGGGAAATTCCATCTATGTATGGCTAGAAGTGTTTGTGTAACCTTAAACAAACTATGCAGAATTATCTATGTTCACTGGTTGTCTGGTAAGTCCAGCATGTGGTTTAAAGACTACAAGAAGCATTTAGTATAGAGAGTCTGTGGAGATGTTCTAACTTGGGAATTTTGGTCAGATGTCTTTGGTCTAGTCAGGTGTCAACTGGCCAAAAATAAAAGATGAAAAAAATATCTAAGATAAGCATGTAGTAATTTAACATTAATATGTTACCACAGTCTAATCACCATTAACAAATGACACCATCACTGAGAAGGAGATCAGCTTCTACAGGCCTCTTCACCACATTCTACACCTTCTACGCCTTACCAATTGTGGTTTGGGCATATCTGATGGATTCACCTATAGCACCAAGTCATCTTCCTTGTGTCTTTTGAGTTTGTCAGGGTGTAAATTCATTAGTTTGACAATAAAGACTTTCTGTGTCACGGTTTCTTGGTTTGTTGTTTTAGGAAACATTCAAACTCACCCATTGTATCATCCTAAACCCAGGGATGTAATTTCTGCCTGGAATGGGGGGGGGCATGTCCCCCTCACTTTTCAAAATCATGATTGTTTCTCCCACATTTACAGTTTGATTTACCTTCTACAATTTCTCTAAAATCTCTCTTAAAAGTGTCCTATTATTATTATTACTGTCCAGCTGTCACAATCCAGATGAGAGAAAGGAGCACAAAAGGGCAGCAGCAACTGTCTATTGGACTTTTTTTTGCCCTGTATTTCACCTCTTCCTGGGGTCTTACACAGCCTGAAAGGAAGATCTGACAGACTCTACTCGGGGCTGAGTTGTGTATGTTGTTAGGGTTAAAAACATATAATCTACAAAAATAAAAAAATCTCTTTTTTAAAATTACTGTCAAAGTGAGACTAATGCTGTGTCTCAAATCGCGTACTTCCATACTTACACTTAATATTTTGAGTGCATAAGTGCGTTCACACTGACAAGTATGGCAAAATGCAGTGTACTATGAGTACCCGGATCATGTACTCATAACAGTCAGAAAGTTGAGTGTGGAACGCTGCACACTTCCCACCCTCAACGGTCGCCATCTTGGCCACGTAGTGGAAGGGGAGGACCACCAACATGTGAAAATAAAGTAAAAGCACGTTCAATTTTCATTGACTTTTAATATAATTGAATTGAAGTCCAGTGAGCAAACAAGCTGGCAGATATTTCGGCGTGCAGCAATCGCTGTAAAATGTTGGCGATAATGCTCCGCCCGGTTGCAATCTGCCATTAAAAAGAAGAAGAAGACGCGGTCAAAGGTTGTGATCATTTCAGCAGTATTCCATTTGAGACGACACCACCCTGTCAAAATGAACACACATAGTGTACACAGTATACTGCACGTGAGTACTAACGGAAGTACGCGATTTGAGACACAGCATAGGTAACTTTTGCTGAACACCAGCAACCACTGTGGCCACAAGTGACAATTACGAGATGATGGTAAAATCTAAAACATAGTGTAATAGAAGAGTACAGTCATCAAGTAGGTGAACACACTCAGTAATGTCAATTACACAGCAATATCAACCTAAACTTCATCTAAAGATTTGCTAACATTCACCACCATAAGCTACTGGTAGTTAGCCCAACATCGCAAGACCAATTCGCGATTTGTCAATTAGTGCAGTTGTTAGTTTTTAGTACCGTCCAGTTTGTTTAATACTGACGTGATAGCGGATTCAGAATGTTCCACATCAGCGACAGCCATCTTGTTTACGGAAATGCCTCAACAGCGATCCTCTGTAGGCTACAGTCGTCGTATCAAACCCCCCGACCCGGGCCAGGTCGGCTGGAAATCTGTCTGAATGGGAGGACCAGACACATCTGCCAGAGCAAATAAAGCATGAGCTCGCAGATTCGTCTGGTTCCCAGGCTAGCTGGTAACACCAGGCTGAGAAAGTTTGTATTGGCAAAACCCCTGAGTGAGGGTGCATTTTGTTGCTTATCATTTCTACTTTTCAACTGTAAAAGAAAGAATTTAGTTCTTCTCAAAAGTTTCATAGTCTCACTTTAATTAAAAAGATGCTATAATGTCATGTAATGCCTGTAAAGGACAGTGTTCTTGTTAGTCAAGTTGCAAATACATTATGTATTATAAAGTATCAGGTCTCTGTCTGTGAAACTAAATGTGATTTTTAGTAAGGTTAGTTCATTAGTAATGCAGCAATTGTTCATAGCATTTCTAATTCTTTTTTGTTGGATTACTATGGAAAGCATGATAACCAACTTCATCATAATGTGTTATGTGCTAGATTGATATAGTTATTTAATGATGTCAGAACCTCCAACTTCATGCCTTAACCACATTTGCTATTTATGCAATATATTGCTATATATTTAGTCAAATTAAAATCTGAGATTTATAAGATCACTGGTGGCAAACCTACTCCATTCAGGAAGTTATCACTGCAACTG
This sequence comes from Macquaria australasica, assembly GCA_005408345.1. Classification (NCBI taxonomy): domain Eukaryota; kingdom Metazoa; phylum Chordata; class Actinopteri; order Centrarchiformes; family Percichthyidae; genus Macquaria; species Macquaria australasica. The sequence continues at coordinate 396,494 of SEMN01000410.1, forward strand.
AAATTATGATTATTTACTCTTTGTAAAATGTCCCCACTGATAGATAAAACGTTTGCGTCTGACCATCAAAATGACTGCTGACAGGTAAACAGACCTTCACACACACACACAAACAGTAGGTTTCAGGAGCTTTATTGAAGATGTCATCACCAGACCTTTCATTTGGCAATAATAAATGACTGAAACTCAAGGCAATAAACTAAGCAATAAACAGAACCAGAATAAATGACACTAGTGAGGAAAAGCTGTAATAGTCGGGACAGCCGTGAATATGAGTCCATACAGAATATTCTAGCAAGTAGTGTGAGGTGTCACCCAGTGTTACCTCTGTATTCATTGAGAAGTGTCATGACACACACTACCACACCTGACAAGAGAAACTCAGAAATGTTAAAGAACATTTATAACATTTAAAAGTAGTGCTGTGGAGTAAAGTAAAGTATCCTAGATTAAGTTAAATTGATGCGAAAAACTGCGCTAAGACTAAAACAGGAACCAATCCAGGCATGGATATAACACCCCAAACACAATGAAATAACAGGGCAAACACTGAGTGTACAGTTGTGTGTATCATACAGTATATCTAACACAATAACATAATGACATGCTGAACTTCAAACCTGGCCTGCTTTTGACGTAACAGTTATTATTGGAATTCAGTACATCTGAGAATCTCATATGACATCACAGCTTCAGCATTTTTGTTCTTAAAGGATATGTTCAGATTCTTTCAAGTCTACAATACTCACATGCTTTATGTTCATTGAGACAGTTATTGTTCGCTGTAATCCTTGTAATCTCCATACTGGCCCTGAAGGGATCCTTTCCTCGTGTGACTACAGTAGAAGAGATGGAGGACAAAAAACCATTCTGTGCAAAAATGCATTCCAAAGCTAATATGAGGCTTTAGCCATTTGAGTTGGCCACAGCAAGTGGATATCTTCCAAAGTCACAATCTAGAATGAAATTTCATCTCAGTGGATTTCATTGGTCTAACACTTGTTTTTCACAGCACAACAACACAGCTCTGAAGGTTATACCATTGCGCAAAGATAGCTACTTGATTTGGCTAACTCAGACTGCTGAATTCTCATATTAACTTCAGCTGAACGTTGGAAAGCATTTTTTTCACAGAATGAGGACTATTTTGTGCCTCACCTCTTTCAGTGTAATTGAGCTAGAGTGGATTCATTTTACAGCCAGTATTAAGAGGTGGAAAATAGCGACCAACAACTCTTTCAATGTACATGGGAAATGCTGCATTCGTATTAAGATAGACTTGAAAAAATTCAAACCTAGCCTCTCAACATTTTGGGCAGCAAATATAGATGCAGCCTACATCATATAACACAGATTCAGGTTAGTTAGTTAGTTAGTTAGTTAGTTAGTTAGTTAGTTAGTTAGCTTCCTAGGTAGTTTGATCCTTTGTAGTATGTTATAGTATATAGTATGTTATACTGTAACACAGTAGTTCAAACACATCACAGCTTATAGCACAATCAAAATATAGTGATGCTAAACTGAAACTTCTGCAGTTAGCACTCAGCTGGTATTGTTTCACCCTGGCAGTTAAAAGCATCCCATTTCTGAGTTGACATGAATGCACCTTTATTCCACAGCTGAGTCAAATTGAATTTATTGGAAACAAGCGAGTGAGCTCATTCTGGAGCAATATAAGCCCAACTAAAATAATCTCCGACTAGTTGATGTATGGAGGATGGATTACTATAAAACATACACTCATACACACATGCACACACCACACAAAAAATTCTTCTCCTAAAAACATGGCAGACAATTTCAAATAGTCATTCTGACACCATATATTATAAACCTCTTATAAATAAAAGCTTTAAGGATTCATAAGCATTGCTCAATTCATAAATATATGCAGCAAAAATACAATAAATCTCTCTTTTTAGGAATCAGGACAGGACATAAAAATATGTAAAAATCTTCACTAGACTTTAGGATTACAATACCTGATTCGTTCACAAGTGCTCAAGTTATTTTGCTAAAACAGCAGAGCCACAGATAGACAGAGTTTGGCCAGGTTGTATCAATCAAAAAAATGAAACATTTGTCTGGACTACATACACCATGTTAATGCTTTTAAAGCTAACATTTTGGCTGCAAATATGTACCACCATGGTGATGTAGCAGCTCATTTTAAAGGTGTGTTTATGCTGAATGTGAATGTTCGCCTTGAGTTACTGTATTCACGTGACTGTGACAGCTGGAGTGTTTTTACAGTCTGTTCATTCCCCCCAAACAGCCAATGGAACAACTCTACAGACGTTAGCTGTAAGCTAGCTAGCAATGCACGCACTGACCGTGTGGGGTGTGCCTGCCAATGGGTGCTGCCTTGAGAAATGACTGCTTCTACTTTTTATGTTTCTGGGCACCTTATAACTGTATTATGGAGTGTAGCCAACAGAGCTAACCAAAACTAATGTTATATTAGGTAGCTAGCTGACAAAAGTCACGTGCCGTGCATTCCATGCGGACGAAGGAATACAGAAAACTAACATGGCTTGCAACTTTTGTGTATATTTTCTCTTTCCACTATGTTTACAAGAAACCCACTAAACTGCTCCCTGATCCGGAACTCTGTCTGGGTTAACTGACCTCGTCCATAGAGGAGGCAAAAGCTAGTCTGTACAACTGTGACCCAAATGGCTTTCAGTTAGCAGCTAGCACTGTTTAGCCAACATGGCTGACACGGAAACCTGGGACATCCAAACTCTTTTGATCAATGGCTCATTATAACATTCCACTAAGGCAGTGATTTTCAAAGTCTGGGTTGGCACATTTAAAATACATGAATTGAACATAACATGCTTACTTATTTTTGCATATACCTTCTCAAATCTCTGCTATGCATAGCTACAATAATTTCAAATAGACACTGTATGCTGTTAGTCACTTTAAAATATATAGACTAAATTTATAACCCAAATTATGTGACTGCCCAGAAAAAGTTTGAAAATCACTGCATTACAGTCATAGTCATAAAAAAACAATAAATATCATTAAACAGTTGTACTAGTAGGCATAATTCATTAACATCTAGAAATCAAAGTGCTGTAAATATTAAATATTAAAAGGAGAATACCGCAGATGTAGGAAGCAGATGTGCTTCCAAAGTTTACATAAAATATGGGACACGTCAAGAACTGTGGTATTTTTATGATTGCAATTTAATACTCAGTTATTATTGTGATACACTTCCTGGGAATGTGCCTTAGAAGTTAACAAAAGTTATTATATATAAGGAAAATGTCTAAACTGTGACATGACAGGCAGTTCCATTGTGTCATACAGTCATACTGTTTCAGACATCATGCAAAAGACCAGTTTGACTTTGAAACCAGGACTTCTCGACTTTTCCAACCATTAAAAGATTTTGGAAACCCAAACTGGGTAAATTATCTTAATCTTTGAAACCAAGCTTACTGAAAGAAACAGTCCTTTTCTCATGTGGCATCCCACAAAAAAAACAGATTTGTGATCCAGTGGTTCTAACCCATAGTTTTGACAAACATTGCAGTAGACAATGGCTGCTGACAGACAGGATTGTATGAGTTTTCTGGACAGAAGGAGGAAGAAACAGAGTAATATTTCATTTTGTCTTTTAAAAAGCTGACAGTTGAGCGCTGTTGTTGCTCACTCCTCCTTCTGATTGGCTAATAGGGAGGCCTCCCATCGCTGCGCCATGGTGTTCTGTCGTCGTGGCACCGAAGAGAGGGAAGGGGGGAACTGGAGGGAGGGGGAGATTCAGCTAAACCACTGGAGCCAAGAATGGATAGATGGATAGATTCATGGTTGGATGGATTATCGGATGGATGGATGATTGATGGATGGGGCAAAAGAGAAATGAACAAAGGACGGGGCAGATGGATGAAAGAGTGATGGGTAGATGAAAAAAAGGACCCAAATAATGATTTTTTTTTTTTTGCTAAATTGTGAACTAGTGGATTAAAAAATGAATCAGTCCAACTGATTAACAAATCAGAAAGTTCACAATTAATAAAGGCAACAAATGAATGAATGAGTAAAGGAAGAAATCAATGACCCAACATGGAAATTGCAAAAGAAGAAAGTTGAAAATTTGAATATGATTTTTATGCTATGTACTGATACATGCAATCAGCTGCAGTGTAACAGAATAGTAGGCTACAGTGTACAGTCCAAAAGTCATTATATTGCATGTTAGTATCAGGGAGGACATTAAATGTTTGAGTGACTATCACTGTAAGGGAATAGAATATTATGTACTGTATATGTGATTAAAGCTGCACTCATCAATTACCCCCCCCAAATAAGAGGGTGTAAGAGAGACTCTATAAAGAGGGAAAAGCCTAGAGATTTGATGTCTTGAGTTTGAGACGTTTCACCTCAAAATGAGTGTTTTAGCCAAGGTGATGTATTTTTAGGGCTGCCCCCGACCAAAGATTTTCCTAGTCGACTAGTAGTCATTAGTTCAAGCTACTAGTCAACTTGTCATCGCACGTATATGATATTAATTACATTATTTAAATAAACATTACAAGCACACATACGAAGCGAGCTGCCCGTTAATGACGATGCTAGCTGCAAAAGCGGTAATGATTCTGAATGTGTCAGAACAGGAGACTGAACATTTTGTTCATTTATTTCAACACAGTATAACATTGTTCGGCCGCGGACTCAACAACAGGGTGTAGTTCGTGTGGACTTCACGGAAGGTGTGTCTCAATTCCGGGGCAACGTCACTCAAAGGCTGCATTTGAAGCGTGTTCTTATAATACATCCATGATTTGAAGACTGAATGTGTCACAGCGAAGCGACAAGGCTGTTCCATGTTCTGACTCCGTGTTACAAGAGAAAAGGTCCGTGCTGCAACCGCCCCCCTGATACTTTTGTCCCGGCCCTAACGACAAGGCACAGCTCCCGAATTGTTTTTTCTTTTCTGCAACTAACGACCAATGAAAACTTGACTGAGACTCTTCTCATCGACAAATGCTTTGGTCGACTACTGGGGGGCAGCCCTATGTATTTTGTTTACTAATTGTTTGGAATCTCATGTCAGAGGCAAAACTAGATTAAACTACAGTTTGTCCAGTCAGTTAAATGGATATAGATATAGCTTTTCAGACTTCCTATTTACTTCCATACAGAGGCTGCAGCAGACAACTCTGTCTCCAAATAGATAGATAATGTAGCTAGAGCTTGTGTGTTCAAATGTGTGTATGTGTCAGCCAACCTTGTGGTCACAAGACAAACTGGATCGTTCCATTTTCCTGGTCCTGGAGGGGGATGAAGGGGAGGAGACACATCTGTCTGGAACCTCTGGCACTGAAACAAAAACAAAGGGAACAAAAAGGCCATTTAATCACAACGGGGAAAAGAATTATCTTATGTTATTATTTAATAAGATAGTCCGCAGACAGAAAGCAGATCTTTTTTAAATGTATTTCTCATCTCACACTCTGTTCAACAATGGATTGAGAATGGTGAAAACGCACCATCATATGCAAACCTTTGAATTATTTCTGACACTATTTTGAATCCCCAACTATAAATTCACAGGCAACGGACACAAAATGGCTAGTGGAGGTGGTAGTGGTGTGGAGGGTATGTAGTTACATCAAATAGAACCAGCGGTTCAGTTAGCTCGGTTTGGTCGGTGCACGGTTGATTGAAAACTCTATGACCTCTTTTGACAAGTTTAGAAAGTGAATCATTTGAGCTGAACTACAACACAACAGAAATGTTTCTTGGCTGTTCAGTTGTTCATGTCCCCACAAATGTTTCTGATACTTGGATATGTGGGCATGACTCTACGTACCGTTGTAACTGATGTTATCGTTCAGGCCCGGAGACACCAGCACAGTATCGTACCTCTCTCTCCCTCTCCTCCACTCCTCCTCCCTCCTCCTCCTCCACATCTCCTCCCTCTGCCTCCTCCACTCCTCCTCCCTCTGCCTCACCATGCGGATCTCTTGCTCCACCAGCGACTGGCTGCTGAGGGAGCGTAGCTTAAAAAATGGATTGGACGAGAAAGTGCTCTCCTGGGTTTCCATGGACGCAGGGCCGGAGCTTAGGCAGAACTCGGAAGCGCTGCGAATGATCAGATTGGAGGTTTCCACGACGATGACATTGGCAGAAGGGACCGGATCCAGGCTCGTCGGCCAATCGGAGAGGCCCCCGATGGCAGAGGAGAGTAGGCGGTTCCTGGAGGCGGAACTGGAGCAGTCAGGCTCCAAGATAATGACATTATTGGCTGTCATTTCATGGTAGACAGACCGGGGAAGGGAAGAGGAGCAGGAAGGGGATGGGGAGATGGACAAGGTAGGGGTGCGGCAGGCTGGAGGTCTGGGTGGAGATCGTCCTGTCTGCAGGGTGGATGGTCTGAACACAGAACAACAGAAAAATAACAATCAACAAGTCTGAAACAAGTATCATTTTGGCTCAGTTTATCTGGTTCCCAGCAGAAGGAACAGTGGACAATAATAGTTAGTGGAAATGTCTGTGTCATGTGAAAGGTTTTGCTCATAGTGACGAACCAACAGCAAATGATCACCAACTCTGCAGTTCCCCTCAGCTCTGCAGGACATCTAGCCTCTTTTAGCTCATTTTTTTGGTTCTCCAGCCTACACACACCACTCTCAAACCCGTTTACAGACACAGCAGGCAGCTATCTTCAGAAAAAAAGCTCTGATAAATCCACTGTACACTACCTGCCTAGCACCAAACAGCAGACAGACAAAGTTGGTGACTAGCTGGTGAACATAGTGGAAGATTTAGCAGCTAAATAGACAGATATCTTCCTCAAAAGCAGAGCTCAAAGGAGAATGAATATTGGACAATGTTTTTGGCCCCCAGATAAATGTAACAAACAAAAAGGATGTTTTGTTCTGTGTCTGTTGGATGTGTAAATAGGCAACAATCAGGTCAGGTAGCCAAAAAAAGCTTGAAATTTCACTATTTTAATTTATAGTATTTTCCCCAAACGTTAGAACTAGTGACAGGTTAAGGACTTACCATATGTCATCACCCATTTAATTAGCTGTGAACAACACTGATACCCCTTTTCCACCGTTCGGAGCATTTCAACCAAAAATAAATTGGTTCTTATCATTAATAGTTGGTCCATGCTTGTTTTTTGGATAAAAACAAACATCTGTAATAACAGAACAAAAGCTCACAGGTAATCAACACATCCTTGGTAACAATGGTTCCACTCAAAACTGGTGGAAACGCAGGCTGGTTCGCTAGAGAGCACCAAGGTTCCAATCCTGAATCCTGAACGGAACCAGATCAAGAACCAGAGCTAGTTTGATGGAAAGAGGGCATGAGTGGTTCAGATATGTTTTTAATTACAGACCTGATAATACTGGCACCGTATATTTAGGGTTTTTTGAATTGTCTTTCATTCATGTACTAGAGTCACACTGGCTCAGTTCTTGACTAGTTTTCATAGTTATTAGTTATAGTTATACTTGGTATCGCCACCTAAATCAGGTGTATTATTAAAAACATCATTGTTCTATAATTTATACGATGTCTTACTGCACCAAAAAAGACTGCATTATACTGCTGTGTAGACAGCATTTATAGGTATAGGTTTATATTTTGTTACCTGGGTATAGTCAGGCCCTGTGCAATCATCCCCCTCTCCTTGCGGTGCCGTTCCTCTCTATCCAGAGTCAATCGGATCTCTCTCTCCACTGCAGTCTCTGGCTCCTCCAGGGGGCTGCGGTATGATGAGTCATCCAGGCCTGAGTCCTCTGAACTGGGGGACAGGGTGGAGGACAATGGGGGCTCCCTGGGCACTGGTGGATGGATCTCCCTTTGAGAGGACAGGAGGAAATTCAGATGAACTAAAAGCCAACAAGACACAAGAGTTGTGTTTCCATTAAACTGTTGCACAAGTTTTCAGAAAACTTTGGAAATTTTGGCATTCGTATCTTCTGATCCACATGTAGATGGTTGTAATTTTATCCACCAATATGTTGACAGAGAAGGGGGTTAAATGCAACAAGGGCCCCTATCTGGATGCGAAGCAAGGGTGTTACAGTCATGTAAACCTCCAACACCCCTGCTCTTTCTTTTTTATAGAGTATAGCTTCACTTAACTGGCATCAACTGCTTTGTTCATGCTTCACAATCACTGGCTCATTCATCAGCTGTGTGGCTACCAGCTGTCTAGTAACTTCCAATCATATTCATGCAGGTTATTCTGCTGATGCACTAGGAGAAGCAGAAGCAGGTATGGCAATTTCAGGGTGTATTCAAAAGATTTGTGTCCATCACCATTACAGCATCTTCCTTTTTTGATATGCCAACTTTTCCACCTCATCTAAGCATAAAAACATTTTTGCAATACTATGGCTTTTTTTTCTCCAAATTTCTGGCCTTTCTTTCTTGGCCTAGACTTTGGGTAAAAACATGCAATGGAAAGCCATTGCTATGCCAGAAAAAGAAATGAGTATTTCTATACTAAGCTGTTCCATTTAAAATGTTGAAATGTATAAATTAATCAAAATTCTGAATTAGTGTCAGCAGACTAAATTCTGTCTGAGATACTTCAATCAAAAATAAGAAGAGTTGAACTGTCAGTGCCTCCAGTATTTCCTACCTGTGTTTGAGTCGGGGGCTACGAGTGGGGGGGTACAGTGACGTGTGGGTGCCCTGGAAGCTCCCCTGAGCTTTGAGCCCTGGTTTGGGAATTGGCTGACCTTTGACCTCTTCCTCCATCTTCCTCCACTGCTGCCGGGCCAACAGAAAGTCCACATGCTCAGTGGACACATTTTCACTGTGGGTCTCCTGGTGGACACGGAAATCTACAGGAACCTGAAGAGAAATATGAGGTTAAGGAGTAGATTGCTAAACATGTGATTGGGAGATGTTTTCAGTCTCAAAACACACATTCGAAAGAATCCACCTTAGAAAAGCATTTTAATACACATACATTATTACTATTAAACAGAGACCGAATTGATTCATAGGTGTGCTTATAAGATGTAGACCTTCACAAGAACTTTGTTCAATTTCACAGCCACTTTAAAGCATTTTTAGGCCTTGAGTACACAGTCATCATCTGTTTTGGGAAGTGATTGGGATGTACTGCACTTGCCACTTGGGTCAGTGGTGTTGCTTTCTCCATAGGGGAAACATTGGCCAGCATGGGCTCAGTGTTTATTGGGAATTGTTGGGTCTCTGTAAATATAAAGAGTCGGTCTAGACCTGCTCTATATGAAAAAGTGCCCTGAGATATCTTTGTGCAACACTAACAGTTACCTTTCATTCAAAAAAATACTATAACAAGACAAGTATATGCAAGTGTAGTGTGTACCTGTTGTCAGACGCCTTAACATTTGTTTATTCTGGTTTTGCTGTCAACCAAATGTAACTTTCTTGCAACATTTATATGTTCAAATGTAGCATCCTGAAATTGGTGGGAACCTGGTAATATTTGCTGCTGGTGAAGAATTTTGCGAGGAATTCATATTTTAAAAGTATTGCTAATGTAAAAAAAAAAAAAAAATCTGTGACCAGAGAGACAGGTTGATATTGGGTGGTTCTGCAAAACTACTTGATCATACGGCTTTTTTCCTTCAGCTATTTCTACAACATCCACAATTACAGTATAGTTAAAGAAATAGTTTACATTCGTTCACTTTCTGATTGTGACATGAAAAGAAAGCGCATATAAAGCTGGAGTTGGAATGTGGTTGGCCTAGCTTAGTATAAAAACAGCTAGTTCAGCACCTCTAAAGCTCACTAATTAACATGTTACATGCTGTAAAAAATTGTTTGTTAATCCACCCGGCACTTCTGTACAGCTCCAGCTATGGCACAGGTTGACAGGTACAGATGGTGAGTGGAGGTTATGGTACAGGTCAGTGGTACCATACCTGGCCACCTCACTGTGACATGACACTGTATCTGGCTGTTGTTTGACACACTTAAGACACAGACATGAGATTGATATCTATCGTCTCATCTAGGGTTGCAAAGGGTCGGTTAATTTCAAGGGAATTTTAAGAGAAGTTAAGCTCAGGAATTGTCGAACTTTTGCACAATTTCAATATAAAAGTCGTACCTTTCATGGTTCTGGAATCTGAGGATTTTTCAACTCAATGAATGAACATAGTCAGAGAAAAGCTGCTAAATGTCTTGCGTGAACAGTGTATGAAACTGGCTCACCTCTGATGCTCACAGGCAAAGTAAATTAGACCAAAGGAAGTATTTGCCCTGGTGACAGACAATGGCTGCTTGGTCTAAAGTAGAGGAGGCCTACCCTCACATCAAACCTATTGGTTGTGCTGTACATGCATTGAACCTACTCCTCAAGAACAACATGGCACTGAATACAATGGATACACTCAACAAGAGAGCTAAGCAAGTAGAAACAGAAGTCTTGCTCAAGGAGAAGCCTCGCTCTAAAATCTCGGGACAGGTCAGTTGTTGCAAGAAGAAGTCAAACAAAAAGGATCTTACTCTTTAACAAAAAGGTCTCTCTCTGTAAGGATCCTTTCCATAAAGTTGTCAGACACTTTGAATAATAATCTGAGCCTGTCAGCTGCAAAAACAAGCAGGTGCAGTTGCCCTCAAGGATTACCTTGCAGCCATTGCGGCCTGTTTCGCGGCTGCCGGCTGAGGCGATCTACTGGACCAGTTCCAAACTTTTTGTACCTATTAGTCATTTACACCCCAAAATTTGTGAAAGAAAAAAATAGGACCCTGGTTTAAAAATACCGGTAATGCTAGAGAGTTCGCACACAGATGACAATAATCGTCATCTGTGAGTGAACTCTCCAGCATGAAAATCGGATGAGCTACATGGACATTCACCACCAAACCATCACACCCTGACTGTCCACCTTGCCACATAAAGGTTACACTACTTCCTGGACTTACACTGAACATAATGGTGCGCTGCAGAATTATTCAATATTCAATTCAGTTTTATTTATATAGTGTACTTCTTGAAACAAAGTTTGAGCTCTATGTTACATAAAAAGAGGGGAAAGTCTTACCCTCCTGTCGGGGTCTGTGGAGCTGGCCGTGGAACTGACAGAAGGAGACCGTAGGAAAAGATCTCTCCTCGACCTCATCTGCTCTTCATCATCATCATTGCTTCCCCTCATCTCCTCCTGCTCCTCCTTAACTTCCTCCTCTCTCTGCTCCTCTGTCTTTACTTCTGCCTCATCCTCTTCCTTCCCTCTCTTCTCATTTTCTCCTCCTCTCTCCTCTTTCTTGTTCTCTTCATCACAGATGCTATCATAAATCCCTCCACCTGCTTCTTCTTGGTTGGTGACATCACAGGGCGCGAAGGCTGCCCATTGGTCCTCCCCTGCGTCGCTGTCTGAGTACACGATAGCCAGCTCTGCTTGGAGGCAGTCGCTAAGGTGACCGTCACTAAGGTCATCTCTGTTGCAGAGGTCGTGACCCCAGGCCTCCTGCAACATGCCCGCTGAGGGCCGCTCTGAAGGATCTGAGGTGACAGTCAGGGGCTCTGATGATGAGGGCCACACTGGACTGTCAGATATGAAGAGGAGCTCTGACAGATAATCATCTTTCATTTCTCCCGCTGTCTCTCCTATCCATCCGTCCTCTTCTTTTGTGTCTCCTCTTCCTCCATCTTCCCCCTCTGTTTCTCCACTCTCTTCGTCCTCACCTTCTGTTTTTTCTCCTCCTTCACCTTCTCCCTCTATTTCTCTTCTCACCAAGTCTTCACTCTCTGCTTCTCGTCCTTCTTCTTCTCCCTCTATTTCTACTCTCCCTTCATCCTCTCCTTCTTTTTCTCCTCTTCTTGCATCTTTTCCCTCCTCTCTTCCTCTCTCTGTGTCTTGTCCTCCTTCACTTTCACATCTTTCCTCCCCTCCCTTCTGCTCTCCTATCTCAAAAACAAGATAGTCACACTCATCTCCATCACTTTTTCCATTTTCTCTCTCTGTAGCCTCTTCTTCTTCCTGCTCATTCCTGATTAGCTGTTGTACCCCATGGACCTCTGGGTAATGGAGTTCCTCAACTTCCTGGCTGCGCCAGCTAACCAAGTTTTCTCTTTCCTCGTCTGTTAGCGGTGGCGATGAGCTGATATCCATGGTAACTGGATCTGTTGGCTGTATTGGAGTGGGAGAGTCGTTGTCAGGGTTATTGTTGCTGGAGCTACCGTTGTCGTGGTTACCGTCCATTAGCTCAGCTGTTGTCCTCCTTAGCCCAGCTGTGGCTCTCTGTGGACACAAACACTTAATTATAACCTGATAACTAGATGACAGCCTGAATACTAATACATTTTAAACATTTTACGGCTATTTATAAATATATGTATGGAAGTCCAATCCTGCCAGGAAAAGATTAAAATAAAAAAAAGATGAAATAAAAATACTCATGGTGAGACAAATTTATGAGATAGCAAGACACAATTTTGACTTTTCAAGTCATAAGACAGGAAGTCAAAATTGAGAAATGCTAAGTCAAGTTTTTGAAAAGTCAAAATTATGATATACTTAGTCAAAATTTGGAGGTATTAAGACAACATTTTTACATTAAAATGATAAAATTGTGACTTTTTAAGTCAAATACTAAAAGCATAATAATATATATAATGCTTTTAGAATTTTGACTTACTATCTCAAACTTATAATTTACTACTATCTCATACAATTATGACTTAAAAACTCATAATTTCCACTTTGTATCTCACAATTTTGACAAACTGACTCATGACTCATACTAGGTCAAAAAGATTTTGACCTAGAAAGTCAAACTACTGGACTCACCATGAGTATTCATTTTTATCCTTCTTGACTTGTTTTCTTTTTCTGGCAAAAATGGGCTTCCATTTTAGAAACAATACAATGCACATTTTCACACAAATTGTCTTTTTATGATTCTCTCTGCCACATATTGACATTGATTCAACCTAAAAAATTGGTAAACTGCTATATTGCTTTATGTAAGCAACAAATGTAGTTTGTTTATAAAGGATATAGCGATGGCTGCTTAAAATAAGCAAAAATTTAACTTCAATACAGAACTGGATTATTGTATTCTTAAATCACATCCATACACCCCTGACACACATAGAGTTCTATGCAGATATAGACACAGTCAACCAAGGCACATACAGTACATTCCCTCATACACAGAGTAGAGCAGATTAAAGCAGTGTATATGCCCTGTAAATGTTTGATGGGCTAAACTAAAGCCTTCATATCGTTACCATGGTGGCAATGCGTTGGCTGTGAGTGGGTTAGCGGATTATTATGGTCTGTCGTTCTAGGCATGTGCTGGTGACAGATGGGAGGTGTTGCTATGGTAACACTAAGTATAGATGCAGAGGCAGGCAAGCTGCTAAAGTCATTTCTCTTTCAGTTAAGTCACAATGTGTGGAGAAAGATCAGATAAATCACATATTACACAGCAACAATTCTTAGTTATATGTTGAATATGTTGACATCTTACATGCATTCTTGAGCTGCATGATAGCTATATTGATGTGATGAGATAATAGATAGAAGTTAAAGAACTAAAATATGGATGATATGACTTAAAGTGCCAAAATCTCTGTCCAAGTTTGCTAACCTGAAAACATTTACAAACACTCACAAACACAAGACCTAAAATGACTGCAGAACGTACCCCAGCCTCAGAAGACTAAATTAGACCATGAATGTGTAGAAGAAAATGTAATACCTAATAGCTTTTAATTTTTATTATATCTGATATTGTTGATTTTTGTGTACCTTGATTAAGTGCCTGCCTTTCTGTATGTCTTGGCAATAAGCTCCGTGTTGAGACAGACTATTTACACTTCACTTTAACAAATGTGGATGAACTGCTGTACCCATGGGAAAGAACTTGGTCTAGTTAGTTGTTGTGAGGAGAGCCCAGCCTAGTGGGGAGTCACACCTTAACTTACATGGGACTTTCAAAAGATTCTTCCACATATGAAAAGATTAGTAATGCCTCTGCATCAGAAACACTGAATGACTGTCAAAGCACCTATAACATGCCAAGAGCTTTCTCCATGCACAGTTTTTAGAGCTTCCAGATGGAAACTGAGTGATGCTTTTTTTAATGCAGAGCCTGACTGGTTTCTAAACTAGGAACCAAAATGTCTCACAAATGTGTTTCATGTTGGTCAGTGCATGAAGGAGCGTTACGTTTGCATGGATTTTGCATTTCTTAATATTCATTCTTCACTAAGCCAAAGTTAAATCTTGTAAGAAATAATAACTAAAGTTGTATTTATCCCTTTCAACTCATGTCTCATCCTTTTAGACACCGTTCTTTTAGACAACATTTAGTTTTCCCATCAACACATCATTTTAGTGTGCTATCCTACAGTTGGTTCTCCAAACTATGGAGGAAAAGTTCACTTTATTTTATAAATTAATTTCCTTAGCATTGAAACTCCAGCCCTCAAATAACTGTGATCTGGCATGGCTCAATAGGCATTTTCTTGGAACAGGCGTTATTTTAAGTACATTGCACAGCCTATGATTAACCACTGTCTTCGTCATTCAAACATCAGCATGAACCCTTCTACAGCTGATTGGATGAAAGAACCACTCGCTGGGCTGTTATAAGCCTTTGCTTGCATTTTGAATCTGGATAAAAAATGACATACCAAAATGACAAAATAGGTTCTTTGTTCTTTTGTTCCAAAAAAGCACCCATATGAACGTTTTCTAATCTGGCCACCCTATCGCCAGGACGAGATAATTTGTTAGTGCTTTCCAAAAAGAGATGATTAATATGAGTGTTTTCTGATCAGTGGTTAAGGATTGGTTAGGGTTAGGCAACTAAAACTACTTTGGTATGGTTCAGAAGAGTATGGTCATGATTAAGAGAAGCCAACAACAGCATTCCACAAGCTGAGAATTATATGCTGTTATAAAATGTGTCCAAAATCACTCCCTCGTCCACTCACTTTTCCATACTTAATATAACAGACATTCAATAGGTCTACATCTCATATAAACTTGAATTGCATGATCTGTTCTTGAAGTTGGTTGTGATTATCCTTCTCACTTATAACAACTTGTAGTGCAGTTCTATTGACAATAATCTGCATTTTTCTGGTTTAATGGTACCACCCAACTTTGAATGTTATTTGTTTCACCTGTAAATCAAACATATGTTCAAATATACTGCTGCAAATATGATTGGTGGGCAGACATTCTGAGCATAAAACATGAAACATTCACATTTCCTCATGTATGAGGAAGATTTAATGACACTGAATAACTATGCATGATTTAATGGGAGTGTGCTTCTGCTGTCATGCAGTCAATTTATTCTCAGTATAGCCAAATCTTCAATTCTCACATGTCACAACAGCTGGGGAAGGATTGGAGTTATTAGTTGCTCTAATCTATGCTTCTGATCACTGCCTGCCTGGATTTGAACCAGCGACCTTTCGGATTATTGGCGGACTTCTCTAACCTCTGTCAACTTGCACAACTTCCCTTTGAAATTCAGATTTAATTAAACTGCCTGTAAAATGAATTCACTTTTAGTCTCAAACCTCTGTCATCATCACCATCATTTAATCAGACACCTCTGTGTGTGTGTGTGTGTGTGTGTGTGTGTGTGTGTGTGTGTGTGTGTGTGTGTGTGTGTGTGGGAGGATTACAGGGCAGCTTTAGGCATCCTGTTTTATCAAAGATGAGGAATAAGTGAGGACATGTTGCCTCATCAGTAAGCAGTCAACATTTCACTATTCTGTTCTTTTCTATTCAGTGGTGGTGTTGTATTTAATCGTGTCTTTTCCATTCTGTTCTATTCTATTCTTTATCACCCAGTGTAGTTAGGCTACATTCTAATGACATTCTGTCCTGATACAATATTTTATTCTGTCAGAGGAGTGCTGAGCCAAGTATGTTATATAAGACAGCATCCTAAAATCGGGAGAAGCACCAAAATCGTGACAGATAAGCATACATACAGAAGCCAAGAAAACGGGGCTTTGATGGTAGCTCAAGCTAAGCCAAAGCCTCGCGCATACACCTCGCGCATAGGCTACATGGTGGTAGCCAAAAATGTCCCAAAATCTCCACTGCACGAGGAGGAGGCCATAAACCCCGGGGAAGGTGTCCTTGTTTATTGTGTGTTTACCTACCAACAGCTTCCAGCACAGCAGCCAAAACGAGATCATCTCCAGGCGGCCGCGGCGCGCGCATTCCTCTCCACCTGTCCCCAACGGCAGCGCGAGCAGCCAGGCGGCCACCCGCTGGCGCGAGGAGGGACGCATACAAGCTGACTGTTGCCGCGCGTGTATGTGTGTGTGGTGGAGAGAGGTAGAGAGCGAGGGGAGAGGGGCAGAGAGAGAGAGAGAGAGGAAGGCTATATCGACCTGGGCTATTATGTTGTCGGTGAATTAGAGCAGAAGAGATAAATCTGTATTGGCAGAATATTGTACATCTCTCTCTCTCTCTCTCTCTCTCTCTCTCTCTCCCTGTCTCTCCCTCTCTCTCTCTACTGTATCTCTGGCTCTGCCCCCCCCCCCCTCTCTCTATTTGTCATCCCTCCACCGCTGCACGCCTGTGCTGCATCTGGACCTTCCCGCCCTCCAGGGTCCAGCACTGTAAAATATAGCCATCTTAACAATGGGCTAGGCCTATGGCATGTAACATTCACTAAATTCACGGTTTGATTGAATGCGTTACGGTGACGTCACGATTTGGTGCACCCTTAATACAACACAATTAAGTAGGTAGTGCTTGAAAATATTCCAGTCTTGTTATAACAACCACATTTAAAGGAGTGTTATATTTGAGACTTGGGAATGAACCAATTATTATTATTTTGCCCCACAATAAAGTCAGGAGAAATGTTGCTGCTTCTGGCCATTTTGCACAATTCAACTGACAAATATAACATGTCATCTGGTAAAACAAAAAATAAAAATAAAAAACAAACACTATCTATCCCAGTATAATCTGGCATGCTTTCAGTAAATATTGATGCATGCATTTTTGTGATTTTTCATTCATAGTCCAGGGTGTGCAGTTTTCTGGACAGAAAGCATATAACACAAAGCAACCTCACTGCTTAGTGTAACAAAAACAACCAAATGTAGCTACATACCTCAGCTCAACAACCAGTGCACTTTAACCATTTAAACAAGCCATGCTGCAAAATTCAATTTGCCATACTGTATTTTATCTCTCTTGTTGAGTTATGCAATCTTAGTTTCCTTGAAATAAATTTTAAAATGTGAGCAAGCCCTAGTGTACATATAGCACTAGGCCTTGTTTCTGACTGATTAATAATCTCATAGACAGAAGGAAGTTTCTGAAAGAAAATGATACAAAAACATGTAAGCTACGCCAGAGCCTCTTAAACAAAGTTCTTGCATACCATCCCACACACTGAGACAACGAGATCAACTACTCATATGTTATACATCGCACTAGACGCTGACGATGTCGTGTTATACGTCACGCCTATTTTGCTTCCAGAACGCCAGCTTGCTATCTAAAATCACACACTGGGGCAGCATTATGCCGGCATTGTTTGGTTCAGTGTAAATAAGCAAAGCCGGCACAATGACTGGTCTTCTTTATAGCAGTATTGCTGGATCTCTGTTTAAGAAGGGCTAAAGATGCTGTGTGAGGAGAAAGGGACAGACATGCCAGGGTTCTAAAAACAACAGGAAATTAGTTACTGCAGTTTGGCCCCATGATTTGGCCCATTTATCAAGACGGTCAGCTGTTGGAGTTGTTCATGGAGGCAATCAAGATACTTGAAAACCCTTAGCTCCTGATCGCTGCAATTTGCATCTAAATTCGTACTCCTTGTCAGAGTCATAACTCAGTCAGATCTAAACTCACAGACATGATCCACACAGATTCAGTGTGATTTACACTTCCTGGGGATATTTGCGGAATGTCCATAAATCTACTTAGAATCATAGAAAAAGACGCTCCTTATAACTCCAGAACTTACCTGAGAATCATCAGGTTTTTTAGCTAATTTGGCATACTAATTGTGACAATTTGCCAAAATGTAAATAAATAAACTAAATATACTGCTAACTGATTCCATGGCAACAGTATACCTCCTGTGTTGGTGGTGCAGATGTCTAAATTATTTCTGAGGGGTTGGCCTACAGATTTTGAAAACCCCTGTTTTAGACATATCAGTAAAATGTCTCATATACTGAAAATGATTTATTGTATTGTTTTGTTATTTGTAAAGGTCTGTCTTTGTTTACAGAGGTAAGAACTCTTAATTAAGAGACTTTAATTTCTATAGCGGGAGCAATTTGGGGTTCAGTGTCTTACCCAAGGACACTTTGACGTGGTTTGATGTGGACAGGAAGAGCCGGGGATTGAATTGCCAACCTTGCGATTAGCGGACGACCCCGACCAAAACATCTTAACTAAGTAAGGTGACTAACAGAGGGCGGGATTTCACATTTCAACACTTCACATTTCAACAGCTAAAGTCTGATACATTTATTCGAATAAACAATTGATTTAGTTGCTGGACTGGAGTAAACAAACTGCCTCATTGTCACAGGCTGAACAAACAATTGGTGTTTACTGTATCGTACCTACCTCCCTCCTTTCCTACGTCTTTCATTTGTAGTACCTTCTTCTCCACCTACATCATTCCTTACATCAGTAACATTCTTGCCATTGTTGAAGTCGCAGGAGAAGTGATGGATGAAATGAAATGACCCTGTTTTATCCATGATCTTTAATATTGACTGACAGACTGTTATGTCATCTGTGTGTGTATGTGAGCGTGTAAGTGTGTGAGAGAGAGTTTGTGAGCTAAGTGAGCTGAGGTAAGGTTCCAGTGTCTGCACACCAGATCACAACTGGCTGAACAGACCAAACACACACACACACACGACAAAGGAGAGGGTGCCAGCCACCCTGGATGAGGACAACAGATTAGAGAGAGGGACACAGACAGACAGACAGACAGATGAACAGGAAGAGAGGGAGACACAGAGAAAGACAGGAAGAGAGAGAGATGAGTGGTTTTGCCATTACTATGGGAAGCAAACCCCAGATTTGACCTTCAGATACGAAATCATTATTGAACTGCCACCAAGCTGGACTGTTGATGTAATGACTTGGGCTTTAATCTGGCGACAATCTATTCTCAACCCTTCATAGTAAATAACAACCTTGGAGTATATTGGGCAGCTCTGGGACTATTTCTAAATGCAGTATAGATTCAAATTGAAAGTTTTTATATGAAACTATTGCCAAAAATGACAGTACATGGTGTCATTATGTGGGCAAATTCTAACATGTGTCGCTGACAGGGGTGTAACAGTACGTGTATTTGTTCGGTACAGGACGTTCGGTTCGGTATGCAACTTCCTCGGTTTCGTACGCCCTGTGACCCAAACGATTGCTGTCAAAATAGTCTATTTATGTCTACTACTTGCACGTGCAGAACATACATTTTAGAGTGGTTAGCCAGGTTAGTCAAGCTCATGTAGTGTTGCTGCCATCCGAATGGCAAACACAAATGAGGAACCAGAGCTAGAAGATCCTCCCATGACATTTAGATCCACTGTATGGGAGCATTACGGTTTCCTGGTTAGCTATGGACAATGATTAGTGTCAAACTGTATGTCGACATTGTTCAACTGAGGTTGAGTATGTCTGTGGATACACGTTATTTACGACGGCATCACCCAAACGTGTCGATTGGCAGAATGAGACAAAACCAGACTGGAAGGCGAGTCCTTCTCCCCACAGTGTTCAGTCAGACTCTCACTGCATATTCAGACTTCGCTGAGTAATAACTAATAAGATAAGATAAGATAAGATAAGCCTTTAATTGTCCCACAGCTGGGAAATTTTCATGCTTAGCGATACCCTTTTTTCAGCGATACCCTTCATGCTACAGGAAGGGTATCGCTGTGGATATGAGACCATACTCGGTCGTAGAGAATATAGAATCTAAGCCTATGGTCAAAGTCCTTGAGCCCTGCTACAATGTGCCTTCACGTGTGCATTTTCGTCAGTCCATTGTGCCTGCCCTGTATAAACAAGTGCAAGCTGCAGTTCTTCAGGAATTATCAACCGGTCAGATTCTTTTGATGTAGCATTACTGGCATTTGTGTTATTTATTTTTGTTAAAATTATTTTTCTTAATGACAATATGCCAGTAATTGAGTGTCTTAACTGTTACAGTAAGAATTGAATGTTTACATTTTTCAGAATAAATGACAATCCTTGCTGTTCCAAAAACCGAAGTATACCGAACTACTCCAGTCTCCTTTGTATGAGGTTTTGTGGCGCTACAAAAACGTCATGCTACTTCTGCCTTTGTTCCTGGCAGACAGAAGTCATACTTCACAGGGCCACTAGAGGTCCCTGTCATTGTACAAGGAAACATAGATTGTTTTAGGCATTTGAACATGATAAGACCAAAGGCTTGATCACACCAAAAAATGGCACAGCGAAATTCATCTGCACATGTTCATGAAATATATGCTGCTAGAAGCTTGGTGACCTGGGGACTACTGGCAGGGCAAGTTGGTAAACTACTGTAGCTGGCAAGCTCTCTGCTAACATGGCAGCCGCTAACATGCTAGCGCTATTCAGTCACAATAGTTTTTTGAGCTTCTTTCAATTTTCTCTGTTTTCTCAATTTTCTCGTCATTTCATTCAATAAAGTGTAATTGAAAAGAAGCTCTCGACCTTGAGCTTTCTAGGTGTCAGTTCCCAAGCTTGTTAGCTTGGTCACTAATGGGACAATAAGTTCACACAGTTTATTCAAAAGTCATATTTGTATGATCAACTCCTGTATCATAACTGTCTGTAAATGATTTGCATTCAATAGCACATCATCTGCATGAATTTGCATTTCAATGTTCACCAAAGTTGCATTCGACACAAAAGATTTGCTTCACCCGCAATGAGCAAATCCACTGATTGCTGCAATGCCTTTGAAGAAAAAATTATTTTGCCGCAAAATGTGTCCGTCATAAATGCTGCTGTCACCAGGACTTAATCCTGCTGATTTCATTTGAGGACAGTGTCCCTCAAACAGCAACAGGGCAGGGTGGATTGATTTTTTAAAGGGACTACACTGTGGGTTTTAGGGCGCTCTTCAAATTCTCTAATAATATATAATGAGTTTTTTGTGTTCTGTGCCAGAGGAACTATGTCAAAGGGTGGTACTAACCATGTACTTGCATTAGTAGTAACTGTCACATAGTGTAATACAAAGGGAAACCTGATAGGCCTTTTTTCAGCAGACATTTTAACATGTTAAAGCAAGAAAAACACATGAGTAACTAATAACGTTGGGAACTTATGATGCACAGTTTTTACTATTTTCTGACATGTTATAGACTAAGCGTTTAATTGAAAAATTTGTTTGCTGCAACCCTAAATGTAAGAAAGCTCTTATTCTGTGCTCAGCAGCCATTTACACAACATTGTGCCACATTGTCACTGTGCAGCAGGTGAAGCATTTGACTCAAGGGTCTTTAAATTATATTGAGCATCTTTAAGTGATATTGTTCAAGTCTGAGATAAATACGGACAGATGACAAACCAAAGGAAAGACCAGTGGTGGAAGAAGTATTCAGATCCTTTAGCTAAGTATGAGTGCTAATACCACACTGTGAAAATACTCCACTACAAGTAAAGTCCTGCATTCAAAACCTTGCTTAAGTAAAAGTATGTAAGTATTATCAGCTAAATTTAATTTAAGTATCAAAAGGAAAAATACTCATTGTGCAGTAAACTGGTCCCTGTCAGTGTTTTACTATTATACATGATGTTTCTGGATTAATATTACTGCAGCATTAATGTGTATGTTGCATTTTACTGCTGTGGATGTCATCATATTCTATGAGATCATCATATGTTTGTAGCGTCACTGTCCTGTGAGTACCACATATCTCTAAAAAGTCCACTTTTCATGAGCTCAGAAAAACAGCCCTGTTTTCAGCTTTGTGACGATGCATTTTCCAGCTTATCCGAGGGGGGTTTAAATAGTTTATTTAGCTTAATAAGTAGGAGCATTTCCTCAACCCATAAAGGAACACTTAATCCTTCAGTTTATTACAAACATTCAAAATCACCACATTTGGAGAAACATAGTTTTCACTGGACAGGAATGGCATGAAAAATTGTAATCTGAAAAGTAACTAAAGCTGTCAGACAAATGTAGTGGAGAAAAAAGTACAATATTTGCCTCTGAGATGTAGTGGAGTAGAAGTATAAAGTAGCATAAAATGGAAAGACTAAAGTACTTAAGTACAGTGCTTAAAATGTACTTAGTTACCTGAATAAATAAGCAGAGAAACATATTGATATGACGTGAATGAGTGAATCATATGCTATGACCTAAGTCATAGCATTTACTAAGTAAATGTACTTAGTTACCTGAATAAAGAAGCAGAGAAACATATTGATATGACGTGAATGAGTGAATCATATGCTACGACCTTCACTGTCACCAGATCCCAACCCAACTGAAGATCTATAGGAGATTTTGGAGTGGTGTGTTAGACAGCACTCTCTACCACCATCATCAAAACACCAAATGAGGGAATATCTTTTGGAAGAATGATGTTCATCCCACTAGTAGAGTTACACACACTTGGAGAATCTATAGTTTTTACTTTCACCCTTTGTATATCATATGAGAGGTCACTGACTGGATCAGATTCCATTCTTAATCAAGCAGTCCCATATATGGGTGTAATCCTACTTTTTTGTGATATATCAAAATGGCTTTACTGTGATTGTATTGCATGCAGTGGATATTTCCAACAGTGTAAATCATTACATGTTTTTCTCTTGACTAGTAGATGAAAGTCAAGGTCACAACTAGCTGACACTGTGCTGCCAGCTCTATCGCACACACACACGCTCACACATTCACTCACTTCCTCTTCCTTTCACTCTGTGTGAACATCAACAGTGTTTCCTGTATTCCACACTCACAGATCAATGGAGGCATAGGACAAAATATTGCATGAACATTTTTATCATTATGTTTTTTCACATGTTGTAGGCATTAGAAAGCATCCTGACTGGAAACATTACAAACTGGCATGGGATGTGCATGGCCCAGGACTTGAGGGCTCAGCAGCGGGTGATTAAAATCACCCAGAACATTATCTACCGAGCATCAGTGAGATGACAGATGAGAGTTGAGGTGTCTGCGCAGAGCCCAAAGGATACTAAAAGACAATACCCCCCCCAGCCACAACCTGTTCACCTTGCTACCATCTGGCAAGCGATACAGAAGTATCTGCTGCCAAACCACCAGACTACAGAGCAGTTTTGTTCCTCAGGCTGTGAGACCCCTCAACTCCACCTCACCCCCCACACTCCACCATAAATAATTGACATGGAACTTTCTGTAATGCTGGTTTTGTACATTACCATACCACTACCTTTGTATAATACATGTATACAAGCATATGTATATATAGTTTTTATTTGTATTATATTCTGATTTTGGAGAAAAGATTTTGTGTGTGTTCTATGTGTGTAGCATGAAGGGGCTACAACTTTAATTTCATTGTGCAGCCCTGTGTTGTAGAATTACTAATAAATGTACCTTGAACCTTGATTGTAATGACACCTGCTACACAGATACAAATGTTGCACAGGAGTTCTGCAAATTCCATCGGACCACCATGACAGAGCTTCATGCAATTAAATGTTTCTGCAAGAAATTGTAGTAACATAACATTAGGATGCCATGCATAAATGTGACTGGTCAAGATTAATTGATCATCCTGAGAAATATTACTAAACATTTTCTATTGTGACTGGACAGTCAGTGTTTTCAGAGATGCTCAAGGAAGACTGTCCAGAACAGCTACTCAACATCAAACTTGTCAGGTGTATTGAGGCTATTGTTAGTGCAGACATCCATCTACATCTTTTATGGTGATTGTTGAACATTAGTGCAACAAGGAATTTCTAGAAAGAAGCTTGTGGTGTGATTCTGAAGGACAACCTGACAAACCTGACTTCATGATTGGGGTTGAAAGTCTGACAAAGGGATGTGCTTGATTTGCTAGGTTCAAAATGAATTTCTTATATGTAAAATGTGAAGACTAAACAATGCCATATATTATGCTGACTATGAGTCTTCCAAGACAAACTTGAGCAGAATGTCAGTATTCTGCAGAAACTTTGTGTGTATACTTTCCAAAGTTGTCCCTTGATTTAGCCTGGGTTTAGGTTAGGGAAATATTGATCCAATATAAAATATAAATACAAAATGCCAGCTCTCAGACTTCTCCATAATGAATAGATCACACACCTGGACAAGAATATTATCTGATTTTGCATAAAGTACACATCAGAATGTGTTATTTTTGTATATGAATATTTTTTTCCCTAGAGACTGTATCCATACATACAGGTATCAAACTCTAATGCTGGGCTTCAAAACAGAACACCTTGGATGGATCTTTTCTCACTTACATAAACCACACAGAACACCACCAGAATATAACAATGTCCTGTCTGAACAAAGAATAATTTTAGCAGTTATTAATTCCTAGTCTTGTCCATGTGTTATGTAGGCCTCAGAAAAACGTTCAAGGAAAGCAAAAGCACAGAAAGCATAAAGAGAGTTGTGTCTTACCTGCTGTTCCAGCTGTTAAAGTGGTGTGATGTCAACTGGTTTCACTGGTATGAACGCTATAAATGGTTCTATGTTTCTATTCCTAAACCACTGATGTTCTCTTCTCCCTTATATTATTCCTGTCTTCCCCCTTTATATGCCCTCTCTCTCTCTCTCTCTCTCTCTCTCTCTCTCTCTCTCTCATGCACACATCTCAGTGCACATTGAGTGTGTGTGGGCAGCATCCAATCAGAAAATAGCTTTAGCGACATTTGCGACACACATGTTCAGCCTCACACTCTCACACTGACACACTTATTATAGGCATTCACAATACTCTCTCTCTCTCTCTCTCTCTCTCTCTCACACACACACACACACACACACACACACCAGTGAAGCACATCTGTCATCTGCAACCGTCTTATCCAACCTTTCAGAGGATTAGTGTGTTGTTGTTGTTTTGACTTGATAATCTCCCACACATGCTCGCTGTCTATCTGAGATAGTTATTGAATCATTATGATTTTGTGTGTGATGTCTTTGCAGCGTAGCAGTCCTTGTGTTTCATAAAAGGCATAGAAAGGCTGCAATTTGTGATATCATACTGTTTTACATGCTGTGTTATCTTGGGTTAAGAATGTTATGTAATACACTGATGCATAATGTGATGTCACACCAATGTAGTATTTTTACTCAGAACAGTTACAGATGACAAGACAACACTGGACAACATAAGCCTTGGGATATCACAGAAAATATAAGTCATGTAATATATAAAAAAACAAAAACAAAAAAAAAACATGATAATTTATTTAATCATCATACAAATTCACTTGTATGTTAAAGAGTCTAAAAAAAGACTCACAAAAGAGCAGTATCTTCTTAAGGAAAATATATTAGGTAATTGCTGAATTTTTGAACTGTGGACCCTTCACTGCAACAAAAAGTTTGAGTGAACACAGTATTTTGTTTTCCAGGGGTGACCTTTAATAGTGAGTGGACTAATGTTAATCTCTGTGGTTATCATGGAAATATGAAAGGGACATTACTTGTGCATCATTCTGTAGTTCACTGACAGTGTCGCAGGGAGAAAAGCGACAGACGGAGGCTGTTTTCATTCAGCTACAACCAGGAAATATTTTTGTCGACATGGTAGGTGCTTTCAATATCAAAGTAACAATTTTTTCTGAAGTCTCCAGCTTATAGGTGTGGGATAAAGTGTCGAGGCAGAGTGTGTGGCTCACATGACTGTATGCGCACTACAAAGTACCGCCAAATAAATAGTATAGTAAGAAAACATTTTGCTTTTCACTCTCATAGACTTCATCTTCCGCCCAAACAAATATTGTGCTATATGCTAATACAGACTAGTTTGAAAGCCAAGTCTGAAAAGTTTTTGTAAGCTGTCACATTGTCAGACTGTTGCTTCTGACAAGGTTCCTCTGGATACATCTCCTCCTCCTCCTCCATATCCACTGTGGCCTTCCTGTAGGGAAAAACCCTGTGCACCTCCTGCGGCCTGGAGATAGTGAACAGATATCTCCTCCTTCAGGTCAGACTGACACCAAAACCCATACTGTAGCATGGCTAAATATTCCTATTCATAACAAGTCAGTT
This sequence comes from Macquaria australasica, assembly GCA_005408345.1. Classification (NCBI taxonomy): domain Eukaryota; kingdom Metazoa; phylum Chordata; class Actinopteri; order Centrarchiformes; family Percichthyidae; genus Macquaria; species Macquaria australasica. The sequence continues at coordinate 422,693 of SEMN01000410.1, forward strand.
ATTATTATCAAGTGAAAACAAACTGCCAAAAGCTTATGTTCCAGCTTCCCATGGTTTTAGGGTATTTTTGTTGTCTTGAATCAAGTGTCAGTTGTTTTATCTAGATCACATTTTCTGTCAACTTTCTAAAACATCACTGAGAAAAAAGTGTTATTATTCCCCCACACTTTTTAAGATGTATGCTATGGCCTGCTAGTTAAGAAGAGGAACACGTTTTACAGTTTTAGATTGTTTCAAGTTAAATGTGAATTTGATGCGTTTTCAAATAATTCTTATGTCGTAATTTCCCAATGATGTGCCATCTGTTAAACCAAACCTAATGTCCTATTCTTCAAAGTATGTATGTCATGTTCAGTAGGGTTGTGGGTTAAACATGCACAGAGTAAGACAGATTTTCCTGATGTATATTTACCACTTTTCAGGCAGAATGATTAAACCTATGATTAAACTTAGCATGATACACTTCATACTACATATTGCTCTTAAGTAGGTGGGAATATGATAAAAGCATGTAGAAATGCAGAAAATGGTATTCAAATTCTTTTTTTTCCCCCCGGGGAGGACACCCAGACCCCCCACTTTATTGTGTCCTCCACGACAAGTTTGGGGGAAAATGGGGTCCTACGTAGCATTTTATAAATCTCCGGTGATTTCAAAATGATCATACTTACCTACACTGCAGGGTACAGACGATAATAAAATGAGGGTAGGCAAACTTCATAGTTCCTAAATAACCACGGGGTACATTTGTGTTTTTACTTTGGAACAAACAGAGGTCCAGGCAAAATAGTATTGTCAGGAACATACTGTAGGCCTATAGCCTGTGTATGTTTTAAAGTAGACCTACTTACAGTATGGGGTACAAGATTATACTTACAGTGCACAGAAGTTATGTGGATTGATGTTAAACAGGGTGCTGTTCGTTGTTGTTCAAGTAGAAAAGCTTTTTACAATGAGACAGCTGTAGCAGATGATCAATGTCATGTCCTGTCACAGTGTAACTGTAATGAACAGTAAAGGACATGAACACTACAGTCATTGAAAAACTTGATTGAGAGTCATTGTGTTAAGAAGGCTTGCAGTTCACATAGGTTTCAGCCACTGCAACCCCCTCAATTCCATTAAGCAGCATGTATGCAATCATGTCAGGAGCCAATCAGCTATTTTCAGTGGTTAATTAGTATATTGGCTTGTTTAGTTTGTCTGCTACTGTAGTTCACTCCAGTGAGTTTGATGGATATGTTTGGGATAAAAATTGTCTTGCTGGCTGTATAGAAGGTTATGTGTGTCAATCAACATGTAAGTATGCTTTATATTTTGTGCCATGTTTTAAAGTGTGTAAATGGACTTGTTAGACTAGATGGCAACATGTGGCTTGGCAGACAGTGCCAGTAGGCGGTCAATTGACCTGTAACTTAAAACATGCTAGCTCTCATTGTAACTCAGAATGAACATGTATTTTCAGTTTATTGTATTGTTTTTATTTCTTAGTGTGAGAATTAGATGTAGATATGTGAGTCTTACAAGTTAATACTTTCTTGGAGCTATCTAGTAGAGTTTCAGGAGCAGGACCACACCTCACCACTTCCGGCATTCCTATAAATACCCACCCAACCCTCTCCTCCTCTTTCCCTCTCGCATATGCCCGTTCATTACTTGCACATTATCAAAATTAAAATGTGATATGACAAGCTATGTGTCATTTCATGACTTTGAAACTCAACACATCTCTTCTGATGGTAAACTAACTCAAAACAGTTTCAGCTTGCATCCAAGACCGAGCAGACCTTATGCCAAAACCACAGGCAATAGCTATACAAAACAGCTCTATAGCATCCCTTAAGTAGTTAAAAAAATGACCTACTGTGGGAGCCAAGTTATGTTAAAATATGTTTTATATGTAAGTATATGTAAGCACAGTCTGTATTTGTTTATGTAAACTGAGATAAATAAGTGATTTCATTCAATAAGTTAATTAATAGTAATTTGTTAAAAGTCAGTTAGTAATCATTTGATTTAATTCATGTCGATGCAAGCATGATATTTTGCAAAAGCAACACTATAAGCTTTCTGTTAGAACGGTGATGTAGGTTACTGTTGCTTTAAGAGAAATAGGGTTCTTGTGCTAATTGAGGTGAATTCGTGGGGACTACTGAGTAACTACCGAGCCACACGGTTTTCTTATTGTAGTACAGTTTGCTGATTAGGAGAACTTAGGGGGACTTCCTATGATGCACTGAGCTCCTTTCTCCTCCTCTTCCTCTCCATCTGTACGCCCTCATATCCCATCAATGCTTGTTATTAATTCAACTTCTTCCCGTAGTTGTGTGCTTTCTCTCTCCTCTCTCTCTCCCTCCCCTTCTGTTGCTTTCTGCAGGTGTTTCTGCCTCTGGAGCTGTGGAGGTCTGGGTCTGTGGTTGCTGCCGCCTGCTGCCCCCGTGCTCCTGCTCTGCACCCGCTGATGCTGTTACTGTTGTTGCTGTTGTTATTAGTATTGCTATTATAATGTTGCTCTTAGTGTTGTTTCTGTTGGTGTTAACATCAATGCCATTACCATATCTATACTGTATTGTGCTGCTGTATGTTCTCTTTCCTCCTGCTCTCTCTCTCCCGCTCCCCCCTTCCCCTTCAACCCAACCGGTCGAGGCAGATGACCGCCCACCTTGAGCCTGGTTCTGCTCGAGGTTTCTACCTGTTAAAAGGGAGTTTTTCCTTGCCACTGTCGCATAGTGCTTGCTCATGGGTGGGAACTGTTGGGTCTCTGTAAATATAAAGAGTCGGTCTAGACCTGCTCTATTCGAAAAAGTGCCCTGAGATAACTTTGTTATGATATGGCGCTATATAAATAAAACTGAATTGAATTGAATTAACTTTGAATACTCCTGTAAGAAAGATACTACAAAACTGTGGAATAAAAATATTTGTTTTATCCTTTTTTACATCAGAGTCCTGTGGAAGTTTTTCCTTCTCAAGTTAAAGAACACGAGTTAAGCCAAGGCAATCTATGAGCTTCAGCCCCCCACACCTACAATATAAATTATTTTCAAGTTCCCACATTCCCTTATTCCCTAACTTCACAGCTTGTTCCCTTGTACCTACATGTCTTTTTTCTTTTTCTCATGTTACTGTACGTATTGGTTAAGTAACTGTAATCGACACACCATCTATTTCTTTTCTTTTCTTATGTTTGGCAAAATAAGATTTTTTCCTCTCCCTGCTCCTTTTAGGTCAGGGGTGTCAAACTCATTTTAGCTCATGGGCCACATACAGCCCAATTTCATCTCAAGTGGGCCGGACCAGTAAAACCATGGCATAATAATCTCTAAATAACTTCTTTTATGTGAAGAAGTACAAGTACATTCTGAAAATGTTCACAATTAATTAACAATACATTTACAAAACAGATGAACAGCCTGAGATGTCTTAAGAAAAATAAGTGCAATTTCAACAATATCCACATTCTGTAAGTCTACTGTCATTATGTGCATTACAACTTACAAATCACAGTGGATCTACAAAGGCACAAAATGTTTTCTTGGAAAACCCGACACTCTATGTCCACTTTTCTCCTCTTTGACAGACATTTTCCACCACCGGCTCCTTCATGAACGGTAGCCTTTGCTTGACAGTGTTGTGCCACGTAGAGTGTAAATAAGCATGTGGGATCTATAATAGCATATCCAGCATAGTTCCTGCTACTCACATGCGGGAGACCTTAGCCTTCAGGGATTTCTGCCCGAAAGGCTTTGTGCCTGCTGCTCTTATTATGACAGCACAGTAGGAATAGCAGTGCATTTTATTGAAAAATTGGAATTAGTGACTGCTCTGCTATTTTCACACTTTGCAAAGTCATCCAGTGGGCCGGATTGGACCCTTTGGCAGGCCGGTTCTGGCCCGCGGGCCGTAGGTTTGACACCCCTGTTTTAGGTAAATAGAGTTGTGTTTTGATGAGGTTATACAGTATTGAATTAAATTGTACATTTTTTTTCCAGAGTTGTGCATTACCATGAGCGGAGCAAATAAAAATGAAATGAAATGTGAGTATCAGTATTTACTTTATTGGTGGACTGTTAGTACAAAAATGGCACTATGAATTGTAAATTAATCTAAAGCGTTCAAATTCGACATTTATGGCGAAAAACAAACCATTTCTCAAGTCACGGATATTGTACACCACTTAACCCTATGATTATTTTCATTCAGATGCAAAACAAAACATTTATGTAAGATTATTATTAAGTAATTTGAAAGATCATATATCTTTATAACATTTAAGACTACATTTGTTTTATAGCATATAGGTTGATGCTAGGATGTATGTCTGCTAATAAAGAGAGATGTAAGTGGATTAAACGCATGCTGTTCCCACATGTATTTATCACGACGAGCACGGACTCAAGGATGCAGACCCCAGACACAGGAGTACAAAAAGATAAGATTTTATTGCCAAAAAAGGGCAAAAGGCAAAAATCAAAGTTGGAAACCAAAATCAGACTCAGAAAACAAAAAATCACTTCACTAGGAAGGAGCAAAAAGACTATGGAAAAAATGCCAACAAAGTAACAAAGGAAATCCCAAAAGCACAAGAACACGGGGAAAACTACTTAGCTGTTGTAGAAAGAGCTAGCACGCTTGGACAATGGGACAAGACGAACTGGCAAACAGACATGGGAGCACAGAGACTAAATACACAGGTGGAGGACGCAAACTAGACACAGGTGAGAGACATCAGGGTAATTACACCAGGGGAAGGCACACAGGGGCGGGGAGAGAGGTGCTCAGGAGGGACAGCCAGAGCATGACAGTATTAGTGTCCCCACTTGCTGTATAACAGAAAGATTAGGTGTATAAGCTACAATAGTGAAACCATGTAGGCCTAAAGCCTAAAAGAGACATTAACAATGGCAAGGTCATAGTAATATAGGCTATTATTGCTAAATACAGCAAGCAAAATCTGACATTGATTTAGCGGTCATATCAGAGGCCTAATCAAAAGGTATAGACATTGCTTCCAGGAGTTATCTTATTTATTGTTTGGTTTAAGCATTATATTCAATGAGAAGTCAATCCAAAAAGTGTAATAGTCTACATCGTTGTCTTGCTTACTGTACCTGCATTACTACAGCATGAATATACATTATCCACCCAACATCCAACAAAAACAACCTATCAGAACATTTTCTGTCTTAAAAATCAGTTGTTCCTGCAGTCTCTTTTGCCCAAAATATAAAGTGAAGGGTGTCAGCATCGTCAAAATTAAAGCAGCAGAGGTTGAGATATACTGACTTTCCGTCCCTAGTATGTTTCAAGTTCCGAAAACACTGATCCTTCATTTTCCATAGTGTAACTTAATAGCTTCTTTCATTACACCCACCCTGCTGGGTAAACGTCCTGTATGTCAGACTCCTCGTCTCATTGCCTGAGATGCTGACTTTCTGTTTTAAATTCGTGCACACCTTTTTAGTGCTGATGTCATGATTACGTCACGGTATTAGCTGGAGGCAAAGCAAAGGAAAAACTGGAGGCAAACAGGAATCACCTCAGAGTAGTAGGCTACATAACCTACCGAAAATGTCATCTTGCTGTGTTGTTGAATTGAAGGAGTAATGGCTCCAAGTTGAAATTGTATTGCTTACCAGCTGCCACTGCCAGTCAAAAATTAAAAAAATCAAAGACAACTAACGTTATGGTTAAACGTGATATAACAAAAGGATTGGACTGAGGCGATCATCAAAAATGCTCGTGTTTATAGTGCAGACTTCACAACAGGTAAGGTTAAATAAAGTATTGTCTGTTGTAGGTATGGATAACGTTATGTGTCTAAAGGTTTGTCATGCCCACCTGTCGTCTCCATTTCTACAACTGCCATATTGCAGAAAGGGAGAGGGAACTTCAACAGTGAGAAGGCTCATGTTGTGTGTCAGGTGTGTGTGTGTGTGTGTGTGTGTGTCTGGCCATTCCACCGTAGGTAATCCTGTCAGGTGGTCCATCCATTGAGTGAGTGTGTACGAGTCGGCCAATCTGGTCCCATTGGTCAGTGTTAACCTTTTCAAATAACACTGAACACGGAGAGTGAGTGTCCGTACATATTCAGAGAAACTCGTATTTTCTTCAGCCATTGTTAAAAATCGAGCCAACAAAACTTGCTAGTTAGCCTTAGCTAACATGTTCAGGGAATTATTCTGCCTCCACCCACAAAAAACATCATACTGGCATCATAATGTTTACTAACAGAAAACGGGGTCTATTCTCCAAGCCCAAGCAGAGATAACCCTGATCACAGAAGACATTATACAGCTGTTTTACCAGCTCATAGTAAATTGATGTGTACATGTAAAATTGCCCTTTTAACAGTATCATCACTTTCAAAGGTTTAGCATCATATGAAAATTGTTTATGACTCACTGGAGAGTGCAGTAAATGAAGAACGCTTTATTTATTTATCTACCATTCAAATGAATTAACTGCTTTAACAAAAATATCATTGTATGTATGTCAATATTTTTACAGAGGCTGCCAATGTAAAGCTATGTGATGTCATATAATACACAAATGTGGTATCACATTCATTTACAAGAGCACTGTCATGAACTGAAGTAAAGTCGAATTGTGATGTAATTTTAATGTACTATTTTGATATCATTTTTAGTGAGTGTGATGCCATACCTCATATGAACTGAACAATAAACAACTTTTTCTTTTAACAGGTCATTATTGCTCAAGATTCAGATTATAACATGTTTATTTTGATGGATAGGTTTTGTTGTTCATTCTAGCATTAGCATCTTTGCGGTGTCTTGTGGTTTTGGTGCGTGTTGACAAATGTATGAGCATGAGCAGGCAGTGCTGTTTTTTTTCATTCTGAAATTTTATCTGAACTTTAAAATTAAAGTACATGGTGCCATATGAAGTTAATTTCTTTTACTGGAGGCCATTATCAGACATACAAAAATAGCAGTTGTTCACAGTTCTATCATTTCAGGGTTGAGAATTAAATAAAATAAAGATTATATCCAATATTATGAATATTGACTGCAGTAGATTATTAAGAGTTTTAATGAATTATTTAATAAGGCTACCATTAAACATTAATAATGTTATGGAAAATAGAATTAGAATATCAACATTTACTTAAAATTTTATAGGAATAAAGTAAATATATAACTATACAAATACAACAATAAATCTGAACAAACATTAAACATACAGTAAAATTGGTTTGAAATAAAAACTATTGTGTGTTTGGCTGAATATTTAGTTTGTCATTCTTTCTGTTATCGGGCTTTGCTGAACTTGGAATTATACTAATATTCCAAGCCTTGCATAAAAAATCTTATCTCATCATTGAAATGCTGTCAGTCCTAGTCTTGAAAACTGTTTCTTTGCCATTACATGTCAAATTTCAGCAATAGAAGACAGCAAGGCCATTAGGAGACCAGAGTTTCCTAGAGCCAAGGCAGCCAAGGTGAGAGACTTTATGAAGGACCCCTGAAACAGAAAGTAAGATAGAAGTTAGAAACCTTTCCTCATAGACCTGTCTCACAGCAGTCAGTCAGTCAGTCCACATTTAGCCAAGTACGGTCCAAATGCAAAGTGTTCTTACTATGCCCAATTTTATTAAGGATGCTTTGGGAGCTGACCTGTAAAGTATCCCAGCATGTATTTCGCATCAACCACTGGCAGTAGTTAAGGATATTCAACTGTTATCATTTTTGTTCCACCAATGTTATTGTGTCACCAAAATTGGTTTTGAGATTTTTTTAGGTGAGAAATCAATGTTAAGATTTTGAATACATGGTTGATTTATTAAAGTGATGCTGTAAAAGATTAGTTCACCGAATCGTTCAGCGCTTTACCGCAGCTCCAAATGTGTAGTCCCACTCACTGAACTGAAATACGGCTGAACGTTCTGTTCAGCTCGCTAACTAGTGAACTGAGAATGGTCGTTTGTGAAGGATAAGCCAGTGAGCTGAGAATTTAGTTGGATAAAGAAACCGTTTGCAAACTGAAAGCTGCCTTAACAAAGTCCTGCCCTATTATGTACAGCACATATATTTTTGCGACACCTATCATATATCTGGGTTGCAGTCCAAGACCAATGTTGTTGCATCATTGCAGCTAAATGTTAGAAACCCGAATCAGCTGTATCCCTGCATGTTCTCTGACTGAGAAGAGAACGGATTGTTTCAGAAAGTGATTCAGTTCAGTTTGTTCACCTAAAAGATGTGTTCTTTTGAATGAATCATTTGCAAACGACACAACACTAGGAAGTATAGTCTTTGTAGTGGTAGTGTTTAAGAATTAGATATCATTTTAGCTCTGTTTTGGTCTCCACCAACTCCTGAGAAAAATATTTGTCTCTTTAGTCGCTAAATGCTCCACTAAGTTCACCAGCTAGTCTCTAACTATGTCAGTTTGGTGCTGGGCGGGCAGCATCAAGTATTTTACAATGGGATAAAATTCTCTGAAAAGCTCTGTAGAGCCGAGGAGAACTGCAGAGTTGCTGATAATCCTCTGTGGGCTTTTCACTATAAGCGGCTCCTTTCATATACAAGTATTTACATGGTCCATTGTCAATATAAAATATTCATTACACCCATCAAAAGCAATATTTTAACACTGGGAATTATGCTTATGCTTATGCTTGACAAGCGTTAGATGACCTCTCTCATAAACATGAAGCTATAGCCAGCAGGCGGCTAGACTAACACACAAAAACAAAATGACATGCTGTGTCTCAAAGTGTTGAGACAGCACTACCCTGTCAAAATTAATGCACTACACAAGTCAGTACATAGTGTACACAGTATACTGCATGTGAGTGTACTAATGGAAGTACGCGATTTGAGACACAGCAGCAGTGTGAAATAGGATATTACATTTCATTTTATGTGAGTACACTACAGTGAGGATAACAGCAGTATCTGTTGACTGCATCTGACTGCTTCAAAAAAGCAAGTAAATGGAATTTAAGTTTAGATTATTTTGTAAAATAACAGGTGTTGTTGAAGTGTAATCACCAGAGCCTGGCTCTAGTGTGCTGCTCCTCCTGTGCTTGGGAGTTTGGACTCCCGAGTTCAACTTGTTAGAATACTCCTAATAGACCTTTGTCACAACAGACATTTTGACTTGTCAAAGCAGGAAAAACACAGGTGGAATTAATTACAGTAATGATGGCTGCATTCCATTTAGGTGAGCTAGTTCCTGGGCTCTGATGGCTTACTGGTCAACATGTCTGCCGTGAAAAGGGTCTTTTACCCTTGTCATAGCAGGAAAAGGCACAGGTGTAACAAATTACACTAATGATGGCTTTGTTCCATTTAGGTGTGTCAGTAAGCAATGACAGTGTTCCAGGGCCCTGGTACAGGCACACAAATGGTATGTAGACATGATTAATGTTATTAACATTTAATAAAAAAATATAGCACTTAGAAAAAAACTGCATTAACAGTTTGCTCGCATATACCTGATACCTACCCAGTGACCATGCTCTGATTGGTCAGAGAGGATGGCCTGTGTGTCATCTGACCCCAATGCTGCTGGTCAAACAAACAACCGTTAGAGGAGCACACAGGTATATGGGGAATCACTCAACAGTGCTCTCAATACTCTGCCAAGTCATGAAGAATAATTCCTTGTCATCATAATTCATCAAAACAAATACATGTACAATTAACTCAATTCAAATGTTCATACATTTTTTGACGTAAAGGTGCTTGTGCATCAGGAGGAGGAACCTTAATGAGGCCAGCCATGTCACGTAGCCAATCAGAACATGCGTTGCCCATGGCTGGGGGAGGAGCAGTGATGATTGACGCATCCCCAGAAACATGGCTGCCACTGCAGTCACATAGAACACAGGATGGAGGTGTTTTTAAAAAATATGTTTGCGATATGCAGATCTATTCAGAAATGTATTTGAATGCAGACCAACCTGCCATGATCTCAGTCACAGACCCAACTCCCCAGTGGGCCCAGTTAAAGATATATCTCCTGGACAGAGATACAAATGATACCAATATATTGAAATACTGTAATAACATTATTATTAAATATTAACGCAAATAAATCTCACTGTTACACATTCAATCACTCAATCCTTCAATTTGTCAGTCATGTACTATTCAAAAGTTATATTAAGTAAGTAAGTAAAGATTATTTAGTATAGCACCTTTCACAGAGCAAGGTCACAAACTGCTTCACAATAATAAAATTAAGAGAGTAACCCTAAAGGCAGTCAATAAATGTAAGTTTACCTGTGTGAGTCAGGTGATGGTCTGAGCGCGGCTATTATTGGTTGAATCAGAGATAATGCCAGAACACAACAGCCTAGGTATGGATGGACACCTGCATGCTGCACACACACACACACACACACACACACACACACACACACACACACACACACACACACACACACACACACACACACACACACACACTAGAGTTGTGCAGTAATTGATAACTGATCCATCCATACATCCCTCTCTGCTGGTGATGCATGAATATAACAGCAAGACAGTAACAAATTGTTTCATCAGTGTCAAATTCGCATACTTGTTGTACTGGATGAGTGAAGATGCTATTGTCAGACATTAATAATGTACAAGATTTTAAAATCACTGTTCCCATACTGACAATGAAACTGAAATTATGAGAATACTGTAATATAACTTATTCTTTATTTTCCAATGACAATTAAAATGAAACATTGTGAGTCACTGGGACTTTATGTTCTGACTAGTCCATTTAAAGACTAGGTAAATCTGCATGTGTGTGTGTGTGTGTGTTCCCGCCTGTATGTGTGTACTGTACCTTGCTCCAACCTTTCCTGTAGAAAAATGGGAGGCTAAAGGCTACAATGGTCAGAGTCACAGTTAGCATCATCAGGCCTCGATGAACCTACACACACACACACACACACACACACACACACACACACACACACACACACACACACTATAATAGGATTCATTCAACATCATTGCCATTTCTTTCACTTATTTTTTGTCAAACTGGTGTGTGTGTGTGTGTGTGTGTGTGTGTGTGTGTGTGTGTGTGTGTGTGTGCATAATATCTACCTGGAACCAGACTTTCTGGCCGAGCACAGTTTGATTTGGCCAATCAGATTTATAGAAGCTGGCGATGAAGGTACCAACACTTCCTGTTAGCATCCAGGCTAACAGCATTAGTGCCCCTAGAGAAGTAGAGGCAATTCAGCAAATACTTCCCCCAGCTAAATTTGCTTCCCAATGTAAATTAGTTTGTTATTTGAACAGATAATCACCCGCTCTGGTTGTATATTTGTTGTTATATATCATTATATATCATTGTTATGCGGATGACACTCAGTTATATGTATCAGTAAAACCAGATAATCTCAGCAATCTAGACACTCTCCACAACTGTTTAGCTGCCATAAAAGACTGGATGTCACTTAATTTTCTTCAACTTAATTCTGACAAAACCGAGCTTGAAAAAGCAACAAATGGCATTTTCCAGTGTATTGGTCCACTTGCCACCTATGTCAAACCAAATTCCAGGAATTGACCCGCAATTGGGGGTGTCAAAAAATTGGTTCAATCCTGTTTTTTTCAACTCAGAAACATTGCAAAAATCAGACCACTATTATCAGCTTTTGATTTAGAACGAATAATTCACGCATTCATTTTTTTCCCGTCTCGACTTCTACAATGCCTTGTTCAAAATGCAGCAGCTATACTTCTGACTAGGACCGCCCGAAGATCCCACATCACTCCCATTTTAGCCGCGCTGCACTGGCTCCAAGTGAAGTTCAGGATTGATTTTAAGATTCTTTTAATTATTTTTAAGGCACTACGTGGCTTAGCTCCTGCTTACATTTCTGAGCTACTAAACCCTCATACCACTGAGCGCCACTTAGGTCATCCAACCAAAACCTGTTGGCTGTACCACGTGTAAAACACAAAACCAAAGGCGACTGTGCTTTTGCCGCCCTAGCACCCAGACTTTGAAACAATCTCCCCCCTCACATTAGATCAGCTGAGTCTGCTGACTCTTTCAAACAACAATTATAAACACACTTCTTTAGATTGGCATTTATATAATTCTTCAGGGTGTGTTCTGGGCGGTGGTGGGTTTTTACATATGCATATGCAATTACTTATTTTTTCCTCATTTTTATACGTATTTTATGATTGTGTTTGATTATTATTATTACATGTATTGATGTTGATGTACAGCACTTTGTAATCTGTGTTAAAAAAAGGTGCTATATAAATAAAGTTTTACTTTACTTACTTTACTTTACAGTAAATGTTACACTGTTAGACAACTCAGAGAGAAAAGTAATAGTATCAAACGTTGTTAAGCCTAGACAGCATATCCTTGGGTTAATTTGACTGCACTAGACACTCAGTGACCTAAATGTAAAAAATAAGAACTCAACCCACCATGCATTTTCATAATAATAGGTCCGCGGGAGCCTCTTAGGACCTCTGGGGGTCCAGTGATGTGTTTTGTCTGAGTGGAGATTAACGGCTGGTGACTATGTTTCCATACTTTACCTGGAGAAGAGACACAAATATTGTGCTTGTTAAATTCCTCCAAGGAATTTTGATTTTAGCATTCTAGGAATCCCAGACCTTTTGAAGTCAGATAAAGCTGACTTAAAACTATTCATACCACCAGCGATAGATAGACTCATGCCAGCTCATTCTTCAGAAAAAAATATCCAACACTGAAATACTAGAAATATGACACTGGAGTTCAGTCTTTATAATTTGTGTGTCCTTTGTCATATAATACAGGGTGATGAGAAACACAAACAATCAACAGGTCCGCCATTGTCATTAGGGGTTGTGATGTGACATCCATTCCACACAACGTGATTGGTTGATGCCTTTATTCGTTGTGTGAAAGCTCAGAAAAATCAACCTCTTTCCGAAAAAAATTATGTTGCTTTTTCACGGGCATACTATTTGCATTCTGTGTGAAAGTACTCATGACAAAAACAACAGTTGGAAAAAATATATTGACGTGTGAATTAATCGCACAAAAAAACAAACAAACCCGCCCCCGTTGTGAAAAATGTGTTAAATATGGGACACACAAGTGCTGCTTATGGTTAAAGTGACAATAGAAAACCTTTTTGCTTTAACTTGTCATTATGAAGTAAATGTTGATTGCACAGTGTAATGACTATAAAATAACGACACCATTGGTTTCCTATAAGCCTCGCTTTCACTGTGCAATTCTGTCTGCCCACAGGTACAATCTGCCGGGGAAAAGAAGGCTCGATTCACGGCACAAAGGAAGCGGCTCAACCATTGCATTGCACAACCAAAACAGAAGAAGAATAGGGCTTTTATTTTCCGGTAGCTATTGGTAGTTATCCCCACCTAGTGGAAATGATGGATGGTGAACAACTAGAGTAACTATGAAGAGGGAGAGTGATAAAAAAATGAGGAAAAACAAGAGTGAACCTCAGACTGGCATTCACTCGATGGAGAGAGCTGTGGGACTTGAGAGGGTTCTAAACCGACAGAAGTTATCTCAGGGCACTATAGAGCAGGTCTAGACCGTAACATTACTCTTTATATTATTATTTACAGAGACCCAACGATCTCCACCCTGAGCAAGCACTAGACGACAGTGTTTTCTTCTACTCCCCCCTCCACCCCTACGCCAACCCCTGTTGTTGTTACATACTTGTTTGCGCAAAGTAACACTCAAACTATGTTATTACTCAATATAAAACTATGATTATAATTTCTTCTGTGAACATGCTTCTTTCTTCTCTTTTATTTTTTTTAAGTGGGTTGATCATTTCTTCATGGACAATTGGAAACAAATGCAGTGTGTCATGTGTTGTTGGTAGTAGCTAGGCTCTTAGGGAAATTGAAAGCGATCTGCTTGACTTTGCGGCAGCGGCGACACATTAATACCACTTGGAAAAGCTAGGGGGGTAAACGCTTAAAAGTCTATTGGCACTTTAATGTCAAACTGCAGCATATTCATAACATTTTCTCTTTAGAATAAAGCAACACTGCAAGTTAGTAAAAAGTGAGAATTAATTCATGTCATGCATTCACACATCATTTCAATCTTGCTAGGCCAATTAACCATTTACCAGAATGTAAGAAGAAGCCTTTAATCACCAAAAAAGTAGTGAACAAGTACATTCTCAACTTTTCCTGTTGATCACATCCTGTTCCCTTAATGAAACTGATACCCATTCCAGGATTTGATACTGATCAAACTGTCATGTGACATTATTAAGCTTTGACAGATTGATAAGAACTTTAATTGGCCTCTAAGCCACAGGATGACTGCCAGGGTCAATGAGTTCAGTTTCCAAGGTAACATGTGTGTATACTCTCTTACCATACTGAGCATGTCCGTTGGCTAGAAACAGAAAGTACTTTTGGTCCAGATCGAAGCGGGCTGGTTCCTGATTGGTCAGTTTGACTGGTCTACTGAACCTGCACTGAATCGCTCCATCTGCCAGCCGCCATGACACCAAGGAGAGACCAGACTGCAAACACAAACACAGAAAGACATCAACAACAATTTAGTGGTTTAGGCTTAAAATCCAATACAATTTAAGGTAGCAAAATGTTGGGAAATATGTTTCTTTGCTTTCTTTATGAGGCAATGGATATCAGTCTCATGTACCACTGCAGGCACAATGGTACCAAAATTGGCAACCTCACTGTGGCAAGTCTCCAGGATGCTGCCCACAGTCACTGCACCCAGCTTTTGTCAGACAAGAAATTGTTCCTTCTTGCAACTCCCCCTAAACCACAAACTGACATTTTTACATTTCTCTGTATTCCTCTGTATTTAAATGTATTCCTACATATTCCCTACATATTTAAAATAGAAACTGTATGTCTACCATCACACAATATGTATCCTTGTACTAGTTATTCCTTGCCGTATTTTCAAGAACAAAACTGTAAAATAGAGTACCATGGTAAAATTGGAACAAAATGTTTGTTTGTTTGTTTTTTAAAAAGGAAGGAAAGCAAGAGGTTCAAATCAGAAGGATTTCTCCCTCTAACTCTTCAACATTATATTTAAGGAAAAAGTCTTGATTACATAAAAAATAAAAGCATACATGCAGTGAGCGCATGTATGTTCTTGGCAGCATTAAGGGCTTTTTGAAAGTCTATTTTCCATTTGGTTTTCAGTGATATCTAATGTAGTATGCAGTGTTCTCTGCTCCTGTACTTTTGATTTATATTGCATTAAATTTATTCAGAGAAAGTGTTTTCATTTGTCACCTGTGACTGGTCCTCGGGGTGTGTTCGTCCACTGACGGAGGCAGCACTCACTGATACTCTATCCCCATCTTTTACACACATATACACATCGTCATTGCCCTACACACACACACACACACACACACACACACACGCATGCATAAGCATAAAATATGTATGGTATACTGTTATATTCAGGGTGCAACATGTCAGAAAATGGATCAAACAGAAAGTTGTTCTTCTCAGAACTCATGCAGCACTCTTAAGGAGTGATTCTTAATCAGAGCTACAGATATTTTTCAGACTGCACTGAAGATCAACCTGGTCAATATTTGATGCAGAATGTTGTGTTGGATGGGACTAGCTTACCATCCATGTGTCCCAGGATAGTGCAAAGGCAACGTATCCCTCTGCTGGGCCACTCAGCTCAAATATCACAGACTGCAGAGAAAAGGGATGAATATTCAGTAGGTGATATTCTAAAATGTGAGTGTTTTTCAATCTTAATAGATCAATTATTCCTATAATTTCAGATAGTCCAGTCTAGGTGTAGCTATGAACAATGTCAGCCCTTAGACAGTAAGAGAAAAATACACTTGACATTACTGTATTTTATTGTATTTACTATAGTATTCGTCATTTGTCTTACTGCATTCATAAAAAACATAGACTGTATATAAAGATGGACGACGCGTCTCCACTTCCTCCCACTGTACAAAAATGAAGCCAAAATCTTGCGCTGGTGACGTCATTTGGAGCCCGAGTCTGCGCAGTAGTGATCCGTGGTGGAGCTGCTGTATTGAGTTCCTGCCCATACACCCACCCGAACTAATCGCGAGCACACCACAAGTTGTCAATCATGACATCTCACCTGCTTTTTATGGCATCAAAACAGTAATTAAAACCAAACTTATCAGAAAAAAACTAGAAAAAAGAACTACCTAAAATGACAGAAACCATCTTTGGGGAAAATGTACTTGTCGTGTACTTTGATTTTTTCAGTTTGGCCCATGTACCATTCTATACACTATATTACTGGCAACATTAAAAAGTTCTTATTTTGTGCTGTAAGGCAATCCAGCAGAAAATTATCTGGCAAATGCACCCTGGTGACACACACGTCTCAGTTTGAAGTGTGGTAAGAATTCATTGATGTTAAAATTCTTAATGTAGCAGCTTTAATTGTATTAATTGTACCAGTAAATTGAACTGTTAAAGGGAAACAACTCAACCTCTCGCGAGATTTCAGAGCGAGACTTTCTGTTTCTTGTTAAACAAAAAGGATCTTACTCTTTAACAAACGGTCTGTCTCTGTAGGGATCCTTTCCATAATGTTGTCAGACACTTTGAATAACAATCTGAGCCTGTCACTGGCAAAAACAAGCACTTTTAGTGGGCAGACTTTTCACAGGCGCAATTGCCCACAAGGATTACGTTGCAGCCATTGCATTTCGCATATGCCGCAGAGGTGATCTACTGGACCAATTCCAAAACTTTTTGTAGTTAGCCATTTCGACCCCAAATTTTGTAAAAGTAGGGCCCAGCTTTAAAAATACCGGAGTTTCCCTTTAAAAGTTAAACCTTTTTGCCTGGTCCCTCTGTAGACATGGACAGGAAGAAGCAGTCAGGATCTTCTTTTGGATCACAGCCTGGAGGATCTTGCAAGCAGGATTTTGATTGGCCACATCCTTCAGAAGTAAACTAAAGGTGAGTTGATGAGAGGGGAGTTATTAGTGTTCTCTATGCTACAACCATTTCACATTAAAGTTTATTGATTTCTGTATTTTCAGACAGGGAATCAATGTCACAATCAGCAGTCTAAATGTTGTAACACTCACAGGCCCAGGAAGGATGGAGGATGTGGTCGTTTGCACAGGAGGAGGTGTAGTGTCTGACTGAGGTGGGTGGGGAGTAACACTGTGCTGATAGATGATTGGTCCAGGCAGCTTCACCCAAAATACATTGTAGTAGGAAACTACAGTCACACTGGAAAATATACCCATAGATACAAGCATTGTAACAGTCCAAAACAGACATATTCTGCCAAAAAGTAATATTCAACCTTTAAAATAAAGTCAAGGTTTTATGTAGTCACACTGTCGTACAAACATTTCTTTAACCCTCTAGACCCCATAGCGCCCGTTCTATATTTCACAATAGCGCCCGACAGCGCCCGTCATTTAAAAATCCTTCCCAGTGTATCAAAACAATAATAAAGTCCTGAGCTTTGTATTGCAGATACGTTAAGTTGTCATCAACAACCAGAACCGGAAATATACACCGTAACGTTGAGATCTGTGAGGTTTTTTCGCGGGCGGTTTTGGTTTACCCTTGTAAAACGCTCCGCTGACTAAGCACCCCGTCTTTATAATCTTTCGGATGCCGTAAGATTGTGTTGTGAGAGAGGTCCTGACCCACCGTGCATTGTGCAAAGTGATGAAGACATTGTGTGTTTAAGTTTTTGGCTCGAAATCACATCATATAATCACCGTCACTAAACAGCGGGACCTAATTGGCCCCCCGCGCTGTTTTCCGGGAGGCGGTGCGTCGATGAGTCGGTAGCAGTGACGTGCAGTCAGGGGAGGCAGGTGAGGCAGTGCCTCACCTGTTATAAAAAAAAATTTGCTGCTGTGGTTTATTTATTCATTAAGAGGAGGAAATTCGGACTTAAGCTCATCTTACACACCATTGCGCCACATGGCCCCTCACCTGTTATCATGACAAGTAAAATACTAACAATGATAAGAGAAAATCAATTTGTCCACTTGACTGTTCTATAAATTGGTATTCT
The DNA here is from genome assembly GCA_005408345.1 of Macquaria australasica. Lineage (NCBI taxonomy): Eukaryota > Metazoa > Chordata > Actinopteri > Centrarchiformes > Percichthyidae > Macquaria > Macquaria australasica. The sequence goes on from SEMN01000410.1 coordinate 440,729, forward strand.
GTATGATTTCAACATTTCAAAATCGCTAAATTTACGTATTTCCTGTTCAAATACATGGGAGAAGGGCGAGGTGAGGCAGCGATGAACTGTGCCTCACCTCTGACAGCGCTGTGCTACACACACTGACTGACGCAGGCAGTTGGCGCATGCCCATTGCTGTCTCTCTTTATATCGCCAATATACATGTTTGATTACACATGTACTACACATGCTGACGTTCCACAGTCTGTCTAATATATTTCATGAATGTGTGTGACATATTTAGTCTTTCTGATCGGCCATAAATGTGCAGTGAAAATGCACAGGGTGAGGCAGAAAGTACCGTGCCGCACTGATAGGGGGCAGTGCTGAGCCCCATAGGCACAATGGGGAACAGGTACACGTCGCTGTGTGCTCTTCTTCTACGCAGTGGGCGAGGGTGTGGCGCCAAAAAGTGTGTAATGGTACACTCATTTAAATTTGTTCCAACAAAATGGAAGATTACATCTCAAAACTAAAGGATTTTTCTAAACTGGATTTTCAGTCGAAACAGGAGGTATTAGAGAGAGGAAGACTTCATATACAAATAAAGGTAAGACCATACACGATTTTCAAATCGTGTATGGTCAGCCAAAAAAAAAATAATTTAATTTTAAAAAATCGAATTTGACCTTATATTAAATATTCTTTTGTTTTTCTTGCTATCGTATTGTTGAACAGTGTGGAATTGATTAAAGCATAGTTAAAAGCTTTTAAAACAACTAAATGTCTCAGTTAAGGTCAAAATTGAAATAGAAGCTTCTATTTTGGGTTCATATATTTTTACATCTGACTCCAGAGGAGTCAGTGCCTCACCAGTTATGAACCTCACCGCACGTCACTGGTCGGTAGGGAGGACTGACCGCATCGCAGCGACTTTTCCAGTTGCAGTTTTTCGTCATAAGTTGCCAAAGACACTACATAAAGGTTACCTGGTGTAACCCCAGTTCTATGAGTACGTGCGAGGCCCAACGGGCTTCGCTATTGGTTTATCCCCTCGAGGCTCCGCCTCGGCACCTGAGTCAAAGTTCATACACTCACCGTCCAATCAGGAGGTAGTCCCCTTCCCTATAAACCCCAGTACACGCATTGCTCGTCTCCCTTGAAGACTCAGCAACCGTCACCAGGGCCAGCTGGGCTGGTGAGCTGGCCTAGAGGGCCTCGCACGTACTCATAGAACTGGGGTTACACCAGGTAACCTTTATTTCTATGTCGTATGTGCTCCGCCCTCTAACGGGCTTCGCTATTGGTTAAAACCGAGGCGAAGGCCGTAGGGATGAGATGTACCCCCAGCTGGGCCGAACCCACTAAGAGCCAATACCCCTGTACACAGTAGTTCCCCGGTCGAGTGCCACCCACCGGGGAGACTCGTGCCAGGCTGCGATGACAGCCGCTGGACAGGCATTGTTACGCCGAACCTCCATCTAGACTAGCTGAAGGTTCCGTCACCTGTGCACCCAGCACAGCATGTGACACAGAGCTAGTCACATCCCTTAAATAGGACTGTACAAAGGTAGAAGTCGAAGACCAGGAGGCGGCCAAGCAGATGTCAGCCACTGAGACACCCCTGAAAAGAGCCACTGAAGCAGCGATTCTCCTAGTAGAATGCGCCCTTAGCCCCACCGGGGGGACGCGCCCCATCTCCTCATAGTCCCCCCAGATGGCCGCGCAAATCCAATGGGCAAGCTTCTGAGAAGACAGTGGAGCCCCCTGAGTCGACCGCCGCAGACGAACAGCTGGTCAGATTGCCGAAAAACCGCAGTGCGCTCAACATAGATGCAGACCGCGTGCACCGGGCACAACGTGTGAAGACGTTTCTCGTCCGACGATGCGTGCGGCAGGGGAAAGAAAGCTCTCAAGTGAACAACCCTGGACCGGAAAGAGGCGGTAATGACCTTCGTCCAAAAAAAGGGGTTCAGACGCAGCTCCAGCGCCACCTCGTCACCACTGACTGACATGCAAGCCGCATGCACAGACAAGGCCTCCAGGTCCCCTGCCCTTTTTGCCGAGGTCAAGGCTAACAGGAGCGCCGTCTTGATCGACAGAGCCTCCAAATCTGCCAGCTCCAATGGTTCGAATGGTGGGCCTGCCAGGCCGTCCAACACCGTCTGGAGGTCCCACTGGGGAACCAGGCGTCGAGCAATTCAATTCAGTTTTATTTATATAGCGCCATATCATAACAAAGTTATCTCAGGGCACTTTTTCGAGTAGAGCAAGTCTAGACCGACTCTTTATATTTACAGAGACCCAACAGTTCCCACCATGAGCAAGCACTTTGCGACAGTGGCAAGGAAAAACTCCCTTTTAACAGGTAGAAACCTCGAGCAGAACCAGGCTCTAGGTGGGCGGTCATCTGCCTCGACCGGTTGGGTTGAAGGGGGGGGGGGAGCAGGAGGAAAGAGAACATACAGCAGCACAGTACAGTTCCACATAGAGATGTAAAGTAATAGCTGTGGTAATGGTATTGATGTTAACACCAACAGAAATAATACTAAGAGCAATATTATAATAGCAATACTAATAATAAGAGCAACAACAGTAATAGCAGCAGCGGGTGCAGAGCAGGAGCATGGGGGCAGCAGGTGGCCGCAACCACAGACCCAGACGCTACAGCTCCGGAGGCAGAAATACCTGCAGAAAGCAACAGAAGGGGAGAGAGAGAGAGAAAGAGGAGAGAAAGCACACAACTACGGGAAGAAGTTGAATTAGTAACAAGCATTGATGGGATATGAGTACAGATGGAGAGGAAGAGGAGGAGAGAGGAGCTCAGTGCATCATAGGAAGTCCCCCGGCAGTCTAGGCCTATAGCAGCATAACTAAGGGGTGGCTCAGGGGTCACCTGAGTCAGCCCTACTATAAGCTTTATCAAAGAGAAAAGTCTTAAGCCTACTCTTAAATGTGAGGAGGTTGTCCGCCTCCCATACACAAACTGGGATCTGGTTCCACAGGAGAGGAGCTTGATAGCTGAAGGCTGTGGCTCCCATTCTACTTTTAGAGACTCTAGGAACCACAAGGAACCCTGCATTCTGGGAGCGCAGTGCTCTAGTGGGGTAATAGGGCACTATGAGCTCTTTAAGGTATGATGGTGCCTGACCATTTAGGGCTTTGAAGGTGAGGAGAAGGATTTTAAATTCTATTCTGGATTTTACAGGGAGCCAGTGTAGAGAAGCTAATATTGGAGAAATATGATCTCTTTTTCTGGTTCTTGTCAGTAAACATGCCGCAGCATTCAGAATCAGCTGGAGAGTCTTAAGGGACTTATTGGGGCAGCCTGTTAATAGAGAGTTGCAATAATTCAGCCTAGATGTAACAAATGCATGGAGTAGTTTTTCAGCATCTTTTTGAGACAGGATGTGCCTGATTTTTGCAATGTTACGTAAGTAAAAAAAAAGGCAGTTCTTGAAGTTTGTTTTATGTGGGAGTTAAAGGACATATCCTGATCAAAGATAACTCCAAGCTTCCTTACGGTTTCGCTGGAGGCCAGGGCAATGCCATCTAGAGAAACTATATCTTTAGATAATGTGTTTCGAAGGTGTTCGGGGCCAAGTACAATGACTTCGGTTTTGTCTGAGTTTAACATCAGAAAATTGCAGGTCATCCAGGTTTTTATGTCCTTAAGGCATGCTTGAAGTTTAGCTAATTGATTGGTTTCATCTGGCTTGATCGATAAATATAATTGGGTATCATCTGCATAACAATGAGAATTTATGGAGTGCTTCCTAATAATATTGCCTAAAGGAAGCATATATAAGGTAAATAGAATTGGTCCAAGCACAGAACCTTGTGGAACTCCGTGACTCCGTAACTTTGGCGTGCATAGAGGATTCATCATTAACGTGTACAAACTGATATCCATCCATCCATCCATTGTCTATACCACTTATCCTCTAAGAGGGTCGCGGGGGGCTGGAGCTAATCCCAGCAGCCATTGGGCGAGAGGCGGGGTACACCCAGGACTGGTCGCCAGTCAATCACAGGGCTGACACATAGAGACAGACAAACATTCACACTCACACCTATGGACAATTTAGAATCACCAATTAACCTAACTTGCATGTCTTTGGATGGTGGGAGGAAGCCGGAGTGCCCGGAGAGAACCCACGCAGACACGGGGAGAACATGCAAACTCCACACAGAAGGGCCCCAGCCGGCCGGCGGATGTGAACCCAGAATTCTCTTGCTGTGAGGCGACAGTGCTAACCACTGCACCACCGTGCCGCCCAAACTGGCAATCAAACTGATATCGATCTGATAAATAGGATTTAAACCAGCTTAGTGCAGTGCCTTTAATGCCAATTAAATGTTCTAGTCTTTGTAATAGAATGTGATGGTCAATGGTGTCAAATGCAGCACTAAGATCTAGTAAGACAAGTACAGAGATAAGTCCTTTGTCGGATGCAATTAGAAGGTCATTTGTAACTTTCACCAGTGCTGTCTGCTATGATGCACTCTAAATCCTGAGCAGGGGGCCGCAATCGGCGAGCCCCCCGTAAGAAGCGTTTAACTAGAGGGTGGCTCCAGGCTGTGAAGCGACCGAACCCCTCGTGGCCAGCCGTAATAGCTGCCGCAAATACAACTGAAGTGGATGCCGCATGACCGCCGTCAAACAACCCCTGCAGGAAGCCCAAAATATCCTGCAGGGAACAAGAGCTGGGCCTGAGGTCCCTGGCCTCGCACCAACCTGTGAACACCAGCCATCATGATGCGTAGAGTTTTGCAGTGGACGGAGCACGAGCATGTTGAATCGTAGAGACAACTGCAGCCGGGAGGCCCAAGCCCCCCCAATCTCACCCTCTCAATCTCCAGACCAAGAGGCGCCGACCCAGAACCAGGCGCGAGAGGATGGAGCCCCCTGCCTGCCAGAGAGCCATGGGCAGACCCGGCACCGGCCACGGGCCTGCCTCCACCAGCTGGACCAGAGCCGGAAACCACTGGGCCCCGGGACTGTCCGGCACCACCACTATCACGGCCAAGTGCTGCATCCGGATCCTGTGGAGCAGCTGCATCCGGATCCTGTGGAGCAGCTGCATCATCAGCCTCAAGGGCGGGAAAGCATACAGCAGGCCGTGAGGCCAACGTGGATGAGCCAAAGCATCCACCCCCAGTGGGGGGGCGTCCGTCAGCCTCAGAGAGAACCATAACGGACACAGGGTGTTCTCTCTGGCCGCGAAAAAGGTCGGCCACCGGTTGTCCGAACCGCTGCCAGACCAGTGCTGCTACATCCGAGGAGAGGCTCCATTCCTCCCACCACGGACCCCCTGGGACATCCTGTCCGTCCCCATGTTGAGGGATGACATCGTTTCACCACTGTGGGTCAAAACCGTGTCACCAGTAGGAGCTACCACATGTGTGGCGCCGTTCTCCGGCCTACTCCCTACCCGGGTAGTATGCCAAAGAGAGCGGCAGCGACTAGCAAGCCAGTGACCCATCAACAACTTATTAGCCTGCTTGCTAATGGTTGCTAACTCACGGCTAGCTGCGCTACCATCTGAACCATGCTGTGCAACAGACAGGGAAGAGCTGGAAGAAAATCTCTCAGAGACCATACACCATTTATGCCGTCATCAGTCAATGCAGAGGGGTCAGAGCCAAAATGGCAGCGACTAGCACCACTAGCCGCGCTAACCATGCTAGCGGAGTTACGCAGCTGAACTTGAGACCGCTTATGAACCCGCGGGAACCCCAAAGCGTGAGTACGTTTCCTTTCCTTTTTTTTGCAGCTCAACCAAAAACAAAGTTGCTGCCTCCCTCGCTCTGTCCCCCGGCGAACCGATCGCCGAGGACAACAGGGCAAAATTAACATCAATGCCAAGTGAAGCACCGAGCTCCGCTGTGGACCGTAGAGCTCACCAGGTAAACAACAGTACTCATGTGAGGGATGTCTTCTCTGGCACCGCACTCTGCTGCTGCAGTGTTATGACCGCCATCTAGCATCCGGTTCATGAACGACTGCACCTCTGACGGCCTCTGCCAAAAGTAGGGGTCAACGTATTAGCTGTCTTGCTAATGGCTGAAGATCACGACCAACAGCGCTAACATCTGAACCAACCTGTGTTTCAGAATGTAAAGTGCTAGAAGAAAACCTCTCAGAGACCATCAGGATGTACAGTGCGAGTAAGAAAACTTTCAGAGACGGTTATAATATAAGAGCGGCGCCGCTCTCCAACTCACGGCGGCGACTCGCAAGCCAAAGACACAAACACACTATTAGCCACCTTGCTAAACCAGAAAAGTCATGGCTAACAGTGCTAACATCTGAACAAGCTGTGTATCAGAATGTGCAGTGCGAATAAGAAATATGTCAGAGACGCTGTAATGTCTGCATTTGGAGACCTGCACTGTCAAGGCGGCCCACGCCCTGCGCCAAGCTGCCACCCTCCACACTGTCAGCGTGGATGGAGCGACCAGCCTCGGCAAACCGTGCCTCCAGGGGGAGCGCGAGACAGTCGAGGCAGGTGCCGGCCTCACTCTGATGCCTCTGGCCCAAGCACACGAAGCAAGAAGCGTGCTGGTCCGCCATTGACATCAGTGAGGCTCACACAAAACAAGGCTTGCTGGCCATATCCAAGCGCAAAAGATTCCTACTAGACGCGACACTGGATGGTGACAAGTTTCGCTGAACTAGACAACAGGTTGCTGAGTTGAAAAAGGAGATGAGCAATGCGCATACTGGGGTTTTATTGGGAAGGGGACTACCTCCTGATTGGACGGTGAGTGTATGAACTTTGACTCAGGTGCCGAGTTGGAGCCTCGAGGGGATAAACCAATAGCAAAGCCCATTAGAGGGCGGAGCACGTACGACATAGAACTACTACCACATTACTGTTTGTAACTGTGTCTACAGTTTGCTAGTGACAGTTTTGATAATATAGTTTCTTCCAAAGAAAAAAGAAGTGTTTTATGTGTGAGGAAGATAGGATACATAGCTATTTACTAAAGTTTTAGTGCTATGGTCTGGTGTTTTGTTAAATGTGTTGAATCAAACTTGATCTAAAATGCTACACATGCCACATATTTGGTATCAAATTAAAAAGGAAGTTGTGTTTTTTAAAATGAAAGTAACTTGTGATTGTCAATTTCTTTCTGTTTTTGAGATAGAGCTGTTTGTTTGGATTGAGTAGGAAAATGCTCAGTTAAGTGAGGTTTCTCAGTGAACTACAGCAACATTCTATAATTCTACTGGGGCCTATGAGCATAAACTCACTTTTCCAACCACTGTCAGGTAACTGAAACTGGTTAGTTAGATCAAAGTTTTAGTGATTGTTCAATGAGAATTGCTTTTACCAAAAATGAAAACTTCACTCACAGGAAAACATTTTTCACCAGTAGGGATTCAACCTGCGTCACTGAAATTTGGGTAAATACAGACTTAAGGTCTTGTACTTTGACCCATGAGATGAGCCATTTAAGGTCACACTCTAGAAAAGGTGGAGAAAGACTTTTACCAACTCTAAACAGCAAGTACTTCTGGTCTTTTTATACAGCACATTTTCTCTATAACAAACAATTAAAACTTCCACTTGTAAGTAAGATATATGAAAATCTAATAAGCATATTGATGCTCCCCAGAGGATGAACCCTATACATTTTAGACACTCCATTTTCTATGCCTAGTTGATTTTGGTTTTCCTGTTGCCTTTTCTCTACATCCATCTGTATTCCAAAATTCCCATATATATATATATATATATACACACACAAGATATTGACCATGCAATATACAGTGTGAGCATGCTCAAAGAAACTAATGTATTGCATTACACTGTACATATGGGTAATTTGCAGTAATCGAGACCATAATGTATTTATTATAAAATGTGAAAGAATAAATAACACATTCTTCTTCTTACAAATGTAAAGTTGAATTTATAAGCGATACATTCAGGGGTTTTACTTCACAGTAGCTTATAGTGGCTAATGTTAGTGTAGTAGGGTTTATACAGTTTCTACATGTATCTACTTGCCATATACCCAGTAGTGCAGGTTTAGTGGCTCATCTCAGTAGGTAAATGTTGCTCGTAACTGTGAAAATTTGCCAGTTCATGACAGATATGCCCAAGGTGGGTTGTTCAGCTCATCACTCCACAAATGTAGCAAATTCATATCAGTATGTATGAATACATGCTAGTGTTGTGACTTATTGAAACGCTACCACACTTGCCCTTTTTCCACCAAATTAGCTCTGGTTCTTGAACCGGTTCCGTTCAGGATTCTTGGAACCTTGGTGCTATCTAGCGAACCAGCCCACGTTCCCACCAGTTTTGAGCAGAACCATTGTAATCAAGGATGCGTCATCAACGGAGGGTGTTGCACAATGCACAACTGAAGTAAACGGTAGTAGCAAGATGGCGGATCACATTGATTATCTGCAAGCTTTTGTTCTGTTATTACAGATATTTGTTTTCGGACCAATTATTAATGATAAGAAGACGTAGAAGACTATCACCACAGTAGACCAGAGACCATTGTTGCCTTCTCCATCCTCTTTTCAACCTGTAGAATATGACACGCCCACTGATGTCGATATGGTTCGCACTTCAGGTCAAGGATAACCTGCTACTTTTTGGTTCCAGCTGTGAACCAACTTTATGGGTTCCAAACCAATTTATTTTTAGTCGAAATTTTCCGAACAGTTTAAAATTAGGTGCGTGAATCGAAACGGAACCTGTTCCATGTTGGTGGAAAAGGGGTAGAAGTTTAACCGCTGCAAGTAATGCATTACATTACAGTGCAAAATTTATCAAAACTGATTTGTTATATAATTTTTACACTGAAACCAAGTATATACCTGTGGCAACCCGACTGTATGACTGAAGAGGACGTCAGGTTCTATCTAGACAAAAAATGGCAGCACAGAAATAGACGCAGGCCACCCGTCCATCATTCCTCCACCGAACACAACACAATGCAGAGTCAAGGGGCTGCTTTACAAGCCAGTTTCATTGGTGTCTGGCTGAGCTACATCAAGTTACATTAGCTAATGTTGCTAATAACACTCAATGCTCTCTAACTGACATTACTGAGTCAGTTTGCTGACTTTATGACTCTTCTCTACTTGTGCTACTAGTAGACCATTTTTGCGCATATCCAGTTATACCATAGTCATGACTTGTGACCACTGTGGCCACTGTTCAGCAGAAGAAGGCTAGCTTTAAATGAGCATTTAGAAAGAAATAAACTCACAAAAACTGAACCTGTCTGGGAGCATCTGTAGGAGCATTCCAGATGACAACAACCTCTGTCTGTCTGGCATCACTCGTATGGCTCACGGCTGAACCCTAGACACACACACACACACACACACACACACACACACACACACACACATACTTCTTAAAGTTAATTTCATATGTTTTATTTTTCATATATTTTATATCTTGTTTAGTGTGTTACCTAACTTTCTGGGTTTTGTGTTCAAATTACTTTTTACAATTGAATACTTGTTACTTTTTGTTTTGAAACTTCATACTTCATCACCACTGCTAGCTCTGTGTCTTTGTGTGCATGTGTGCGAATGTGCACCTGATGCTTATTACAGGTGAGCAGCTGTGTCTTGTTTGGATTGGTCAGGGTGAAGGTGCCAACCGTGGATGCTGAGCCCTGATTGGCAGCATCTCTGGCCTGAAGCAGAAAGCCCTCAAAATATGTTGTTCCGGATAGGATGACTGGAAAAGGGTGTTTCAAAAAGTTTTTTAAAAAGGAGACAAATAAATTAACGTTAATAACAATTTCTATCAATTTGATTCTAGACTAATAACTTACTGAGCTTGCTAGTCAGGACACTAAGACCTTTTTTTGACCAGGTTTAATCTCCAATGGAGTATCAAATTTGATTAGTTTGGTCAAAGTTTTATTTATATTTCATCCCTAGTTTGTTACAAATACAAAAGACTATACTCACTGGCTTCTTCCTTTTTGAGTACTGTATATTTAAAAGCTTATAGTAAACTATAATTGGCAATAGGAGTAACTTTGACAGTATGGATTCTGGATTGATATGCCAGTATTGGCAGTTTTGGGTTTGAACATTTCAACAAATCTTGATGACTGATTTGTCACAGTCATTAAATACCTTGGATCCGATCTCTGGGACTGAACGTGGTGCTGTTGGTTTCTAGGCGGTAGGGGCTGTGAGAGGTCTGACCAGGGACACCATGGTGGGGTTCCATGCTGCCACACACTTTGGTGACCTTGCCGTTGGCATAGCAGCCTGCTGGCACCCAGTAGCACACCAGGACAGAGACAAAGAGAAGACAACACAAACCTACAAGAGACATCTGCAGGATAGAGCGTGAGCAGCTACAGGATGTCCACAAAGTCTGAAATGAAAAAGAAATCACACATCCCTCCAAAGAATGAATTCAACATGACCTCGAGCATGATTTCTGGACTTATCTACAATCTGTTTCAATGTATCTGACAAGTTGTATCCATACTGCATTCATTAGCTCTCTGTGTCTTGCTAAAGGTGTACTCCAACATCTCAGTATTGCACTTCCACGAAGTTTTGGTACTCACAAGAGACAGACTGAAAGAAGAATGGTTGAAATTGATGCAACAGAGGCTGAAATATAATTATACGGGTCAAGCTACAAAAACCTCCCACACTTCCCATGATTCAACCATTAGCACCTTTTCATTAGACCCTCAAAGCCATGGCTATCAAAGTCCATGCCTTCAGTTTGTAACACAGGCTTTCTTTTAAATATTTGTGGTCTCACAACCCATGTCTCAACAACAAGCTGAGACATCCCCCACCATTAGGGTTTTTTTTTGTCAATCGGTGGAGTTCCTCTTTAAACTGTGAGCTGCCCTCTACAAATTAAGTCATGTGATGTTTCTTACTTACTGAGCAGCTCAACTAAGAACAGATCATTCTCAGACTCTGCTCCATGTAGGTCCCCCAGCAAGCCATGACAGTGAGTCAGCATACACAATACTAAGTACAAGGCACTGGGACACCTTAATAGTATGCAGCCATTATCAATGTTATGTATTACATATTTGATGTATATCTGCTATGAGATCAATTAAGAAGAATTTAATCAGAAACAAAAGTACCTCTATGAGAAATGATGTTCATGATTCCAGTAGTAAACTTTTTAACATAGGCATCCTGAAACATGAGGTATGGCAGCAATTATGTCATGTTACTTTGGGAAATCAAGGGAGAAAAATAGCTCACGTGATCCTCTTACTTGTGCTTACAAGTAGCAGATATGGGGAATTTCTGATGGCTACAATATCTATCACTTGATGGAAAGACCTGTCAATAAACTGCTTCCAATATGGCTGCAAATCAGCAGTTAGCAGTCACCTAATTAAAAGGAAGGTAGCTATATCGCCTGTGACACAGTAAAATGAGCTAAATTAAACAAATTTTCCAGTTACAGAATATGGTGTCACTGCAGGGCTAGCAATGCAGCGAGCCATCTTGGAATAATGCATGATGAATAATGCTCCCAAGTTGTTTCAGTGAGAATTCTTCACTTTCCTTCCATTCTGCTAATATAGCATGAATGCGGCACACTAAAATGACAGTAAATTGTCTTCTTAGCAGTGGGGTGAGTTGGTGAAGAGGTATAGCCCTGGTGGGTTTGAGCTTTAACTGGACAAAGCTCTCACACAATGCTGGAAAAGATTGGATTGGATAAGGAAAAGACTGCAGTGAGGATTTCCACCATTGTCCAGAACTTCTGACAGATCAAATTAATTAACTCTCTGTCCCTGTCCCACTTTGTCATTTACATTGTTGAAACTGCTGTATTTTCACATAAAATCATCAGTCAGCATACTGTTGCATACAACTACACTCAACACACTTATATTTACTTCATCTAACAATTGCTATCAGAGGTGCATACTCTGTGTTTTTCTCAAACAACTACAACTCCATCCCATGTAACTGACCTTAACCTGTAACTTACCTTCCAATATTTTGAGGAAATTGATGGAGAATTTAAGATGTCATTTATAATTTTAAGAGAAATAGTATGTCTTAGCCAACACTTCCTCCCTCACTGGAAAGGAGACACCAACAGTATCTCCCTTCTCCCCGTTCACTGAGCCAGATCCAAATACATCTCAGCACTTGTGGCCTCAGTGACCCTACGCATTTTCCAGTACACAACATCTTTAAGCAGAAAGAACAGCAAAGAGACATTTAAACACTAAGTAGAAGGGTTTCCATTCTATTGTAATCACTGCAATCCTCTCCTTTGTGATGACAAAACACTTTGTCTTGACTTTGCTAAGAAACTACGGGCCACTGAAGGGCCACCACTTGTTAAAAAAAATAGTCTTCTAGAGGAAATCTCTATAAGGTAAACTCGTCCACCAAAGTGGGTGATAAGGCTGTTGTACTCACCACTCTGCTGCAGTAGAAGGAAAATCTGCCTTAACTCTGCAGAATAATTTCCAAGCGTGACTATATATGTGTATGAGTCATTTCCACTGTGTGTGTGTGTGTGTGTGTGTGTGTGTGTGTGTGTGTGTGTGTGTGTGTGTGTGTGTGTGTGTGTGTGTGTGTGAATGGTTCAAAGTGTAGCACAACATATTATTGCAGCAGTTTTACAACCTGATGGATGGACTTTTGGAACATTCTGATATGACTTTTCACTCTGGGACGGTGTTTTCATTAACTTATTACATATACATTCCATTAACATCTCTATGCATAATAATAATAATGCCGTACATCTGGATGAGTAGAATTTGTCTAGAAAAGTATAAATGTACAGTGTATAAGTGGTCTGTTAACATCAAAAATGTATTGTTATATTACAATGGAATGCATAATAATTCAATTTAATATAAGGTAAACCAAGACAAGAGAGCTTTTACACTGCATGAGGACAGATTTGGCACACAGTGAGGCTTGTCGTGGAAAAACTGCCTATGCTCTTTTAGTTAAACAAAAGACAAGAACACTTATAGATCGTTGACAAAAATATATTGTACAATAGGAGATAGACAACAGAAGTCATCAGCCATCTCTCTCTATCTCAAAGAGAAGATACAAGAATACAGCTTTTATAGTATTCTAGAGACAAAGAAACTCTTTTCCATTGGTCAGTGTTACATGGCTCGATAGGTTTAAACCTATAGGAACTTTCAAAAACATACTAAGACCCTTAACGCACATCTGGAAAGCATAAAACATCTCTGTACCATAGAGCTGACCTTTTGACCTCACGTTGAGTCACGTTGCTTAACACACACAAAACCTGAAGACATGAAACTAGATAAGAGTTCAAGAGTAGAGACATGAATAGAACTGGGACTATTAACTAATTAAAGTAAATACACAATCATATAATTACTAAATAATAAGTATACAAACAAATGATTATGAATAGATTATTAACATGTGAATACATGATAAGTTATGAGCTCACAACAAAGTTTACTTTCACAGGCTCCTTTCCCTTCCACAGAGCAAGAGCATTAGAGTCCTTCTCTGGCTGAGTCAGGAGACACCCTGTACACACAAATGGCATGACAGCAATAACTGCAATGCAGTACAGCAGTTAATAATGTTATCCCTGTGTTTGACAAGTCAAAATGTCGATGGATGGAGTGGACTGAGCATACCTACCTCAAGCCGCCACCTACCTGGTTTGTGTATTATAAAAGAAAGCAGATACTGTGATTCTGTTCAAGTGAGGTTATATGTCAACTGACCGATTAGATATGCTGGTCAGAAATGCTCGTCTGCCCATTCACAACTGGTTTATAGCCCATTTGATCCCACATGTGTTACATCCCATTAGCCTTTGTCTGTTCTTCCTGTTTTATTTTGAAATTCTTACCTGTCTTGTCTCTTCAGTTCCTGCCCTCGTGCCTCATTGATTAGCTGCACCTAATCCCCTTTACTCACCTGCCCCTGATTCAGTCATCAGCTACTTCCCTACTTAGACCTGTCCCCTTCCTTTGTTCTGGGTTGGTTCATTCTGATTTCCATGTCCTAGTTTCCATGTGTTTTGCCCTGTGTTAGTCCCTGTGCTTCTGTCTCTGATCCTGGACCTGCCAGTTGCCTGTCTACCTTTACCTGCGTGTAAGCCTTTCTTTGTGTTAAATAAATCTTTGAACTGCTGGAGCCTCCCTGTCTGTCTGCACTTGGGTTCTTTCCCTGCTGCCCAAACTACACACCCTAACAGAATGAACTGACCAAACATGGACCCAGCTGACAGTCCTCTTCTCAGACTGCCTCTTCCATGGGAGGATTTTGAGGTGACCAAGAAGGTTGTTTCTTTTTGAGGACCCGGACTTCCTGAAGGCCCTCGTGGTCTTTTGGAAGCGGAACCGTGAATTTGCCCACATGGTGGCATTCAACAAGTGGAAGTTGATTCCCAGCACTTTCCCTCATCCTGTTTTTTCTGAGCCTTTCACTCCAGCCTCCTCTGCACCTAAGCCTTAGCCCCAGGTTCCCAGTTACCAGCTCAAGCCTCAGTCTGCTAGCCTCCAGCCTGCTTCACCCCGGTCTGCTAGCCTCCAGTCTGCTTCACCCTGGTCTGCTAGCCACTAGTCTGCTTCACCTTATGAGGGTACTCGCCTAGCCATATTCTCAGGGTTCTGTGGAGGCCACAGGAGACATTGTCGTCATGGCTCCCGACACCTTCTCCCTGGCTCCAACAGCTCACCAGGCTGTTCCCAAGATGCCAGATTTCCTTCCTGACCTACAGCCTCGTCACCGGCCTCCAGATCAGCTCCTTCTTCATTGCTGGCCTCCTGCTCATCATCCCGAGAATCTCCCCACATCTGGTCACCCTCCTGGTCGTTCTCCCGAGCAGCCCCCCCCCATGTCTGGTCGTCCTCCTGCCCGTCCTCCAGAGCAGCTCCGCATTTCTGGCCGGCCTCTTGGCCGTCCACCTGAGGTTTCCTGCTCGGCCTCTGCCCTGCCTCCAGGCCACCTGCCTGAGGTCTCCCGCACCTCCCCTGTCCAGCCCCCAGGCCATTTGCCCTGAAAATGGAAACAAGCTTACAATGACTTACAATGGCTTACAACTTACAAGCTCACAATGACTCTAATGTATGATACCACATACTTCCATTCACAGAGCAACTAAAGGCAGCTACTGACAGTACTTTTAACAAAGATTTGTAACAATGGTTTGCAGAGCTGAACTGCCTTTTAAATTGTGTACATAGATAAAACAAGAGAAAGGAGACATGACATTTTAGATAGAGAAGTCGCATTGACTTGGGAATACAGAAAGATTATGGTCACTGATATGTTTTGAGTTGAAGTATCAAGTGTGTTATTAGAAAAACACAAGGACATTGTATGATTCTATGACATTTATAAAAACCTTATTGCAAAATTGGTGAAGGATAATGTCTTAGCTGCCAAAGAGCAACCACATAAAGGAGAGTAACTGATTTCAATTTTATGACAGGGTATGTTGCTGATCAATCTGATGAGATATTTAGACTTCCGACAGTCTGCCTGCTGCTGATTGTGCAGGACACCACATCCTGTGCTTTACAGCAGTTGGTTTTACAATATATTGGCATCAGTGGACCAAATGTAGCTTCTGTCAGGACTCTGAAACAGAGAACTGCTTTAATCATGCCATGGTTTTATTGTGCAGATGTTTATTACTGTTAGTTTCCTGCTATCATCTAAGTAATGTCCTACCTTTGCAATGCCAAAGTAAGTATTAGTGACACCTTTGGTCAAGTGAATTCCAGCCAAAAATTCATGATTAATGACCCTTATGGTCAATTTGATGACTGCAGATTGTGTGTGTAGGCCTGATTTAAACATCTTTGGTGAATAAAGATTTTTTTCAGCTATTGAAATTACATCAGCTGTATTTTATATCAGCTTACTGCCGCTTTAAGGTGCAGGCACAGTAGCATCAGTCTCTGCAAATATTTGCTCTGTCTCCCATTCACTTCAATTGAAGCTCTTAGGATGAATTCAGGAATGTGTTGCTGTTTTACTGCAATTTCCTGGCCAGCTCTTTATCAGCCAGTACAGACAATGATGCACTATGTTTAGAAATGTAAACTTCATTATTTTAGCAGTGTCCCACCACCCTATGTACAATATCATTAATAGACCACAAACCTGTTACTCACATCACATGTAACATCACATCCTTTTTAAAGGCTTAATGTACTGCACTTTTACAGGAGTCATTAAGGTCAGAGGTCATTCTTGTGAAGGAATTTTCCTTCATTTTAAGCTAAAGGTAATGGGACACAGTGGTTCCCCAGGTCACATTCAGGTCATTTGTAAATCTAACAGCAGTGGGTCATATACTGTCTTTTTCAGAGCAATAGTTCAGCTCTCTGTCTCCAAGGATGACTGGTCAGGGTTCAGTTGTCCTGATAGGGCAAGGCTGGCTCTGTCTCCCAGGAGACCAAGGTTGTTGGAGATAGACAGCGTTATGCCCCAGACTGCACATTGATATACTGTCTGCTCTGAGATATGCACTAAATATGATTGGAGTAACATACAACCTGACTCACATGACTTAGGTAAGCATAGTTCCTTGTTTAGATTCCGATACCAAATAGAATCTCAACACATCTACAGCAGGGTGAGGAATAACCATATTTGGACTCGTAGTGTTGTATGTCTACCACAGGGTTAAATACTCCTCGCCAGGAAGTAACCTTCAGAATTGGGTGGCTATACACAGTGTTCACTTGTACGTCTGTTCTCTATTCTCCTCAATCGAGCTTCAGTAAATGCTTTTGTGTAAGACATCCAGGTCTCCTGAAACTTCTTCACTCACAAGTTAACCAGCTTCTTGCTCAGCTACAGAACAGCAGCCCTTCAACCAACAGGGATCTAGTGTGCAGCTAAGGGACACCTTAGCAAGGCTCATACTGAACACAGATGTGGACTAGATGTGTTCCCTAACCCTGACCAATGGGTCTCCCAGCTATGTTGCTTTACAATGTGTAAAATGCATGAACCTATATGGACCCACTTCTTTCAGAACAAGCCACATGTTTTTGGGCCCTGCTGCCATCTCCCAGCTTCTTTTATTGTCCCCTATTACCATTATGTGGTAAAAAATGGGACAGATGAAGTGCACACTGTATGATTTTGCAAGTGTTCAGGGAATTTAGGTATACTTTCTATGTTTTTAAAATACATTTTTTATTAGGTTTATTGTGAGAAGATATATAGAATATGCAGTATGTTAAGATGAGCATTTCAATAAATACAGTGGAAATTAACCAAAACTTTAAAAAGAGATGATACTTGGTGATAAGACAACAGAGGTTTTTCACAAAATTATTCATGATGTTCATGTAAGTGACAAGACCTTTTTGTCCATGTAATGTAAAATAAAAAAATCGGCTATATATCATCTAAGACAGAAAAGAGTGAAGTTGTTGTACCACAGTCAGACAGTTGTTGACACTGAAAATAAGTGTGAGACGAAAGGCAAAATATTATTCACTGTTGGGAGGATACAGTACATACACTGTGTCCCAATTCCAAACTTAAAAACATAACTGTGTACTAGCATAGACAATACACTACTTTGGTAGCTAGTATACAAGATATTCATGTAATATCATGTTTTGTATAGGAAATGATACAGGACCTACACCAACAGATGTTAGCTAGACATTCTATATTTGAAATGGAGAAGTAGCAAGCCATAGTTTTTCAGGGAATTCAATGTTTTATTATTTAGTTTTGTGCAATGTTCCTGGAGCATCTCTGTCTACAATTTCTTATAGGTTTTAACAGCTTTGAGTAGTTTTGTTTTCATTGTATTTCCATTGTGGGACAGCGGTGACAATAGTGTCCAAAATTACATTCAGCAAGTTAGCGTTTTTAGTTGTTTTCATGTTGTCAGATGTCTGCTGGTGGGAAGGGGACACTCATTTCACGATTTAGACTGAGGAGTCTGCACTGGGCAAGAGTTCTTATGTAGATTTGCTCAAATCACATTCACAGTTTGTCAGTAACATAGTCGTGCAAGGGTTTTGATTATCAGCCTTACGCCTCTGATGTGATGTTTACTCCCTGAACACAGAATGTGCAGTCAAATTCAATATCTGTTCACATTTTAGAAGTCAAATTATGCTTTTTAAATAAATTGTGTATCTAAAAGGCAGTAATGTATCCCAGCATTTCTAATGAATAGGTTTAATGAGTAACCTTTAAGAACCATAGCCAAGAAAAATTTGATTGGGGTTTCAAAGAAAGGTTTCAGTTTCCCATGATGCTCAAAATGATGCTATTTGAGAAGCTTTTCCACCCAAACAAAACAACCTTACTGAATACACAGAATTGTTATTTTTTGATAATATATAAAATACAGACAATGAAATGACAGATCTGTGACCAATGTCTAAAATTGTCAGTATTGTATCTGTTGATCAAATGTATCAACTGATTCTTAACAAAGAAGGCTTGGCTTGGATGGTTGGGTGAATGAGACAAAAGAAATTTATAATGAAACAAAAGTAGAGATGCTCAAACACTGTAATAGCAGCTTAAATAATGTTTACAAAAAAACTATCAGTTACAGTAATCTGATTACAGAAGCTCAGAGGTAATTCCTTCATGATTTCAGATTACAATTTAATTTATCTTATCTATGTCAATGGATGATATAATGCTGGCATTATGTTACTGGCCAATGCTCTTGCAGTACAGGCCTGGTGTGCTGCTCTCCCTCTGCCCAACAACTGCACTGTAGTGCTGCCTGGTTATGTAACTCCCTTGTCTGTTTATGTGTTTACATTATGTGTGTGTGTGTGTGTGTCTGGTAAAGCTTAGAAATTGCGCAACAGAAATTATGCAATTGAAGACTCCGTGAGCATTTTGTCAGCAATATCCTATTATTATTAGTTCATCATTAGTTATTGCTGTAAATATACAAGATTACATCGATTTTTTGAGCATTACATACAACATCACATACTGTTGCAATCCAGCAGAGTACATTGTCTAAGACTTTATTAAAATACTTGACAAATAGATCACGACTTTGCAGTTTAAAAAGCTGTGAGAATTCTAGGCAAAAAATATGATTGTGTCCATTTACAACGAACCTGTCCTGTATATGTCTATATAAGAAATATGGGTTTTCTTTAGTAAGTATAGGCTATGTTGCTGGGGCTGAGAGAATAAAAATAAAAGGCAAGTCACTAAATTCCCAACTACTTCGGAACAACTGGTAGACACGGTACAAGACCGGCTGAAGTTACTGGACAGCTTCCAGGATAAATGTATGTTATGGAATTTATATTTACAGTAAATGATGAGCACAAAGATGTCCCTTAAATAAAGAGCAAATTTGCTTATTACATTTTTTTGTTCCGTTTTACTCGGGTTATTACGGTAGTGGTCCACGTTCTGCGGATCACGCCCCCTCAGTTCAGCCACTGTCCATTCGGTCCATCCACGAAAAATAGAGCTGTACCCACTGCAAACTGTCCTCCTGTTGCTGTGACTGATCGAAGACACAACTGGCAGGTGAGTGGGAATGGACATGTAAGCATGTTTTTGCATTGTCGTGTAGTGTTGTCAAATATCATTAAGCTTCCACGAGTTTTATCCCCAGCTAGTGGCTGGCAAGCCGGAAGATAAATTACTAGCTACGTTAGCTAGTTGATATACATTTAGCTAACTGTTATGACCTTAACCATAACTCTAGTTAAACATTAACGCGACGATTTTCACGTTGCGCTTGATAACGCTGATTCAGCTTTACACCCTAAAATGGGAAAATACATTTTTGGTTGTGCTGAGACAACGAATGTTGATAACCATTCAACATTCTGTCCATTAACTAACGTTTTTAACGTGTCCTTGCGTAATGACGAATGTACCTAATGTTACCATATGAAACAGTAATTAAAATGCAAGACCCATCCTCAAGTTCGAAATTAATGTGACCCACGGTGCATTACCTGCTTCAGTAAAATTCCAACTTGACGGCACCGCCCACTGCCTGGCATTCTGTTGGGAGGCGACTGTATGAACTACCAAATGAACCACAAGTTAATTGTGTTGTTTTATTGAAATAATGTGCCCTTGGTAAATAATACATATGCCGAATTGTTAAGTGGTTACCTACAATTAAACTGGGGCTTTGCATTATGTTATGTGGGGAATAACGATATGCTAGTAAGCGAGGCGACATTTAACTACCACTCTTTTGAGTGGAATTTGGAGTCCAGCCACAGACGGGACGTTAGCTTTGCCGGTTCCTGCATCGCCGTGGCGAATAATTATCTACCGTCATCTTGATGTGATTGTACGTCCATATCTGTTTGTCACGCTGTGTCGGTATGGACCCCATGTGCCTAGCGAGCTGAACAGTGGTGGAGAGAAGAGTTTTATAAATAGGTAGTGTGACATTAACGGCTGGATTCTTGACCTTGTTTTGTTCGGACCGAAGCACTGCGCAGACTCAGAGGGAGGGTTCAATGACTGGATGCATTAACCTGCTCCAGTTATTACAGAACTGAACCCAAACCCAAAGCTCTCAAAATGTGGTCATATGTGCTAGTCTGGGCTAGTATATAGATACTGTGCTCAAATTAGTACTATCCAGGGCCTTTGGGGGTCCATGAGGGGGTTCAAGGAAGTTCTTGGCAAAGTACTTTTTTTTATTTGTTATTGCACATGCAGTTGAATTCGAATTCATCAAAATATTTCCATGTGATTTCTCTGGAATGAAATCCTATACAAGTGATTCCAGTACTTTGAGGGTCTGTGATATGAAGACATGCAAGTCCATGTTTGTGATTCAGATATTAGTGAAATGTAACATCTTCTAAAAGCACGTTAAGTTTATATTAATAAAAAAATCAACTGTAGTCCTTGAAAATCAGATTGCACACTGTAAAATACAGTTTATTTATTTTTCAGATTGCACACTGTAAGGAATCAAACAATGCATCTGTAATTTGTGGACGTAATCCCATAACCCAAGAAGCTTAAAATAGTCAGTGGTGTATGATGTATTCACATCCTTTGCTAAAGTAAAAGTCGTATTACCACACTATAAAAAATCTCCATAAGTAAAAGTCCTTAAGTAAAAGTATATACATATGAACAATATTTACTAATAGTATCAAAAGTAAATACTCATTATGCATAATGGCCCCTGTCAGAATGTTATATTATTGTATAATATCATTTGTTATCACTAACGCATTCATGTGTATGTACAATGTTCAATCAAGCAACATTTTAATTTTGTAATGCAGAGCCAATTTTAACTTCTTCATGTGCACTACTGGGTAGTTTAATCTATAGCAGCAAAGCACCATATTTTAGTACAATATAAAGTACAATATTTGTAGCAATAGTCTCTGAAATTAGTAGAAGTATGAAGTAGCAGAAATTGGAAATACTCAAGTAAAGTACAAGTACCTCAAAATTGTATTTAAAAAGACAGTGGTTGAGTAAATATACATATTTACTTCCCATCACTGAAAATGGTTATGGGTTTATTTATTGTTTCCACTTGTCATTATGGGTGATTGATTTTGAGTTTTAAAGGGTCAATCATATCATATGTTGTCTGTAAGTCTTCTAGGACTTACTGCAGTCATGCCAGATGTTTAACAGACCATCATTTGCAATCAGTTGCAATGCAGTTTCTAGATTAGGTTGCTGATCATCACTGTTAAATCGTGTCCAGTAAAATGTACATTTAAAAAGTAGAAATGCTCCAGCCTATGACTTTAGAAAGGTTGCAAAGGCTGGATCACCAGCTGACTGACAGGAAAGTTTGTGTCCAAAACCAGTTTTTAGTAACAGCTATTGCCTGTTTGAACTAAAGTGCTTCATATACTTCCTCATGCTGTGTTACAACAGTTTGCACAACGCATGTCTCAATCAACTCATTGCCTAAAAGTCTTTGTTTAACATTTAACCCTTCTTATCTTCATGCTAGTGCCAAACTTATATGTGCTATTTATGTCAGTCATGTACCTGTTGATTAGTTCCAACTTGTGACTGCTGGTCATTTTGGTGAATGCATTTTATGTTTTTGTATATATATGCAGTTTCTTGACTGATGCATCTGTATTTTGGTCACAGATGATGTGGCCCTTTTGGAGCTCTGATAGTTTTCTAATGTTGCTTTAAAATCTTGCATATCGATCAAATCGACCTCTGATAGCTAACAAAAACAGATAGTTGACATTCAACCTACTGTAGTATGACACACTTCTGTCACAGGTGTTGTGACCATGCTTGTTACTTCAGAGTTTAAGTGCTTTCTTGGAGGCGTTTATATTTAGAGTGTGGTCTAACCAATTTGTCTCTCTATTGTTTAGGGCTGTATTGGTCATTGGTTCAACACAGCTGTCTTTGCTTCACTGTGTTGAAAAATATATAAGCTCTTCTGCATACTTGCAGCTGCAGTCTGACTGTGATGTGAAGAGCAGGAGTTATCTAAGTATTAAAATAGATGGTTGGTTAACTGAGTTCATAAACTCAGAAAGAATCTGAGGCAAACAAACAACACTCAGTTGTGACAAATCATTTGGGACAACATAGGAGGTTCAATAAAAACTATTTATCAAATTTGAAAGTCATGATCCTGCATTCATTAAAAAAAAACTACTATATGTACTGAGCCTTCAATGTTATTCAGTAGTTATTAATAGTGGGTTGGATTTCTTTCTTCTTTTCAGTATACAGAGTTCTAGTCCCACACACCTGTCACTAAGATGTAGTGTGCAAGAAACTTTAGGAACTTTTCAGCCAGAGATTTTTCCATTGGAGACAGTGATACCTTAGGGCAATTTGAATGCAATACCAGTGTGGCACAAACACATTTTCAGTGCCAATGTACTGCCAATGCATTGCTCCACATGGCAATTTGGAATTCCACTGATTTGACAAAGCATTTCCTCATGGTTAGGGGATGTGGTACAGTTTGGGGACTATTTCATACAGTTTAGAATAAAACATTGGTTTGGTTTAAGTGTTTTGTGGTAGATAAATGGTTTTATTTAGTAACCTGCATTTTCCTTTTAACAGGAGGCCAGGGATCAGTTAACTTTGAAGAGATCTTCTCAAGATATGTTGCCTCAACACCTGAAGCAGATCAGAGTTCTAATGCTGAACGACAAGGAGAATTTGGAGAGGACTCTGTTCCGACTCGAACAAGGTAATGCTTCTTTTAAACAACTGCACTTTCAGTGTTCCACTTGACAATGTATTAGGAAGGCTGCTCAAACCTAGCAAATGACTTACTAGGAACTAACTATATTGTCTTCTACTTTATACACAGAGTTATCTCTATAAATAGACATCTGCATATGAATTCAGAATCTGTAGGCAAGGGACAAGATTTTGGTATCGGAAGCGTTCTGGTTTCAGTTTGTAGTCTGAGAAGTATTGACCAATCACGTTTGAGCGGGCTTTGGTTGCATGCAGGTAAACAGTCTGTGTGGAGAGCAAAAGAGGTGGCCCAGATATCTGTTATCCGGATATCAGGTGGCTACACCAGAAGCCCCGAAACATTGGCCAGACTGTCGTCAGACAATAGCCGATGGGTTTTGTGATTGTTTACAGAGTAGTATCATAGAGTAGGACTCTACTGCTGTAGCTAACTCAGATATTGATATGGTTTGAGTTGAAGCTGTTTTATGTTGTGCCAGTATTCAGTACCTTTTAAATGTGACCATATTCAAAGCCCAAAAATCTTAAACGGTAAAGTCTTCCCATTGGCAACCACTGTAATGTTCAAGTATAAAGTAAATACATATCAAATACATATTGGTGGTGGACAAACCAAATGGCTGATTTTAAGGTAAATTCAGGATATCCAGTTTAAATGTCTAGTGGTCCTATTGCCCACTACTAGTGCACTTGGAATCGCTGATGGATTGTGTTCAAGTAATAATTTTTTTGTTGATTGAAAGAATTACATTTTGGTGATTTAAATGAATGCCTCCTCAAGTATTCATATTTTTCACTTCACTTTCACTTCTTAATCCCAGCAGTTAGACCATTTTTAGCTTCTATAATATGACATATTTCCAAGTGAATCGGTGGGTGGGATATAATTATGAGAAGGATTGATCAGGTCGTTTGTAGATTTGATTAATTGCTCAAAATTGGGTGCAGCTTAACATGCACGACTCTCTGGAGAGTAAAGAGTGGTGCAGAGATGTACAGGCTCCTCCTCCTTGTTAGATCAGGAGGAGGAAAGCAGGAATACACACATGTCCCACATCACATTTGATGGAATATATTTATATATTTGATCTGATGGCAGGAGGAGTCATCAAAAATATTTAAACCGTTTGGGGGAAGGGAAAAGAGAGGGATTTGGATGTATAAATATTCAAAAATGCTTTTTTGGCAAATATTTGACATTTGCAAAGAGATAATGCGGGGACTCAACTTTCAGTTATCACAGTACAGGCACTGAATTACATAAAGTGGCCTTTACATATAGAATCCATACATATGCTGCCTGAGGAAGAGCACCAAGCTTGGAACAAGTAGCTTCCTGTTTTGTGTGATTTCCTGATTTTAAATTCTTGATTTTAGCACTAGTAGAGCAAATCCCAAATTTTGCATTTGATCATTTTTAATGACCTTCTCAGTCATTTACTGGTGGCTTTACTGTCTCTGTTGCTTACACCAGTTCATATAAAAAACGACACCACCATCAAGCTGTAGGCCTCAAACTTGGCTTTCTGAAACTTGCAGATAGAGATTGGATAGTTCTATAGTTGTGTGATTGCTGCAAGCAAGTACTGTGGCTTCCTCGGATAAAGCCGATTCGACTGATATAGGCAATGCCCATTTGTGCCTATAAAAATATTCAGCCGTTTAGGATTTTTTCATAAAGAAATGTTTTTCGTCTATTGGCACATATTTCATTCAATCTTCACCAAATGTGGTACATACCATAATTAGATGACCCCGAACAAAGCTTACGACTTTGTTTTTTCATATTGCTCACTTTTTGTCTGTAATTGGTTATCAAAATTTTGAAGGCGTGGCATGATAAATTTAACGGATTATAACTCTTTAATACAGAATTTGACTGCATCCAACTTTGGGAAAGTTGGACATACAGCCACATTGCACAAGTGTTTAACATTTGATGCAAGACTGCCCAGAGGGGGAGCTGAGTAACATCATAACATGATATTTTTACAGTTCTGTTATCTTTAATAAACTTTTTAACTTTTTAAATAAACTTTGTACACAATTTCTCCATAAGCATGTGCACGGCATAAAGAAGCATGGCACCAATAGCTTCAACTTGCGGCCAGTTATTATAGTTGTTCACTGTGAAAATGCAATATATGTTTCATGTATACACATCAATCACCAGAAGCAACAGCAGCGGATGCAGCAATCACATGCATTTTCTTCAGGAAATATTCTAGTTCCATTCTAAACCAACAACAAAAGTCTCCTATACGTGTCGCTGAGATTGCATTTATCAAATAGGGTGTGATTGCCCTAATGTTGGTATATTTGGGTGCCATGACATGAAAGT